>MCJB01019965.1:329378-366155 GCA_002018475.1 Nicotiana obtusifolia | reverse complement strand
GTCCTTTATTTGTGGATGCTGCATGTCGTGCTGCAGGTCCAGGCAGACAGATAGACGAGGCTTCCCCACCACAGTAGGCTACTCAGTTCAGCAGATATTGGCGAGATCCATCCTTCGGACTTGCCACAGTCTTGGTATGCATTTTGTTGTAGGCATTATGGGCATGTCGAGGCCCTGTTCCGACGTAGGTTGCATTATGTACGTTTTTGTAGAGGCTCATAGATAAGTGTCAATTTATGCATAGACAAGTGATGGGTTGACTTATGTACGGTCGAATTGCCTTGTCGGCAAACGTATATAATTTATTTTATGGTTCTGCATTGCAGCCTTGTTGGCTATATTATGTATATAAGTATGATCGTATCATGGTATAATGTCACGTATCATTATAATTATTATTCGAGATTATATGCATATGACAAGCCTTATACATAATAAGTAAAGTTAGATGAAGGGTACGCAGGCGCCCGTAGGGTAGGGTCCGGTGCCAGTCGCGGCCCTCCAGCTTGGGTCGTGACATTTTTGTAAAGAATTAAAAATTCACTCCAAAAAGTCACCTCGGGCCCGCGCCTTGGAACCCGACTAAAATTACAAAAACCGAACACCCATTCGATATGAGTCCAACCATACAAGAATTATTCAAATCCAACCTCATTTCACCTTTCAAAACTCAAAAATTCAGCCTAAGAAGTTCTACACTTTTTCCCCAATTTTTCCAACTCAAGTCCTTATTTACATGCTAATAATAATGATAAATTAGTATACTTTAACCAAAATCGAGTCAAGAACTCTTACCCCAAAAATTCCTCTAAAAATACCTCAAAATTTTGCCTCAAACCGAGCTCTCAATGTCCAAAAATGAATTATAAAATCAAAACCTTGAATTCCCTTTTTCTGCCCAGCGACTTCCGCTTCTCCGGCCTATGGGTCGCTTCTGTGACGCCGCACTTGTGGAAATAAACCATCATAGGTGCGGAAAACACTTAAGTACCAAAATTTTGATTCTGCAGACCATTGCTCACACCTGCGAGCCCGCTCCTGTGAAGTATTTCTCCGCTTCTATGAAGGACGTCCAGTGCCACTTTTCCGCATCTACGACCACATCTCCGCACCTGCGGACGCGCAGATGCAGTCCACTCCTCGCACTTACGAACCTAGCTGGGCTAGGCCATTTTCGCACTTGCACTCCCCTGCTTGCTTTTGCGAGCCCGCACCTACGGTCAATCCCTCTGCATGTGCGATGACACCAGAACAGCCCAGCTTCAGCAGAACATTAAGTCCAAAAATGATTTGATTTCAATCCGATTCACACCCGGGGCCCCGGGGACCCCATCCGAATATACCAACTAGTCCCAAAACACATAATGGACCAACTCGAGGCCAAAAATCACATCAAACAACATGAATTCTACGAATCGTAACCTAAATTCTAGCCTAAGCAATTATGAACTTCCGAATTCTGAAACCAACGCCAATTCATACCAAAACAACTCTGATTGACCCTAAGTTTTGCATACAAGTCATAATTGACATTATAGACCTATTAAAAATTCCGAAATCGGGATCCAACCCTAGTATCAAGAAAATCAACTCCCAGTCATACTTCCCAAATTCCTCCAATTTCCAACTTTGGCGAAATCATGACGAAATGACCTACGGACCTCCAAAGCAACATCCGGACACGCTCCTAAGACCAAAATCCCCATATGGAGCTATCAGAACCATCAAAACTCCATTCGAAGTCGTCTTCACGCAAGTCAAGCTACGGTCAACTCCTACGATTTAACCTTCCAACTTAGGGACTATGTGTCCTATTTCACTCCGAAACTCACTCGAAACCAAAACCAAACACCCCCAACGAGTCACGTAACCACAATATAACACAGAGGAGGCAATAAATAGGGGATCAGATCTAGTACACTCAAAAAGACTGGTCGAGCCGTTACACCCTATGGTAAAAACTATGGAACATCACATTTGCATCGTCATAAATATCAGTGTCCAATGCTTAAAGTTCATGATGTTGGTCAAATATTCTTGAATCAAGAAGGTAAAATGCAATCTTGAAAAATTGATCAATGGACACACCGTAGTGTGCTTGCTGAAACTGTCATTAAGCATAATTTTCCATGTTCTTTCATCAATTATAGTAGAATTATATAAGTCCAGATGTTACGATGCCTTCTAGGAACACTTGTGTTGCAGATGTCAAGAAACTGTATATCCGAGAGAAGGAGAAACTAAAACAAATCTTAGCAAAAATTCCTAATAAGGTATGCTTGACTTCTGATTGTTGGACATCATCTAACTCTGAAGGATATATTTGTTTAACTGCCTAATTGTTTGATGAAAATTGGAGGTTAGTTTGTAAAATTCTTAATTTCTGTCATATGCATCCTCACACTAGAGTTGAATTGGCTATTGCTATATATGACTGTTTGAAAGAACGAGGCATAGATAAGAAGGTTTTTTCAATCACTTTAGATATGCCACTGCCAATGATAGCGTACAAAATATTTTGAAAGACCATCTTAGGTTGCAAAAGAGTTTGTTGTGTGATGGTGAGTTCTTTCATGTGCGATGTTCTGACCATATTTTGAATTTAATTGTTCAAGAGGGATTAAAAGCAACTAGTGATTCCTTGTTTTCAATAAGGGAAAGTGTTAAGTATGTTAAAGGATCGAGTGGGAGAAAACAAAAGTTTGAGCAATGTGTTAAGGAAGTTGGAATTGAAACAAATCTTGGTTTATGTTTGGATGTATCAACTAGATGGAACTCGACATATATGATGCTTGAGTACACTCCAGTATGAAAAGGCTTTTGATAGTCTACATTTAATAGATAGAAATCATACTTATTGTCCTACATTGGATCTGTGGAGAAGGATGGAGAAAATATTTCAATTCTTGGAGCCTTTTTATGAGACAACTAACTTGATTTCTGGTTCAAGTTATCCAACATCAAACTTGTATTTTATGCAAGTTTGGAGAATTGAGTGCATGCTTAATGAGAATTTGAATAATGAAGATCAAGTTATTAAGAAAATGGCTTCAAGAATGCACGAAAAGTTTAAAAAATACTAGAAGTTATATAGTGTAGTGCTTGCTTTTGGAGCAAACCTTGATCCTCGCATGAAGTTACAATTTTTGAAGTTTTGTTATTCTAAGTTGGATTCTTTTTCTGCACAAGAATAAATAGAGCATGTGAAAAATAAATTGTACAAACTCTATGATCACTATGCAAATAAGCAAAATACTACGAGTGCTTCTTCTAGTACTCTGACTACATAAAGTGAAGAAAGAAGTAAATCCAAAGGAACGAGATTCAAAATATTCGATATAAGTAATTTTCTATTTCTTTTTTCATTGTTGTTATTATTATTGTCATGATCCAAATTCCGTAATAGGTCGCGACTGTACCTAACGTCTCCGTTAGGCAAGCCCATAAATGAAACTACTATTTATTTATCCCTTTTTAATATTTTAAAAATGGAAGTTTTCCTTTTTTTTTTAGAGAACAACTTAAACTAGATTTCATGCAACCGTAACATCTCTTTGAAACAAAGTACCATCATAATAAGAACATCCATAGTGGTGAAAGAAATGATAAATAAAACAGTACATAAATGCTAAAGATCCCCTAAAATTCGGCGTCACAAGTGCATGAGCAATCTAAGAAATATAAAAACTACTACAACTACTGTCTGAAAGTAATAGACAGAATAGTAAATAAGGTAGAGGGAGACTCCGGTGCTGCAGATCATAGCAAGGCAAGCAGCTCACCACTAAGTCTCCGAAAATGATAGTCTACTCGCCCGCGTGACCACTGGTAGTGCCTGTCTCAGTACCTGAACATCAGTGCAGAAGTGTAGCGTGAGTACAGAAAATAATGGATACCCCGTAGCTATCTAGTCTAACCTCGAAAAAGTAGTGACAAGGGGTTGACTTGACACTTACTAGAGGTCAAATAATAATAATACAAGTGCATAAAGTAGGCACGGTGAGTATACAGCAAGTACCAATGAAGAAAATAAGAGAAACTACAATAAATACAATCAGGAGTACGTATCACATCACCAACATATCATAACTGGTCGTGAAGGCCCTAACTCAATTATACCCAAATCTGAACCAATCAATTATTAAGCACGAAGCTGCCGAGGCGAACGGCCCGATTCCATAAGAATAGTGGTACTCAATACTACCGAGGCGAACAGCCCGCTCCCATAAGAATAGTGTTACCATCATATTGCCGAGGCGAACGGTGCGATCCCATAAAAGTAATCTTTCCATCATGTTGAGGCTAACGACCCGATACAATAAGAGAAGAGAAATTTACCTCGCTCGCAGAAGTAATTGCGAGACGAAAAAACATGGATTTTATAGTTTATCAAGTATTCCCTAGTTTTATGAAATAAGAAACTAAGTCGATAATACCAATTTAAATCCACAGTCTCAGCTCTAATCAAGATAATTAATACACATGATAGGCATAAACAGTACAACTAAAAGCATGATGTGAATCTAATTCTACCTGGACATATCATGAAATATAGCTAAGTAAGGATGCTCATCACCTCGTGCGTACATAGCTCCCCACACAATTAGCACACAAAAATAATACTCCTAAGGGGATAATTTCCCTCTTATAAGGTTAGGCAAGAGACTTACCTTGATTCCAAGCCCTCGATCCGGCTCTCCAACCTCACTAGAACCCTTCAAACGACGTCGAGGACTCTGAAACTGATCAAAAGTCATATAAACTAGTAAATATATTCTTAGAAGTTCATATTTTAGATTTTATAGTAGTTACCCTACTCAATATGGAAGATTAGTGAAATTCACCCTTGAGCCCACGTGCCCGGATTCCGGAAATTTTTGGATATAATTGTTACCCATGAACTCCCGAACTCAAATATATAATTTGCTCCCATTTCCACCACCAAATTCATGATCAGATCCCAAATTTACCAAAACCCTAGGTTCTCCACCAATCCCACAAGTTTCACAAATTTTTCATGTTCAATCTACTTATAATCCGCGTATTTAACTTGAAAGTGGGTGGAGTTTACTTACCTTGTATTATGGATGAGAACCCCCCTCTAAAATACTCCCAAAATCGCCTAAGACCAAATGAAAATGTGTGAAAAAATGGCCTAAGTCTTGGATTAAAAACCATCACTGCCCAGCACAGGTGCGGTCAAAAGGTCGCACCTGTGATCCCCTAGTGCCTCCAGCTTCCTTGCTTCTTGCAGACGGGGAGCAGCTTCTGCGGACAAGGAGCCACTTCTACAAATCCGCTTATGCGGACTCTTTCCCCTTCTGCGATCCACAGCCAGCCAGCGCAAGTCTGCATCTGCGGAGCCTCGATCGCATCTGATGGCGCGCAGATGCGGAAAGAGCCTCGCACCTGCAACCACCCAGCTTCAGCCTCAAACTCTGCTTCTGCGACCACTGGGACACTTCAGCGAGCTCGCACCTGTGGCCCTTTCCACGCAGGTGCGAGTGCACCAGATCGGAGCCACCAGCAGTCCCCCATGACCAAAATCAAGTTCGTTTCCAATCTGATTCGCACCCGGGGCCCCTTGGGACCCCATCCAATTATACTAAAGCATCCCACAACATAATATGGACTTGCTCGTGCGATAGAAATACCAAACTAACATCAAAATCCATGAATCGGACGCCTAAAACGTATAAATTCAACATGAAACTCAAAAACGTCTAAAAACACTTCCGCGCGCCCGATTCCTATCAAATCAACTCTGAATGACGCTAAATTTATCGTGCAAGTCTTAAATTACCATATGAGAATATTCTGAGGCTCGGAATCCCTAATGGACCTCGATAACACCAAAGTCTAATACAAAACAAACTTAAAGAACTTGAAAAACCTTAAATACGCCAACTTTCAATATGAAGCGCGGAAACTCCCCGGGGTCATCAGAAACCCAATCGAACACATGTCCAAGTCCAAAATTATCATACGAACCTATTGGGCCGTCAAATTCCAGTTCCGAGATCATTTACTCAAAACGTTGATAAAGTCAAACTTGACTATTATAGGTCACCATTAAGGAACTAAGTGTTCCGATTTCAACCCGAACCCTTCCAAACCCAAGTCAACCATCCCCGCAAGTCATAAAACAGTAAAGGCACATACATGGAGTCTTAATTAGGGGAACGAAAATCTAGAAAGTAAAATAACCGGTCGGATCGTTACCATAATTATTATTATTATTTGTTCTTAAGCGTATTGTCATATGTTTAACTTATAGGAATTCAAAGCATTTGAGAACGAATCTGCTTCCAATGATGGAAAATCAGAATATATTTATTTAGAGGAGCCAATGCTTGATTTTGAGAAGTTACGCGAAATGGATATTATCATGTATTGGAAGAATCATTCTGGAAAATATTGTGACCTATTAGTAATGGCGCGAGATGTACTTAGTATCCCAATTACTACAGTAGCATCAGAATCAACATTCAATGTTGGTGGTCGTGCTCTCACCAAGTATAGAAGCTGCATCGAACATGAAAATGTCTAAACACTTGTTGCTACTCGAAATTGGTTGCACGGCTTTACTCAAACTCAAAGTGGTAATATTTTTATGTGGATTTAATATTGTTTATTTTTAAAATGTAGTTATTTGTTAATGTTTAACTAATCAACATTGCATATGAATTGCAGATGAGGATGAAGATGAAGATGAAAATGTTAAGACAACTTTATCACAAGTGGATTTAAATATTTCTCACAATGTGCTGGTATTGGAAATGATATAAGTGTCCGTGAAACTTTTTTTAGGATTATTTTATTAAGGTCTTTTTTATTTTTGTGATGATTGATGTCATTCGTTTAATGACTTTTTTTATTATACTATTTTTTTTAGCAATATTACAGGGACAGTTTGATTATGGACCTAAGATTTGATTAGACACTATGTAGTAGTCTAGTAGAGTATCTTTTGGTTATTGAGCTTTTATTTTTTATATTTGATTGATCTACTAATAACTTGGACAATTATTTAGTTTCCTGATTTTAATTGACAAAATTGCAATTCTGATATATACGAAGTATTGATGAATTCATAATAAAGTGTGTTCACTTTATTGGTATGTCAAGTCTTTTCCATTTCTTTTGTTAGTCATCATATCTTGATTCTTGAAGCCTTATTAACCATTTGAAAATAAAATTATCTTATAAAAAAAGACTAAAAATAATGGGTTGGGCCGTCCTAGCCCCTGGCCCTCTTAAGGCTGGGTTGGGCTGGCCTTTTTAAGGCCCTTTTGCATAAAGGGCCAGCCCGTCCTAGCCCGTCAACTTTCATGGCCCGCGAGGGCTGGGTTGGGCTGGGCCGGCCCGTTTTGACAGCTCTAATGATTTGTCATATTGCGTGTCAGGTCACATCGGATATTGACGGGACATTGAATTTGACTGGACTTGATCCATATTTTAAAGTAAACTTTATTGGCTTTCATATAATTAAATAGATTGTGCTATAAATTAGAAAATATTTATTTAATTAAGAAATCTAGTAGTATTTATTTAAAATGTCAACAATAATATTATAGTAATTACTTTTTATTTTATTTATTTTTGAAAGACAATAAATTGATAGAAATCCTACTATTTGAAAATATGACATTCATCAGTAAATTGTTTAATTTTTAAAAAAAAAAATACACAAAAATGGTAGTATTTAACTAATTGCTATAAAATGATAAAAACTTCTATATTTTGTAAAAATAGGAATAATTATCAATAAATTGCATTAAAACTAAATAATGTGCAAAAAGTCATATTTTATCATTGTTTTAATTGGAAACCTTGCATAAGTTAATTTTTAAATACAGGGGTCAAAATTGAGTGTCAACAATACACTATATGTATCTGAACAATATTAAAACATACATGTTCACCAAACTCATATTACTAAATGATAGTGAATGCATATAGTGTACACTTCGAGCTTAAACCAGGTGATGTGTTTAGTGAACATGTATGTTTTAATATTGATCACTTATATTGAACATCGCATGTCCAATAGTACAATTAAATTATTCACTGATCACTTATTGAACATCGCATGTCTAGAAGTACAATCACATTATTAACTGATCACATGAGTTCAAATTTCAATTGTTTATGGGAAAAAAAATACTCTAGACCCCAATTATTTGCACCATATGGCTTTCATCCGAGCTTCATAGCTCAAAATATGAATAAAATAACCAAGCCCTCGATAATATAGCTTCTGCCCAGGCACCTTCGCATCTGCGATACTAATAGCCGCTTTTGCGGCGTCACTTCGCGACACAAGCTCCGCTTCAGCGGACACCACTAACCAGCTGGCCTCTTGCACCTGCATACACTGTTCTGCTTCTGCACAATCGCAGGTGCGAGGCTAAATCTGCTTCTACGTAATCTCCCAAACAAGATGACATCTGCTTCTGCGATCGAAATCCTGCGCCTGCGGTCACGCAGATGCGCCCAGCATTCCGCTTCCGCAGTCTTCCCTCATCCAGCCTTGATTCGCTTCTGCGCCCATGTGATCGCATCTGCGACCATCGCACCTGCGCCCACTACCCCCCATGGCGACCACTTCAGATCCTGCAAAAAACCCAGCTATCACACATGAATGAAAAATGATCCTAAATACGTCCACATCTCAACTGAGCAGGACCCCGTCCTAATGTACCAACAAGTTCCAAAACATAACACGAACTTACTTGAGGCCTCAAATCATGCATAACAATATCAAAACCACGAATCGCGCCTCAAATGGAACTAAATGAACATTCAACTTCCAAAACTCGTACCGAACCATATCAAATCAACTTGGAATGAACTCAAATTTCGCGCACAAATACCAAATGAGAAAACAAAGCTATTCCAATTCCTGGAACCACAATCCGAATCCGATGTTGTCAAAGTTAACTGTCGGTCAAACTTATGAACATTCCAAAGCTTCAAGTTTCTAACTTTCACCAATTAGTGCCGAAACCTTTTAGAAATATCCAAACAAAATTTCGGGCATACACCCAAGTCCAAAATCATCATCTGGACCTAATGGAATCATCAAAACTCCGATCCGAGGTCAAATAATTTAAAGTCAAATTTGGTTAACTCTTCCAAATTAAAGCTTCCTAGTTGAGAATCATTCTTCTAAATCAATTCTGAATCACCTGAAAACCAAAACCGACGATTCACACAAGTCATAATACATCATACGAAGCTACTCAAGACTTAAACCACCGAGCGATGTGCAAATTCTCAAAACGACTGGTCGGGTCGTTACATCCTCCCCACCTTAAACATACGTTCGTTCTCGAACGTGCCAAGAATCGTTCTAACGCCATCAAATCACCGTGTAACCTTACTATGCACATACCCGGGGGTGATCCCACGTCACCCCAATCCATGTAAGCCTGACAACACAACATAACTAAAGATCATTACTTAAACTTTAGTCCGTAAGCCTTAGTACCCAATTTCCAGCACCTGGAATTCCTTACAAGACCCGAATCTCGCATCTACATATTGTATAAGACTGAACAAGTTGTATCAAGCCATAACCATAACCCATGATGTAATCACATGATATACTGCATAATTCTCATTCTAGCAGCGATAATTACCGACCACAATAACTGCTCAAAATAACTTGGTACCGGTAATAAATTTCATATCAAACAAAACATCGTTCAGCACCTTCGTTCACCACCAATGATGAAAGAAGCACGCGGAAACTCATAACAACTCATCATATCAACAAGTTATAGAGCTCTCCCTCCATTGACAAGTACTATAGCCAATTTCTAAGCCGATCAGTGACATTATCTCTCCAAATATACCGCAATCAAATCCGATGGTACACATTCTAGGTCCAACGACCCAACTCATCAAATACAGCCACTCTACGGACCTGCCACACCAATATAACCTTAAGCCACAAACCGTGCAATTCGTGCACCAATACGCAACAATTCAGATGCACCCAAAATGAAAAATGACTGAGAGAACCGTCTCGCAAGCTCAACAAGCACCACCACAACCTCTATGCTGCAAACTCATCACACATAGTAGAACCAAGACAAACGAATCTAACCCTAAGGCTCATATCCCAACAGCCCTGCTTCAATGCGGGATCCATCCAGACACCGATCTATATGAAATACCTCAAGCCACAATGCTCAAAATCAACAACTACATGCAATTCGACATCAAGTACACGAAGCGCATGACCATAACCATGGAGAAGCGAATAACACAATATACCAATAGCCCCGAAAGACCATAGCGCAATCAACTTCAACACCCCAATAACCATCTCGCTCGAATTTTGCTATAAGGCCCAAACAGAACTGCACCATATGTGCATAGAAGAGTAACACATACAACATCTAAGAACACGAACAAGATCAACTCTAACCGAATGACATACCCCTCAACACAAATAGTTCTGAGCCAATAAATCCGACCCGATGTAGAATACACATCCTCCTCGGGCTTGCCAATGGGCCCCCAAATCAACTCCGATCATCCCCAAATGGATAATGGCCCTCCAAAAGTCCACAATGACCTAGCCATAACACGTAGCACCATCTTTCTAAATTTGGCCACATCTTCACACTCCGCAACCCTAAAACAATTTGCTTCCCAAACCTCCCAGTCTCCAAATCCATAGAACACATGAATCACCATAGACAATCCCAACTCCACCACTCGAATGACTAACACATCTATCATACATAATCATCCCCACAAGAAATACTTCTATAATTCTTCCACGTAACACAGCAAAAATCTGGATATCAGTAGTCGATCAACCAGGCGAGTACCGCAATACCAATAAAGCATCCGTAAGTCAAAACTCAGTGCGCCTTTTGAATGTACACTCTTCTCATGTAATACCAAATAGTGCAAACATCTGGAATCGTATGTGCTGCACAAACGGATGACTCTCCTTTTGAAGCTGAATCGTAAACTTGCACATGTAAATCCCAATCTCACACCACGCACCGCCTCTATTAGGCCATCATATGAAAACACGAAAACCACATTATCAACTTTGAGTCACAAGCAAACTACATTCTCAATTAGCCAGTACCCATTGACATGATCCCATCCAGTAGGAAATCACAATATACAACATGCTCCTCAAGCTGGTAGAAAATATCCATCTCAAATCGTGGTAGAAACCATCGAGAACTCTTTGAGATCCATTTGCACATAACCAAGCTATTAAAACTGAATCCCCCCTAACTCAACCAAGCCACGTAGGTCGTCCAATCCAAGAGTATTGCCACAAAACAACCATAAAGCCTCACCTCATCATAAGATCCAAAAGAACCGAGCACATCATTACCATACTGATCCAACCTACTACCAAGTTTTCCTATTTCCTCTGAGTTCCTTTCAAATTAGCCCCAAGGTGACACTTCTCTTTGCCAAAACACCACGATCCTTACCCAAAGCTCACCACAAGAGATCCTAGCATAAATCCACACCACCCTAAGGCCCATAAGCCGATGTATTCCTTCTTAAGCACCACATAAGTACTACAATCGAGACACCCACTCTAAAGACTTCCATATGTCGACAAGGTATACTACACCGTGCATTAAGAAATTTCCTTGCTTATGCCATCCTTAAAACCAGCCTCTACAAGTCATAACCGATCCACAAGTATGCCTCAGACCGAAATCAATACACATGTAACACATGCAATCAAATCAATGGTGCCCCACTTGGCTCAAAGCCATAGATCAAAACACTCGATAACTCACAATGCCCATACTCTATTACTGCCATAATACCGCAGTGAGATTCAACTAAATGCTTCATAAGCTCATGTGACACAAACCATATAGTATCTCAAATTATCTGCTAAGCTCGCATTCATCCTCATGACAGTCAGGTCAACTTTATCAACCAATCCAAACTCAAATCTCAACACATATAGCCACTGGTAGAAAAGAAAGCCTTCACACAACATCATAGGATCACACATCAGTGGATTGCCCCCAGGTGATAACCCAACTACTTAGCCTCAAACTGATATCTCTCTATACCTTTCCACAGCCATAACTAATACGTAGTTGCTTAATCTCCCCAAGTCTGAACTCATCAACAAGACATGAAAATCTACTTCATTCCACAAATAAAATAACACAAAAGAATCTCTCAAAACCTTCATAACTCAAGATTGTATGACACATCCACAGAAATTGAGCATCTAATACTCCTTTTCACATATCATGCAAACTCTTCTCAACATATTCAAACCATCTGAACACTTCCCGCAATCACTTCTTACTCATCATATAGCCATCCAACCACTCACCGAGACACCAGTCCCGCTCATAGGAACACCACTAGACATAGAAGTCCAAAAGCATATACTCACACAACTGAAACTGCCGAGCCTAAGCTGCAGTCTAAACCTGGCCTCAAGTCCTCAAGTCCTCAAGTATGGCCTATCACCAAAACATAAAATACGCATCTTGCACTTAATCCATGGAATCGTAAGCCGCCGATGCACCACTAATACTGAACGCTCACATGCGCATATGAATGAGTGGAAGGAATTCAAAGGAATACTGTCACGACCCAAAATCCACTAAAGGTCGTGATGGCGCCCAACATCGTTGTTAGGCAAGCCAACGCTTAATTATTTATTTTATTATTTTTTTTAAAAATCATAAGTCTTTCTTGGATATCGAGGTTAGTGCATTAAACTAAATTGTAGTTACGTGCAGTTTTGTTAAAATAATAAGTGAAAATGAATCAGTGTAAAACACCATAACGAATTCTGGAACACCCCCAAAACCCAGTGTCACAAGTGTATGAGAATTTACTAAGGAGTACAATAATAATAATAATACATCTGTCCTGAATGTAAATGAGACACGATAAAATAAATAGTATGACGGAGACTCTGTGTACTGCAATGTGTAGCCTGTGATGCAGGTCACATAAAGTCTCCTCAACAATTGCGCCTACACGCCAAGATGATCACCAAATGAACATGTCAGATCCTGCACATTTAGTACAGAAGTGCAGCATGAGTACGTAAATCAACGCGTACCCAATAAGTATCTAGCCTAACCCCGGAGAAGTAGTGACGAGGGGTCGACATCGACACTTACCAGTGGTCCAATAAATCAACATGGTAAATCATAAACAGATAAGAGGCACAACATTAGTGGTGAGGCGAAACTGTAATTAACACAACCTTCCAAAATAACTTTCTGGCGATATCGATTTCTCAATCTCGTATTCTATCTCAACAGCTCAGAAATATCAAGTGTCAATAACAAACGGATAAGAAATACCATATAAAATGCAAGGCATCAGTGGACGAAAAATCTCGCGAATATTCAGATTGCTAGCGATATAATGCACGATTACGCCGAGGTAGTATGGCCAGATCTCAGAAAGAGTATGATACTGCCGAGGCGATCGGCCCGATTCTATCATATCGTGTACACTATCGAGGGTCGAGCGGCACAAACTATAGATGCATCTATTATATTGCCGAGGTAAACGGCCGGCTCCTACGAGTGTGGTACATAATTCTGCCGAGGCGTTCGGGCCGCTCCAATAGAAAAGAAAGGAATTATTGAATTAAGAGATACGAGCTTACGATAGAGTATATGAACACAAGGTGAGTATAACATTTACCGTTTCTCAAATAACTTGCCAATAACTCAAGGCAATAAGGCTCGGCCTAATATGTATATATCTCCAAATTAAATTCAATTATATTTTCTATTAATTAAGCCAGCAGAATAAATTCAAATATTTCAAGTATTACATGATAAAGTCCTAAGTCTACCCGGACATAAACATGCTTTAGCTACGTATGGGCTCTCGTCACCTCGTGCGCACGTAGCACCCACAACTATTAGCACATAACAATTACATCACCTAGTGGGTAGTTTCCCCCTCACAAAGTTAGACAGGAGACTTACCTCGCTCCGAAGTTCCATAACCGGCTCCAACGCCTCTCTAACACCTCAACTCAAAGAAAAACGTCCGGAAACTAGTCAAACAACGTGTAAATTAATCAAAACATACTCCAATGCTTACAATGTAACAATTTATAATGATTCTCAACTCCGCTCGAAAAGTCAACGAAGTCAAACCTCGATCCCACGTGCCTAGATTCCGAAATTGTTTGAAGATAAACATTACCCATAACATTACGAACTCAAATATATAATTTATTCCCCATTACATGTCCAATTTCAAGGTCAAAAATCCAAAATATCAAATTTTAGGTTTCTTTAAAAATCCCCCAATTTCTACCAATTTCCATGTTAAAATTCCATATGTGTTCATGAAATATAATCAAAATTGGTTTAAAAACACTTACCCTCAAGAGGTGGATGAAATAGCTCTCCAAAATCGCCCCAGAGTCGGCTCCAAGAGAGAAAAATGAGATGAAATGAGCAAATCCCGTATTGGCTAGCATATATTCTACCCAGTCGATTTTCCGCACCTGTGAACTCTTTGCATGCCTGCGAGCCCGCTTCTGCGAGAACAACCTCGCTCCTGCGGAAGTCCACTGTCAGCAGCCCATCGCACCTACGGAAATTCTTCCGCTCCTGCGCAATCGCAGGTGCAACACTGCCTCACGCATCTGCATATTTGCCCGCACCTGTGACATTGGCCTAGCTTCTGCGCACACGCAGGTGCGCTGCTCACCTCCGCTTCAGCGACTACATGCACAAGCTACCCAAGCCGCTTCTGCGACCAAATTTCCACAGAAGCGATCGCACCGGCGACAGAAATTCTAGCAACTCCATCAAGGCTCAAATCGATTTGAATCCCATTTGAAACTCACCCGAGGCCCCCGAGACCCCGTCCAATCATACCAATCATTCCCAAAACATGATGCAAACTTTCTCGAGGCCTCAAATCGCACCAAAAAACATCCAAACTATGAATCGACGATAAAAATCCTTCTTTAAACTTTCAGACTGCCGAACTTTGATGAATGCATCCGAATCATATACATTCCAGAATGACGCCAAACTTTACGTACAGGTCACAAATGACTATACGAACCTATTTCAAGGCTCAGAATCCCAAACGGACATCAAAAACCCCAAAGCCGACTTCAAACCAATCTTAGGAAATTCTTAAACCTTTGAAATATCAACCTTCCATAATAAGCGCTGAAATGCTTCCGGACCACCCGATACTCAATCCGAACATATGTCAAGTTCGAAATCATCATACGAACTTAAAGCTTTTGAATTTAGAATTTTCTTTCCAAATTAATTCTGAACTTCCCGAAATTGAATTCCGACTACGCGTACAAGTCATAATACTTGAATTAAAGCTACTTAAGGCCTCAAACCACCGAATGACGCACTAGAGCTCAAAATGATCGGTCGGGTCATTATATTCTTCCTCACTTAAACATACTTTCATCCTCGGACGTGCTAAGAACTGCTCTGGAGTTGCCAAAAAATCATCGTTCGACACCTTGTGCACCTACCAGTGCCACCACAACCCAGTTGAGCACATTAGTTTGAGCCAGACTGAAGATTCTCCCTTCTATTTGGCCAATAATCCTTAGAACCAAATTCCAACCTCCAATTTTCTCTACAAGACCTTATTCTAACATACGAACACCGTATCAATCACTACACACTGTACCAAAACATGATCATGCACCCATGCTGACATCACACAACGCACTGCATGATCATTTGCCCAAGGCAACCTCCTCCAAGCACAATAGCTGCAATTTCACTGACCCAAAGTCCATAGTATACCTCATAACACATATAAGCGTTGTTCCAACTCTCGCAATATTGCCACGACGGGAGAGATATGTAGAAACTCATAACCACTTGCCGAATCAACAAATCATGGAGTCTCTCCTCCTGACAAGGACCATTACCTAATTCTAAACTGAACAACAATATTTGCTCTTTAATATACCTTATATAAATCTGATTGCACTGATTTCAGGTCCAATAATCTCGTCTCACCCAGTACAAGCTGCTCAGGCAATAAGCCATCTCAACAGCTGCCAAAAACCTCATATGACGCCATCGATGCGCCAACCAACTACAAACTCGAATGTGATACATGAGGAAAAACGATCTCTGAAAAAGAACTACCCAGGACATGAAACGATTAAAATGATGGAATGTATGCTATAAACCCTTCTCAGAGAATGAGAAACAAAATACACAAAAGTAGATATAGGGAACCGTACTAACATCTCACCGTTGATATCACGCCCCGACCTCGGGGTGCGTGACCGGTGCTCAACAGAGTTACCTCGGTCGAGAAAGCCTGCATAATTCCGTCTACCCAACTCACCCACAAATAAAGAGACGAGTACATTTCATTAATTAGTCAGTAAGTCATGTGAACAATACCATTTCATTTCCATTAGTTACGTCCTTAACAAATGTTTGAAATAGTACATGTATAATCATAGTTAAAGTGGAACAGATGATATAATTACAATATTTGTTAATTTTAACTTTCTCAAAAACAGATACAACCTAAACTATGTCTATGGAGCCTCTAACAGGAACAAAAGAGTTCTATGATAGTGCCGGCAACAAGACCCCGACTATACCTCAAAACTCTATATACAAAGGAAAGAAGATACAGGACCTCGAAATAAAGTGAGGCTCACCAAATCAGCTGAGGAGAGGGTGTGCTTCTATCACTGATCATCACCACCTGCTATGGAACAACCTGCATCGATTAAAGATGCAGCGCCCCCAGCAAAAGGGACATTAGTACATATGGAATAATACTAGTATGTAAAACTAAACACCCTCTCAATAGAACGAGCAACAGTAAACGGAGAATAAAACATGATATCAATAAGAGACTCAAACTATATCAAAGTGTCAAATTAGGGGAAACATAAATTTCAAGTAGGTTTCGGTAATTTAAGTTGGGAGATCTTTAGCACCGATATATTACCGTGTTTTAGCACGGAGTCCGATCTCAGCCCGACCGGCTAAGCAGTCTCACCCCGAGACGTACAGTCATAATACCACCATGTGCGCAGCATGGCATCTGATCTCAGCCCGATCGGCTAAGCCATCTCACTGCAATGCCATGTGGATCGACATCACATCACATCTCTCTAGCAATAATCTCATCCCATTTAAGGGGAAAACATTTCAACACACCAATCTCATCCCATATAAGGGGAAACAGTCTCATCACATTAGCACGGGGATTTACCCCTCAATTACTCCTACACCGACACGTGTAGTTTCGGGGTTAGGTTGTTCCGACCTACCCTTCCTCGGTAACTAAAAGTTACTCCCAAGGAATTTATTATTAAAAGTATTCACCACTAAATTCATATCCCTTTAAATGTCATTCATTTTATTGGCACCATTGGTCATACCCAATATCATTCTTGGCACGTTGGCCATATTTCTTAATTCATGTTCACTATTTGACTTTCAATCATTATCATGCATAATCAACAACAAGGCCTTTCAAATTAAGACTTCAAACACATACTTGAGCAATTTGTAATCTTAGGCACATATGACTTCTTACACAATTGACATGATAGTTTTCATTAAAAATCACGCTTTTAAATCATAACATAATAACACACATCCCATACTTAAACGACCTTCTCAAACCTTAACTCAACATAACAAGAATCATTGGAATACATATTGAACGCATAATTATTTTGATGCAAGGCTTATTTGACAAAAATTTAATTTATAAAGAGCATCACGAGACTTACAAGGACATTACGGGGTTCAATTCTAAGAGAAAAGTTTAACCAACATACCTCGCCTCGAGCTTTTAAATTACTACAATATTCTGGAAATCCCACCACTTCGATCTATTTAGAGAGATAGCAAAATTGAACACAAATTAGGAAGGAGTTCATAGTTCCAGATCACTTGAGCATTTTACCAAACACTAGGCATGCATTAAGGTTTCAAGGTCCTTTTATGGTGGATTCTTTCACCCCACTACCCAAAGTTCACCCAAAAGAGCTCTACAATCTCCCCCACTACCCTAGATGGTACATGCATGTAAAATAAACAACTCCCACACCCAAGAATTGCTTTACTAATTACCATTTTAGTTAAATTCCGAAATTAAGGGTTAAGGTATAGAATCTTACCTTTTGGTTGAAGACCTTGTGAGTTACCCTAGAGAAATCTTTAAGTTTTGAGCAAAGATTGATGATCAAATGACTTAGAACTCCTCCTCTCTCTAAACCACCTTCCTCTCTCTCTAAAATGTAAGTTGAACCTTCTAAAATGACCCTTATCATTGTTTTATAAGAATGGGGTTGGATTTATAAAACCAAAAAATGAAGCTCCGAAACACAATCTGCGGTCGCATATGCAACCGCAAAATATTTTTGCGGTCCACAAAATAGGGCGTGAAATGGCCCTCCAGAATTGGGTAATTCTTCCCCACTCTGCGGCCATTATGTGGTCCGCAGACCTGTTCTGCGGTCGCATAAGGCACTGTAGAACCTCCCTCTAGAAAATTTTAGTGGCGGTTCTGCGATCGATGTGCGGCTCGCAAAATTGTTTTGCGGTCGCATAGTGACCGCACAATACCAACCAAACTTTGCTCAATTTTCTGCTTCATTTTGCGGCCCACAAAGTGATTTTGCGGCCGCATAGTGGGCCGTAGAAATGTCTTCTTTTGCCAAAATTTTCCTTTACTCCCCAGTGCACTGTTCAACCTAAAAAGGCAGTACCGCGGCATGTCTTCTTCTGCCAAAAATTTTCCTTTACTCCCCTGTGCACTGCTCAATCCAAAAAGTCTGTACCGACATTCGTCAACACATAAGCCTACTTCGGCATCACGAAACCCCGGGTTTTAGGATAAATATTTTCGAGGCCTTACAGTTGCGGCGTGCAACCCGATCCAAACAACATACTCGTGGCGGCGTACCACCCGATCCACACATAACAGTAAATAAGGGAATATCCATCAAGTCATAACACTCATACCTACGAAATACCCCCATATTGACCACAAGCACGCCAAGTGCAAAATACAACCCTGGGGAGACGGATAGCGCCATACATTATAAAACCCAAGCACGATAAAGGTGCAATAAATGACCTGCATCTCGAGAGTCTTCTTGCTCACATAATACCACAAGCTACACGGGATCACAACACATGTGCGAATAATCAAGTTGTCTCAAAACCCACATGGAACAATAGAGTTTTTACATGGAACAACTGACGACGGGAAATAACATCCAATGCCTGAACGCTCCTTCGTAAGCAATCTATGCCGAATAAACACACCCGACTTGATGTAGATCACACATTCACATTAGACCCACCAACGGACTTCAAGCCGATTTTGATCATACTATACTGGACTAATACCATTCAAGGGTCCACAATATCCCTATCCATGATACACAAGAACAACCCCCAACTCCGGAACCAACTCACACAGTCCACAACCCAAGGAATAGAACGCCTCTCAGGCATAAACTCTCACATTAGCGGTAGTACCAGAATCTCCGTACTTGGTTCCAATTATAACCATCAAGTGGCTAACATGCCACGCTTATACAATTTCCCCATGAGGTACACTCCCACAACCTTCCGCACTAGGTAGCACAGTCTGCACCTCCGTACCACCAACCGTACTAATTTGGTAAAGCAATCAAGAATCCGCAAATCAATACACAAAGCCTTTTACATAGAACATCGTTCTCAGGTGACACTAAAGAAAATATGATCTTACCTTGAACATCTAAATTCTTTCCTGCTCATCCGAGCTCCTGACAATCTTGTCAACACCGAACCGCAACCTTGATCCTCAACTTCCAATTCTCATGCCGCTCATTTTGCACCTATCATGCCGCTACGCGAGAGTACAAGAATTTCATCATAACTCCTGAACCACCAATAGAATAAACACGTCATCGTCTAGGACCCTTTCACTCATCACATATAAGAGGAGGCAACACACAACTGAATTCCCATAATCGCAGAAAATACAAACCTCAAGTTGTGGTCTAAACCACCATAACTCTTCCGGGATCCATCTAAACATAATAGGCCATCATAACCAAATACCTCCAAATCAATCAAATTACGGCGGCTATCAAGCCTGCACGTACCACCACAAATCACCTGTATAACATTAACACGCCGGAGGAGCTGATCATCGCCTCAATCATGCTAATTCAAACCATTACCAACCGACCCAACATCCTATGATTTACTATTGACCTGCCTTAGAGATAATAATAGCTCCATTCAAAAACATGACCAAACTCAACAACACTCCTCCCGAGTCACCCAATTCACGAGACCAAATCGTCTAAATACCCATGAATCATCTCAATACCCTCCTCATGCGCAAAATAGCATCTCAAACTGGTACACCCATTCTGAAAGTCCTTCCGCGAATTCAAAACTATTTCTCCCATTTTTACAATACTTCCCCACAAACCCGATGATAACAAAGAAAATTCTCCAAGTACTCTTCACACTCTACTGCAAAAAATCCCGGTCTTCATCCATATAACAAATCCATTAGAACCTTTGTTGAGAGTCACCCACTTTGACTTGGTTCCGAATATAATCCAAACTCTAGTGTACTACTAGCACATGAACACCCTCTCAAAGAAGTAGCCGGCAGAATTCTTTTCCTTGTACATCACATACACAAGAAGCATAAACTCTGAGTCTTCCCAGAACCTGCACCTGAGTCGATAAGGCAAAATATAGCACACATTCATCAAGTTCTTTGCTCGAATTACCCTTGATGTGTTTCTTTTCTTAGTCATAAATAATCCACAAATGCACCGATAACCAGAAACTGCACAAGCAGACAACCACGTGATCCAATCGTAGACGGTGAGCTCCCCCACTTAGCTTAAGCTACCATCACATAAATCTAGAACCTACAAAGATTCCTCCTTCTCAATTTACCATGATCTCGCACTGTTAACCTGCTAAACTTCTCGAAATCCCTTGTTAAACTTTTCGTGAACACTCCGAAATATTAGCCACAATCGCATATTCGATCTTATGCCGAGTAGTAAGTAGAACTCTTCGTAAAAAAATTCATTAACATCACAACCACTAACCTACTCACAGAAGATAACCCACCTGTGGAATTCCATGCTGACATCTTCTAACGACGCTGCGCTGGGATTCTTATTATCACGCATTTAGTAAACACTCCTGAGCCCATACTTGTCCACCAGTTGTACAAGTCTGTTCATTCCCTATTGCCATTGACTGAATGTCCGACAATACGCTCCAAACTCGAAGTCACATTGCCTCCAAAAACGATAATCAAGTTTTCACACTCCTATTCATTTCAAGCAAACTCCTCTTTGCCATATTCAATCTTCCTCAGTGCAGTAGTCCCATCTCAAATAAAAATCCGTGGACCTAGTCACATTCCCCCATGATTCTCAAATTGCTCTAAACTTTCTCAAGGCATGCGGCTATCCTACCATAGAATCCATATGCTAATCTTCCAATCTTACTTCGGTTAAACCATCTCCTTTAAGCAATTTCTCGACCTCTGCTTTTCATACTTGACCTGCTAGTAATTCAACCACCGCGAGACACCTCCTGCCATGTCCTTCCTCATAATTCATGTCTCAAATGTTGCCTCGAATCAAATCCATACCTGTAGCACCTGAACTAATAAATTGCTACCAACTCTAAACCTCCTAGAAGAAAATCTTTCTCGAGCCATCAACATTAGAAACACCAATTTGATTATGAAACCTCTACACTCCGCTATATCTGACAATTTCTTCTTAGGTACCATTTCACAACATCCTGCCCCAGAGGCAAATCGAAGAAGACCATAACACTGATGAACCTTAATGCATTCAAACACGGATAACAACACCACGACGCAAATGAGAATTCCTCCACACTCAAAAATATCAAGTCTCGTTACTCCATTACCCAAATCCTGAACATCCATAGCCCGATTGCCTCCCCTCTGCTGCAATTGAATGTCGAACCTCTAAACCATGAATAGAGAAATCCTCCTTTCGAGTCATTCACTGCCGGGATCTATAAATGAGCAACCTACCACTCACAACCACACAGCACGATAACAATGCACGAACATCATAACAATCTGTGCATAGCCTCAAAACCATAGGAAATATAGATACGAGCTGAAATGACAGAACATCCTTCCGCTAGGAAATGATAATAGCCTGCCCAATTACGTAGGGAAAAAACATCCCACCACGTCTGTAGTACCACTACAACTCCTCAATGCCCAATTGATAACAAGCGCTTCACATCACATAAGATTGAGTAGGAAGAAAATAAAGGCATAAGCCTCAAAGGAATCAAATTGCACGATGAGGAATCAAGAAGGGATGTGCTCTTAACAACCCTGTAGCCTTTCGAAGATAAGTACAGACGTCTGCGTACCAATCCGCAACACTCTATTAGACTTGCTTATGACTCGTGAGACCCAAGTGAACCTAGAGCTCTGATACCAAGCTGTCACGACCTAAAATCTACTAAAGGCCGTGATGGCGCCCAACATCACCGTTAGGCAAGCTAACACTTAATTATTCATTTTATCATTATTTTTAAAAATCATAAGTCTTTCTTGGATAACAATGTTAGTGCATTAAACTGAATCGTAGTTACGTGCAGTTTTGTTAAAATAATAAGGGAAAATGAGTCAGTGTAAAACAATCAATAACAATTCAGGAACACCCCCAAAATCCGGTGTCACAAGTGCATGAGCATTTATTAAGGAGTACAATAATAATAATACATTAGTCCAGAATGTAAATGGGACAGGATAAAATAAATAGTACGATGAATATTCTCTGGACTGCGATGCGTAGCCTGGGATGCAACTCACATAAAGTCTCCTCAACAGTTATGCCAACGCGCCAAGATGATCACCAAATGAACCTGTCAGATCCTGCACATTTAGTGTAGAAGTGCTGCATGAGTATGTAAATCAACGCGTACCTAATAAGTATCTAGCCTAATGTAAGGCCCCATAAAATTTCGCCAAGAAATTTAAGGTTTCGTGGTGCTGAGGAAGGTTAATGTGTTTGAGGATTGTAGCTCGCCGTGGTACGGACCTTTTGGTTTGAAGAATGCATTGTGGTATTAGTGGGAAATATTTGCTGAAGGGCCAATTATGCAGTCAGATTCGCGACCATAGATCCATTATGCGGGCCGCATACCCGTCACAGAGTTGAGCAGAAAAATGGTTGACTTTTGAGGGTTATTTCGCGGTCCATTGTGCGACCGCATACCTATTTCGCAATCCATACTTCTGTCGCAGAGTTAGCATGAGGAATTTTGTTCGGTCCACTCTACGGCCGCATAAGTGGTCAGCGGACCGCAGACCTGTCGCAGACCGGTCCAGACCAGCCTAGATCTTGGCATTATTTTTTCGGCCCATTTTGCGGGCCGCATATCTGTTATACGGTCCATTCTGCGACCGTAGACCTGAGTTCGGAGGGTCTATTTTCTTTTTTTTAAAACCGACCCCGTTTTGATAAATAGCCTTAGGAGCTCATTTTGAAGCAAATTTCTGATGATTTTGGAGAGAGATAAGAGTATTTTAGAGAGAGAAGGAGGAAGCCTAGCATTCTAATCACCAATTCTTGCATCAATCATCAAGAATCAAGGAAGCCAATCACTAGATTATCATCTATCCGGGTACGTCCTACTCCTACGCTTTCATGCAAGAGATTATGAGTTACAGTATATTGTGGGGATTGAAAATAGGCCATGCATGTAACAATTGGTTGTAGTATGTAGGATTAATGAACCATTTTGTTTAGTTTCTTGTTGAAATTGGTTGAGGGAGGATGGGATTACCATTGTAGAGCTTTATAGTCTATTTTGCATACAAGGTGTTTGACAAAATTCCTAAGAGAGTTACACCATGAGAATCCTTCTAATTGTTATCTGATTTTCGCTATCTTCCTATAGATTGTTATTGCTAGAAGTGTTGGGACGTTGTAGTAACTTAAGGAAATCTCAAACAAGGTATGTTGGCTAAACTACTCTCTTAGAATTGAATTCCATGATGTTTTCGTAAGTTTTAAGTATGATTGGCTCAAGTTCCTTATTCCCATGTTCCGAGTTGCTCCTAATAAATTCGATTGTCCCGATTTAGCAAGTTACGAGAATTATGTATTCAAAATGTGTTCCGAATGTTCCTATCACATAATGTTATCCTTCGGAAATGTGTTCAAGAATGATATGTGTATTAAAATGTTATGGTTTGAGTCGTGTTTCAAATGAAAGTCCATTATGCTTAACTTGGAAAGAATACTCCATGCGTCTAAAACTCCAATTGCTTCTATGTGTACCTAAAAATCTTGATTCGAAATGCCTTGTTGTTGATAATCGATAAGGATGCTTGAAAGTGAAAGAAGTGGGTTGGAGATATAAAGTGTGGACAACATGCCAGGAATGAAAGTTATACTTGTGGCCAGTGGTTCCGATGAAACGAACTGATGTGGGAAAGGTTATGAATCGAGCCTTGATTTTACCGTTCCAAATTAACTTTGAAAATAGAACTGCCTAAAAGCTTATGTACCCAAGTCATACCCAAATGTGACTATTTCAACTAATGCTATTATTTGTAAGTATATCCAATGTGTTTTGAGCTCTTATATCTTCATGAGTTGAAATTGTGGGAAAAAGTATTTCAAGAATAAGTGGTGTATCACTCATTTATGATTTTAACTTGTGCTTCAATTGCTAGTCATTTTGCTCCCTTCTTTGGAAAGGAATTTATTGTGTTCAAAGCTTTCATTACCAATGAACCTAAAGTTGCAATTACACCTCCACCCGCATATATTGGGGTGAGGCAGCAGGGCCACTTTGTGTAAAGATTGTGGTATTGTGATACACCTCCACCTGCATATATTAGGGTGAGGCGGCAGGGCCGCTTTGTGTAGAGATTGTGGTATAGTAATGCACCTCCACCCGCATATATTGGGGTGAGGCGGCAGGGCCACTTTTTGTAAAGATTGTGGTAATGTGATTAGACCTCCACCCGTATATATTAGGGTGAGGCGGCAGTGCCACTTTTTATAGAGATTGTGGTAAAGTGATACACCTCCACCCACATATATTGGGGTGAGGTGGCAGGGCCAGTTTGTTTAGAGATTGTGGTGTTTTGAATGTGATTTGGTTGTCTCCGGTGATACGGCTTAGCCGATCAAGCTGAGATCGGACTCCGTGCTAAAAATAAAATACGGTGGTATATCGGATATCGGTGCTCATAATCTCCTAACCAAAAATATATATTATACCCGATTTTGAAGATTTTTATGTTTTAAAACTTGGCATTTGGATATTGCTAATTGTTACTTGTTGTTTCCATAGTTTTTCCCCTTCTTATATTGGCATTCTATTTCGAAAGAGGACATTTAGCTTTACATACTAGTACTACTCCACATGTACTAACGTCCCTTTTTGCCGGGGGCACTACATCTTCAATGGATGCAGGTGGTTCGCCAGCAGGTGGTTTTGATTCTCGTTAGAAGATACTCTCTACTCAGCAGATTTTGGTGAGCCCTACTCTATTCCGGGCTTCATGTCGGTTGACGTGTACTCTATGTTTTGAGGTATGCCTTGGCACCGGCACTTTCATTCTTTACTCTGGTTGTACTAAAGGCTTTGTAGACAGGTTGTGGGTGGTGTTTGATGTTGGGAATTAAACTAGTAAGTATTGGTATTTGGCAAACATGTAATCATCGTATCTATAAACTTGTAATATTTTGGAAATCATAAATGGATATCTTTTGAATAATGGGAAAAGAATGTGGAACACTTTATTCTCCTCATGTATATGTCTTGATATTGATTTTATATCGCTCATGGGTAAGATTGGACAGAAGGCATTAAGTAGGCTTGCTTGAGGGTATCTCGGTTGAGCGCCAGTCACGCTCCCCGAGGTCACGGCGTGGAACCTAACCCCGGAGAAGTAGTGACGCGGGGTCGACATCGACACTTACTAGTGGTCAAATAAATCAACATGGTACATCATAAATAGATAAGAGGCACAGAAGTAGTAGTGAGGAAAAACTGTAATTAACACAACCTTCCAAAATATCTTTCTAGCGATATCGATTTCTCAATCTCGTATTCTATCTCAACAGTTCAGAAATATCAAGTGTCAATAACAAATGGATAAGAAATATCATATAAAATGCAAGGCATCACTGGACGGAAAATCTCGTGAATATTCGGATTGCTAGCGATATAACGCACAATTATGCCTAGGTAGTACGGCCAGATCTCAAAAAGAGTATGATACTGCCAGGGCGATCGGCCCGATCCAATCATATCGTGTACATTGTCGAGGATCGAGTGGAACGAACCATAGATGCATCTATTATATTGTCGAGGCGAACGGCCCGCTCCCATAAGAGTGTGGTACATAATCCTGCTGAGGTATTTGGCCTGCTCCACAAGAAAGGAAAGGAATTATCAAATTACGAGACACGAGCTTACGATACAGTATATGAACACAAGGTGAGTATAACCTTTACCGTTTCTGAAATAACTTGACAACAACTCAAGGAAATAAGGCTCGGCCTAATGTATATGTATATATTTCCAAATCAAATTCAATTATATTTTTGATTAATAAAGCCAGCAGAATGAATTCAAATATTTCAAGTATTACATGATAAAGTCCTAAGTCTACCTGAACATAGACATGCTTAAGCTACGTATGGACTCTCGTCACCTCGTGCGTACGCAGCACCCACAACTATTAGCACATAACAATTACATCACCTAGTGGGTAGTTTCCCCCTCACAAAGTTAGACAGGAGACTTACCTCACTCCAAAGTTCCAAAACCGGCTCCAACGCCTCTATAACACCTCAACTCAAATCCAACGTCCCAAAACTAGTCAAACAACGTGTAAATCAATCAAAACATACTCCAATGCTTACAATTTAACAATTTATAATGATTCCCAACTCCGCTCGAAAAGTCAATGAAGTCAACCCTCCAGGCAGCGTGTCTGGATTCCGAAATTGTTTGAAGATAAACATTACCCATAACATTACGAACTCAAATATATAATTTATTCCGCATTCCATGTCCAACTTTATGGTAAAAAATCCAAAATACCAAATTCTAGGTTTCTTTCAAAATCCCCCAATTTCTACTAATTTCATGTTAAATTCCATATGTTTTCATGAAATATAATCAAAAGTAGTTTAGAAACACTTATCCCCAAGAGTTGGATGAAATAGCTCTTCAAAATTACCCCAAAGTCAGCTCCAAGAAAAAAATAATAAGATGAAATGAGCAAATCCAGTATTGGCTAGCATATATTCTGCCCAGTCAATTTTCCGCACCTGCGGAACTCCTTGCGCGCCCGAGCCCGCTTCTGCAAGAACAATCTCGCTCCTGCGGAAGTCCACTGTCAGCAGTCCATCGTACCAACAGAAATTCTTTCACTCCTACGCAATCGTAGGTGCGACACTGCCTCGCGCATCTGCGCATTTGCCCGCACCTGCGGCACTGGCCTCGCTTCTGCGCACACGTAGGTGCACTGCTCATGTCCGCTTCTCCGACTACACACCCAGGCTACCTAAACCGCTTCGCTAGCTTCACCTCGCTTTTGCAACCAAACTTCCGTAGAAGCGATCGCACCAGCAACAGAAATTCCAGCAACTCCATCAAGGCTCAAATCGATCCGAATCCCATCTGAAACTCACCCGAGGCCTCCAGGACCCCATCCAATCATACCAACCATTCCCAAAACATGATGCAAACTTGCTCAAGGCCTCAAATCACACCAACATCCAATCTACGAATCGACGATAAAAATCCTTCTTTAAACTTTCAGACTTCCAAAACTCGACGAACGCGTCCGAATCATATCAAAATATTCCGGAATGACGCCAAACTTTACGTAAAAGTCAAAAATAACAATACGAACCTATTTCAAGGCTCGGAACCCCAAACGTACATCGATAACACCAAAGCCTACTTCAAACCAAACTTAGAAAATTCTTAAACCTTCGAAATGCCAACCTTCCATAATAAGCGCTAAAATGCTTCCGGACCACCCGATACTCAATCCGAACATACGGCCAAGTTCGAAATCATTATACGAACCTATTGGAATCTTCAAATCCTGATTCCGAGGTCGTTTTATCAAAAGTCAAACTCTGGTCACCTCTTTCAACTTAAAGCTTCCGAATTTAGAATTTTCTTTCCAAATCAATTCCGAACTTCCAAAAATTAAATTCCGACTACGCGTACAAGTCATAATACATGAAGCGAAGCTACTCAAGGCCTCAAACCGTTCAACGATATGCTAGAGCTCAAAACGATCGGTCGAGTCGTTATAGATGTACTCCAAGCTGAATCAATGTCGCACGATAAGGAAAGAAAGATGGGAGGTTTATCCTAAATGACCTTTAGCCTCTCGAACATAGGTATGTACGTCATCATACCGATCCGAAAGACTCTACTAGACACTTGCTCATGACTCGTAGAACCTATGAAGCTACAGCGTTGATACCAACTTATCACGACCCAAAATCCAACTAGTTGTGATGGCACCTAACCTAACCCGCTAAGTAAGCCAAATAGCAAAATCCTATTCGAGTGAGATTTAACTGAGAAAATAAATGATGAAATAATCGAGCTTTTATACAAAATCCCAAGGACCGGTAGTACAAATCATGAGCTTCTAAGATTTAGAGTTTACAAAGATGGTATGAAATAAATACATCATTTGTTTGAAATATACATGAATAGATTAATAATTCTAAAGCTACCAAGAACAAAGGCAGTTATGACCGGAACATAGGTACATCTTCAATGCCAGCTTCCGCCATAAACAGCAATATCAGCAACCAAAATCTGCATGCAAGGTGCAGAAGTGTAGTATAAGTACAACCTTCCCCATGTATTCAATAAGTAGCAAACCTAACCTTAGGTTGAAAGTAATGACAAGCTTGGACGACGGTCAAAGTCCAACACCAATAGCCAACAATAAATCATAACAATATAATAAAAATAGTACAAGAGATAACTCGAGGATATGATGCTCAGCTCGTTCACAGCTACGAATAATAGGCATGCTTTTCAAGTATAGCAGTCAAAACCAAAATTTTTCACCGGAATCACCAAAATATGAGGGTATATCAGAAAATATGATTTTTTCCAAAAACTTTCAACAACAGATAAGATATTTCATTATCTAATAACATGAGAAAAGTACACCTTTATGCTTACATGTCAATATGCATGTCAAGTCATCGATTATCATATACCATCTAGCATAAGGAATATACATCCCAATGCCTACATGTCAAATGTACATGTTAGAACATGAATGTCACAATACCGTATAGCATGAGCAAAATACATTTGTATGCCTACATGCCAAGTATGCATGTTAAATAAATGATTTCACGATGATATTCCCAGGAACTCTCGCCTTTAGCATACTCAAGTTGTCTGTCCCAATTGCCCACTCCATCACACACACACACACACAATCACTCAGCACTGTACGAGTGCCTGGCTCATATGCCCCTCACCAAAGCACGTGTGTGTATATATATATATCATCGTGCCTGCGCTCACTGCTGGTATGTCAGACTCCGGAGGGGCGGATCCTGCCTAAGCGCTAATATAAGCCAATCTGGCCTGCGCCCGATCCATATAATAATAACATATATAAAGCCAATATGGGCTGCTGCGGCGTGTAGCCCGATCTTATAATCATCACTCACAATCAGGCTCTCGGTCTCACTCAGTCATCAATCTCTGCACTCTCTCGGGCTCACAAATCTCATGCCAATCAGCCCAAACAATGATAACATGATGTGATAACAAATGATAAAAGAGACTAAGATATGATATGCAAATGAATGAATATGACGAGTATGTAATTGCAATTTAAGCAAATAACTCAACAGCAAAAATGACCTCAGTGGGTCTCAACAGAATAAGCACATAGCCTAAACATAGTTTCTAACATGGATCACAGCTCAATACTTTATCACGTAAAAATTTCATGGATAAATACAAGATTAGTTAACTATACAGTACAACAGAATTAACTGAGTCACAAGTCACACGGTGCACGCCCACACGCCCCTCACCTAGCATGTATGTCACCTCAACAAAAAACACATAACACGTATATTCAGGGATTCATACCCTCAGCACCAAGTTTAGAAGTCTTAGTTACCTCGAACAAGCTGAATCCAATACCGAGCAAGCCAAACAATACTCTAGAAACGCCATCCTGCATGTATCGACCACCGAACGGCTTGAAACTAGCCAAAAGCAACTCAAGAACATCAAATAATGCCAAAGGAAACAAACTCAATCGAAAAAGAACGAATCTTTAATTAAAAGCCCCAAAGTCAACCAAAAAGTCAAACTCGGGCATGCACCTCGGAACCCGACAACCCATTCAATTACAAGTCCAACCATACTAGTTTCACTCAAATCCGACTCTGAATCGATGTTCAAAACTCAAAAATTCACTTTATGATTTAGACAAAAGCCCCCAAATTTCACTTTTGAAATCATCAACCAAATGCCAAAAACGAGGATAGATTCATGAAATATAATCAAAACCGAGTAGGGAACACTTACCACAGTCTATATGGTGAAAATTGCCTCAATCCGAGCTTTATAGCTCAAAATATGAATAAAATAACCAAGCCCTCCATAATATAGCTTTTGCCCAGGCACCTTCGCATCTGCGATACTAATAGCCGCTTCTACGGACTCCACTAACCAGCTGGCTTCTCGCACCTGCGGACACTGTTTCGCTTCTACGCAATCGTAGGTGCGAGGCTAAATCTGCTTCTGGCGCAATCTCCCAAACAAGATGCCATCTGCTTCTACGATCGAAATCGCGCCTGCGGGCGTGTAGATGCGAGCAGCATTCCGCTTCCGCGATCTTCCCTCATCCAGCCTTGTTTCGCTTTTGCGCTTATGTGACCGCATCTATGACCATCGCACCTGCCCCCATTACCCCGCAGGTGTGACCACATCAGATCCAGCAAAAAAACCAGCCATCACACATGAATGAAAAATGATCCGAAACACGTCTGCATCTCACCCGAGCCCCTCGGGACCCCATCCGAATGTACCGACAAGTCCCAAAACATAACACAAACTTAATCGAGTCCTCAAATCACGCATAACAACATCAAAATCACGAATCGGCCTCAAATCGAACTTAATGAACTTTCAACTTTCAAAACTCGTGCCGAACTATATCAAATCAACTTGGAATGAACTCAAATTTCGCGCACAAGTCCCAAATGACATAATGAAGCTATTCCAATTCCTGTAACCACAATCCGAATCCGATATCATCAAAGTCAACTCTCGGTCGAACTTATGAACATACCAAACCTTCAAATTTTCAACTTTCGCCAATTAATACCGAAACCTTTTAGAAATATCCAAATGAAATTCCGGGCATATGCCCAAGTCCAAAATCATTATCCGAACCTAATGATATCATCAAAACTCTGATCCCAGGTCAAATACTCAAAAGTCAAACTTGTTCAACTCTTCCAACTTTAAAGCTTCCTAATTGAGAATTATTCTTCCAAATCAATTATGAATCACCTGAAAACCAAAACCGACAATTCATACAAGTCATAATACATCATACAAAACTACTCAAGACTTCAAACCACCGAGCGAAGTGCCAATGCTCAAGACGACTGATCGGGTCGTTACAATTACATGGGCATATACAATTTATCAATTATATACAAAATAGTTTTAAATGAGTATCCATTTATATTAGGAATTGAATAAGGAATTCCCATACCTACTACCTACTCTCTCTCTCTCTCTCTCTCTCTCTCTCTAGGTATCTCTTTGTCTCTCTCCGTCTCTCTCTTTTTCTCTCCTTCTCTGTTCTTTCTCCAATTTTCTTCCTTCATTTCTCTCTACCTTTCATCATTTTTTTCTCTAGAAAATTCATTGATGAATTTCAATTGTTACAATATAGAGTTTTAACTTAGTAATTTCCTTTTTATGTTGCACAATTGGTATTCGAAATGAAATTGTCAATCAATAAATTTTGAAGGTATTTGATTCTCCACCATTGACAGCCATTAAAAAGCTCTGAAGCTTTGAATTCGAATTTGGGTTTTCAAAAACTATTGTTCGTTTGGATTGGGTGTTGTTGCAAATAATTAAAAATATTCTTTGGAGTTTATATCTCAATTTTGAGGGAGATTTGGTGAAGATTAGACTTAATTTTGGCTGAATTTCAGATTGAAACTCGAAAAAGAAGAAGAAAACATGACATACAATATACCTACGCAATAGTATTAAAGTTGTATGTAAATTGTATTTAAATTGTATTCCATTGTAGTTATATATTTTTTATTTAACTATTGTATGAAAGTTGAAAAATAGTCGTATAATGTACGAATCATTATATGAAATTTGTATTTAAGTTATAAATACTATCTTTTTACATAAAGTTGTTGATATGTATCAAAAATGTATTAAGAAAGGAAGTTTTGATTGATTTTCGAAAGGAAGAAAAACACACCACACAAAAAATATATATATATAAACCATATACAAAATACATACAAAAGACTTATTGTATAAAATTTATATGAAAATTGTATTTAAGTTATATGATATTGTAGTTGTATTTAACCGGATAAAAATAATGTACGAAAGTTATAGATAAATTATAAAAAAGTGGTATACTATATAATTAGTCGTATAAAATCTGGTTTTAGTTTATGTATTGTTATAGATGTATCAAATATGTATCAAAATTAAATATTCTAGCATTCGAAATTCCTTGTATAGTTTCAAAGACATATATAGCCTCCAAATACAAATACATAAAAGATAATCACAATGATTACTGTGGGTGAAAATCATTACAACCATGAGTTATGATCGTGCCCTTGCATTAATTCGTGGGAATAGTTTAGGATACAAGAATATTTTTGAGCATTTAAAACAAATTGTTTCGACTTTTTCTCTGTTTCAAAAAAGTCAAATCTTATTTGTGATTCATTCCTTTCCTTATCGTCCATATATAGAGAAAGTGATTCTTAAATAATACTTTCCTCCTTTTCATTTTACATAAATACTACAGTTAAGGCACCATGGGAAGAGGAAAAGAGGGGAAAAAAAAGAAAAAATATGTAACTAAATCCCCTAACTTAAGGCACTAATAATGAATTATATATCGAGAACGACGACAGAAAATATAGAAAGAACAACGATGAGAAAAAAGGAAAAAGATATAACAAAATTCCCTAATTTAAAATACTAATAATGAATTGTATCTTATTTATAAGTAACCTCAGCAAATACTACCATGGGCCCATGTCTGAGAAGCCCAATCGACGGCCAGTGAGTCCCGTAGAACCAAAACGTATATAACGACGTCGTTGACAGGCTCTGGAAGTAGCTACCATCCATCCACGTGTTCCCCTGCTTAAGTGATCTTTTGTCTTTGCCTTGTTTCGTCTTCAACACAATTACGATTTAATCTATTCCCCTTCAATTAATCCTCTCTCTAGCTTCACTAGACTAGATTCCCCATTCTTAGCCTGTAATTCTTAATATAGTCATTATTGATTCCAGTTAAGCAGTTGCAGTTTTTGAATTTTCATCAGGTAATATTTTGTTTTCTTTTTCCCCTTCAGTATGCCCATTTCTTCGGTGTTAATTATTTGTAAATCAGTGTTGTTTGTTTCTGTGTCTTCTTGTAGTCTGTTTGCATATTTTCTTCGATTTCAACAACTTAGACATACTAAGTTGGAAATGTCTTCGTTTACTTTATTTTTGAATTGGGTTCGTAAAATGGTGGGCGGAAGTTATTTTCATACTGGGTTTGCAGCTGGTCTACAAGTGAAAAAAGGGTAGCTTTAGAAATTGGGTGTTAGTTTCTTGGGTGTTAGTTAATTGTAAATCAACCATGTTCTGTTCTTTCCGTTACTTATTACGCTTTTCTGCATCTTCTTGAAGTGCTTCTGAGTGTTTCTTGTATTGCTGGATCATATATTCTTGTTCTTGGATGAACTTAACCTCAGTTGCTATTCAACAATTTCATGGCATACTAAGTTGAAGATTCTTTGTTTACCTTATTCCATTTATCTCTGGCTAACTTTAGTGGCTCATTTCTGATTTGGGTTTCTAAATTGGTGGCAGAACATTTTCTCGAGTTTTCAGCGGGTTACAACTGGAAAATAGGGTAGTCATAGAATGTAACTGGTTGTTGAGTCAGTTCCAATCATGGAGAATCCATTGGAGAATCTTGGGTTAAAGCACCTAATAAAGAAGCATGAATTTGTGAGGATCATTATTCAGTGTCTCTATTCTTTAGGCTACAGAAAGTCTGCTGTTTCTTTGGAATCAGAATCTGGGATTGCCTACAAATCTGATGAACTTGAGTCCCTCGAGTCGCATATTCTTGATGCTAATTGGGATGCGTGTATTGACTGCCTTAATAGACTTAATGGCTTGACCAATGAGACAAGAGCGTCGGCTTTGTTTCTTGTTCTCAAACAGTGTTTGTTAGAGTATTTGAATCGTGGGGACGACTCTTCAGCTTTGGAAATCTTACAGAAACAGATATCTGGTTTACAAGTGGAGAAAGAGAAGGTTCATAAGCTTGCTTTTGGATTTCTCTCCTTGAAGGAGTTGGGGTTGGGTAAGGCAGATCTTGATGTTATTTCTAATTTGCGAAATTTTTTGCTGATGGAACTTGAAAAAGTACTGCCGCCACCCATTACATTGCCCAAACAAAGATTAGAGTACTTGGTTGAAATGGCTGTATGGTCGCAGATAGATAACTGTGTGTATCATAATTCAGTTGATGCAATTTCACTCTACGAAGATCACCATTGTGATGGAAGTCAGTTTCCAACAAAGACCACTCAGGTGAGCACTGAGAGGACCATGAATTGCCATAGTTTTTGAAGATTGCATCTAATCTTAAAAGTATAACGTTATCTTAAGTTACTTTCATTTTGATCCATTAAGTTTTTTGCTCAGTAGGATATAAGATTGTCACGCTTATTGATTTACAGTTCAATAGCTTAATTTTCACTTACCATTTTAACCCTGGAAGTAAACCTTCAATAGCTCAAAAGTGGTTCTACTGCTACCTTTTTGCTAATCTTGGAAAAATTGTATTGCAGAATACCAAAATTGAAAAGGAAAGTAGGACGGTTATATGGGATAATATCATTAATTCCCAAGTGATACACTAGGATATTTGAACTGGTTTGCCTTACTTTTGGGCTCCTTTCTCTGTTGACCTGAAAGGGCTTGACAGAGGGCTAACACAGTGTATCTAAGGTGCAACTTAGCTCGTAATGAAGTTCTTTTTCCAGTGTTATAATTCGTTATTTTAGATAAGTTTGGAAAGATCCAAGACTAAAGAAGCCACATTCCCGGCAGTACTGTATGTCCTGGAAAGGCCATTTACTTATTTCATTAATTTGACTATCTTTTGTTGTGAATGTCGGATCATGGCCTCAAATAAGCTTCCGACATATAGGCAAATTTGTAGATGTTAGTAGCCTCGCAATTCTGTGGCAAATATTGCTTTATGACTTGCTAATTATCTAGTCACAATGAAATTGCGAATGCTATTAATGGTTTTCTATTATGGTTTCTTAAAAATTTATTTGATAAGGAATGGTTTTCTATTCTAGAATCGCTTAATCTGTGTGGAGTTAATGAAGATTGGACTTATCACACTGTGATCATGAGTTGTTTCTCTCATTACTAATTTGTTGTCATTGTTCGTCTAGCTTCTCTCTAGGAGAGACATGTTTAATGTCTTTAACACTGTTGCAGATTCTGACTAACCACAGGAATGAAGTCTGGTATGTGCAGTTCTCGAACAATGGAAACTACTTGGCATCATCATCAAGTGACTGCACGGCCATCATATGGAAGGTGTGTTTCATAATATCACAATTAAGTTTGCTAAGCAAGTCTTAAAACTCCAGGAGTTTACTCCTACTGCCAATTTGGGTTATTCCTGTAAATTGCTTAGTTGTGCTGTTGAAAAAATAAACCTAAATCATGGATAGAGGGTATACTTGTTAAGGATCACTCTCCTGCAGCTTTGAAACTCCATAAGTTAGGAATTTGTCGAGTTAACCTATTTACGTTGTTTGAGTAAGTGCCTTCATGGAATAAGCAGAAGAAATTTATTCGTGTCTTTTTGCAAGATGAATTAAAATTAGAGTAATAAGATTGAATGAAACCAAATTAAACAGAAAAAGTTACTTATTCTGCTTTCTAGATAAATGCTACCAAGAAATCCATGTCTTAGTTGCGGTCTTTTATGCATTCTTAGAAGCCTATATAAGAAACTCTTTTTTCTTTGGTCAATTGAATCTTTTATCAAGAAATTGTACTGAGTGAATTTAGGTTGTTCACTTGACTGTTACTAGCAGGAAATAATCTTTTCAAGATTCTTTTTCTGAGGAGAAAGGTAGGGAAGTGGTTTCCTAGGTTGCGCGGATTTTTCAAAATGATGTCACACTCGTGTCGGATCCTCCGAAAATACACTACTTTTGAAGGATCCGACACGCACCGGCAACATATTTGGAGCATCCGAGCAACATAGGTGGTTTCCATGTTTATGCTTCAGCTGAAGAATTTACCTCTCCTCCGCTATAATTCTTTAAAAAAAATTTATAGCCGCAAAATCCTAAATGAACACCATCTATCAAAAAGAAGTTAGTTCTCTCTCCCTCTATGT
>MCJB01019965.1:270504-327659 GCA_002018475.1 Nicotiana obtusifolia | reverse complement strand
GGTGGGGGGTGGTAGGGGGGTTGATTGCATCTCATAGGTGTATCTTGAATTGCGAAAACTAAGCTGCAGAATTAGCATTTTGTCAAGCAATAAGGTGCAACTTTTCCAGCAAAGTCGTGCTCTCAAGTTGCCTAAATAGGGCTACATTGGTGTACTCATAGCTGGTCAATCTGTTGTCCTGAAATTTTGAGGTGTTAGAGCTAAGTGTTCCTGTTGTATTCTAATTTTCAAGTAAAGCTTGACAGCAGTCATGTGGCCAGTGGAAAGGTAGAGATACGTCTTAGGATCAATCTTAAAGTGGTCAAGCATTACCAGCATTATGAAGCTAAACTTTGATTTATGTATGATTATATTCCTTTTGTGCCATATAACAATCCTAGGCACTAAGGTTGAAAATAGTGTTGGATGGTTCCTCTATCCCGTCCCTCTACCATAAATTGGTTGGCCGGGTTAGCTTAACAGAAATTGTTAAGGACAAATTTAGCAGCCAATACAAATGGGTCGAAGAATGTTGACCGTCTTGTGCTTTATAAAGGGATGGACCCCAAAGACATTGGGAAGACATCAATAAGGCTAAATTATTTTAGATCTTGTCGTTGTTATTATTATAAGAATAATAATCATTAACATTTTTCAGCAGAAACAATAACAATTGCGCTTATGATTTCATGAAGACCTTCTTCATCAGGAATAAGTAGACTTCTCAACCTTTTCTTAGTGCATGTACTTTGTAACATTAAGACGTATGTCACAGTCATGTGACTGATCCGAACAGATTTTGGGAGACATGACATCTAGGTTTGATATTTCTGACAGTAACTATGCATTTGGTTTATAAGTATCCTTGGTGATTGTGTACATATGGCTTGGTCAAGATATTTTGTCTTAAACCATGGATAATTTCTCTTAGATTCTGATAAATTGCTATTTGAATTTATGGTGGCCTGTGTGACACTTTATCTCTGTAAAACCTATAAACTTACAAGCAGTGCTTTTAAAAGCGATCGCTTTGTCGGCTTGTCGCTTAAAGTGATGAAACAATGCGAAATGAGAGGTTACCGCTTCATGGTTGAAGTCATGCGCTTTAGAGAAGTTTGCGCTTCAAATAATATAGCACAAAATGATTCAAAGAGAATCCGTCGCCTTCTCTGAATCATCAACTTTTTTGGTGTTGGATTAATATCAGCGTTAATGTATATTAGATGCTAAAGTTAGTTGCATTTTTATTGTACTAAATTCATAGATTTTTTATATTTTTAATTTCAAACCGACGGATTTATTTTGGCACTTTTGCTTTTAAAAACGCTTCGATTTCACGGGGCATCAGCAAGTTTCTGGGATGAGGGTTAATGATCGTGTACAACATAACTATTAGCTCATATTCTCAAGGCTACAAGATTTTGATTGACCATTATTTCCTGAGTTGGATTGATAATTACTTTCAGGTACTGGATGATGGGAACCTGACCCAGGGACATGTGCTGCAGAGCCACAAAAAGCCAGTTTCTTTTGTAGCATGGAGCCCTGATGATACAATGTTGCTAACCTGTGGGAACATGGAAGTGCTCAAGCTCTGGGACGTGGAAACAGGTACATGCAAGCACACATATGGCGGTGATGGTTTCATTGTCAGCTCATGTGCTTGGTTTCCTGATTCTAAGCGATTCGTCTGTGGCAGTTCGGACCCTGAAAAAGGCATATACATGTGGGACTGTGAGGGTAAGGAGATCAAATCGTGGAGAGGGCTGCGGATGCCGAAGGTTTTAGATCTTGCTGTTACACCTGTTGGAGAAAAACTTATCAGCATATTTTCTGACAAAGATATCCGAATATTGAATGTGGGGACAGGTGCTGAACATGTGATTCCAGAGGAGCATCCAATCACATCCCTTTCATTATCAGGGGATGGTAAATTCTTCATAGTAAACCTTAATAGTCAAGAGATTCATATGTGGGATGTTGCAGGCGAGTGGCTTAGCCCCATGAAATATAAAGGCCACAGACAACATAAGTACGTGATACGCTCCTGTTTCGGAGGATTGGATAGCACTTTCATTGCCAGTGGTAGTGAAGATTCAAAGGTATGCTTGTTCTTTAATCCCCACCATCAAAAGAAGAAAAAAATATTACTACAAATAAGCATGAAATTCCAGAACTTCAAACTTTAATGTGAATGATTTGTTGGAGACTACTTTTCTTTAAGCTTAATAGTCTCATTTCATATGTTGGTCTTTTGTCCTAGACTGCATTTTTTACAGCAAAGGCGAGCACACACTGTTTGCGAAGTAGCTACATTTATGCATGATTCAGCATATTATTTTTCATGCGTGTGATTCCGATATTTGGTAGAGCCAATTCCTTTATTTTGTATATCGATGCAAGGAAATGATGTTTGAGTTGTAACAGGTGTATATATGGAATCGTCGAGGTTCAAAGCCTATTGAGATCTTGTGTGGCCATACAATGACTGTGAACTGTGTGAGCTGGAATCCTAAAAGGCCTCATATGTTAGCGTCAGCGAGTGATGATCAAACTATTCGCATATGGGGGCCTAACGGTCAAAGTAGACAGTAATGAGTAAGCTGTTGGATGTAAATGGGATTTTTTCTCAGTTGAGATTTTCGTTTGCCATGTAAATCTGATAGTTTTCCACTCGATATTTTTCCAAATTTTGGTGTGTCAATCCCCTGTAAATTGCTACGGTTGATTTTTTCCCGATCCCTTCCATAGGGTAGGTAGTGAGAAGAATTTTGACTCCGTGTATTTGTACAAGGGCAGGGTAGATTTCCCACCCTGCTCCATTTTGGATGCTAATAAGTTCCACTATTATAATGAAGAGTATGAAGACGTTGGTTAGCCTATGAAATGCTGGGGAAATTTCTCCTTTTCTTCTTCTTCTTTACACAGTTTCATGGAATCAACAATCTGGAAGCGATTTTTCTGTCTCAGTTGAAGTTTGTAAATTGTAGTTTCATTTGAAGAAGTGGCGAAACTGCGTCCCCATTTCTTTAAAGTGTTCTCAATCAACGCGAGTAGTATTACTATTTTCCTTTCCAAACCTGTACTTACTTTCGTAGTTGCAGTACTAGTGTTATCCTCGTGATGTTTCCTTTGCGTTGGTTTTATTTTTTCCGGCAGTTATTACTATTTTTCTTTCCGTAGTTCATTATCATAATTGATGTGATTTTGCTTTATTGAGCTGAGGGTCTTCCGGAAATAGTCTTTCTATATTTACAAGGAAGGGGTTAGGTATGTGTACATGTTGTTCTCTCGAGACCCTACTTGTGAGAATACGCTGTTTATGTTATTGTTGTTGTTGTTCTCAATCAATGCGAGTTTGTTGTACATTTCATATGCACTTACTGGGGATTTGAAATTCAGACAATTAGATGCCAGGTGAGAGCTATGTTCATGCAGCAATTTAAAACAATAAAAATATATTCTATAGTAGCATACTCAAGCCCATCAATTAAATGTTAATTTGATTCACCAGCTGCACCATACACCTTATTCAAGCAAAAATCATCATTGTGGACAAAAGTTAATGTGCTTACCTGAAATAAATATGAAGGAATTGACCAGTCAAAGAAACATTTTAAAGTTTTCTTCTTTATAGGAAAAGGAATATGCATTGACTAATTGCTTTTTCCTCTCTTTGACTGCCCATTAAAGATTAATTGCCAAAGAATCAAAACGTAGAAGCAAACTTACTCCTACCACTCAGGAGCGGATGTAGTGTTAGTAACTGGTTCAAACCCATAACTAACTTTGACATGGAGTAAAAATTTATGTATAAAAATTTATTAAAATTGTAAAAAAAAGTATATATGAATCCATAATTTTAAAAATATAATAAATTTAAAGTTAAACCAATAAAATTTAAACCTTGAATCCACCTCTCCTACTACTTTGAAATAGAAAAAAGAAGAAAAGAAAAATTAAGATGATGAAGGATCTCTGAATGGAGGATAGTAAAACGATACAATTATAAGTTAAATTATCTCAGCTGCAGTCTCAAGAAAGTAAACCAAGAAATAAGCGTTAAACTTCTATACACTGTCATGTTAGTAATTGTCTTAAATTAGTGATGTGAAAGATAAAGCAGCCAAACTACTACAACATATAAAATCATAGTGTAGAGTTAAAATCGAAATAATAATAATATCAAGGTTTAGGAGGATGAAGAAGAATCAAACTTGTAGTGTTTATCAACAGCAACAGACACATCCCAAGTACAACTAAGTCCTTTGGGAATAATAACAAGATCCCCTGCTCCAAACTCTACTGTTTCTGCTGAGTTCTTTAGGTACACTTTCACTTTCCCTCTCAACAGATAACATGTCTCTTCTGCATCAAACTTTAATTGGTATTTCCCTGGTGAACAACCAACATCTGTTTATATACATCAAAAAGAGAAAAAGCAAAACTCATTAGGCTAATTACGTAATGAAACAGAAACAACAAAAGTTATAAACCAAAGAATAAATGGAAACATAAGCCTTACTCACTTTGGCCAAGATTTGATGCCTAATTCAGAGAGTTGGGCTTCTGAAGGGTTTTTCTGGACAATGATTCTTAGATTTGATGGTGAAAAAGCGTCTGAGTTGGACTGATCAGCATCCATGGAAAAAACATGAAGATGAGTAATTAATCAGTACTCCATGTAGCCTTTCTTGTTATCTCTCTCTCTCTCTCTCTCAGAAGTACGCTGAAGGAAGAATCTTTTACTAGGAGTAATAAAAAGGGAGCAGATGATATAAATGGCAGAGTAGTAACATTCTTTGCCTCTTACATCCAACCATGTCGCCTGTCGGGCTCAGAAACATAATTGGAATTTTTAGCTGCTTAAGTAGGTGTTGCTATTCTTCTTCTTCTACTTCTTCTTATTATTATTATTATTTGTCACTGGTAATTTTTGATTTTGAAACTGAAATTGGCTAGTACTTGTGGTAGTACAATTTGTACTAGTTCTACATACATATATATGATACGATCGTGTTTCATTTTATTTCATGGTGATACATCCTTGTTTGAGGAAAAGAAAGAAAATGACAATGTTCTAACGTAAAAAATATCATCTCTTAAACTATTACTAGTATTTCATTGTACTAAGAAATGGTTTTCGGAAACCTATTCTGGTGTAATCAGAGTTTGATAATCTTAAAACTATTCTCTCTCTCTTTCTATTAGCATGAACAGATCAGTAGCTAAAATGATACATCTCAATATATAATGTCACAAATTTGAATGGTAGTTGCTTCGTATTTGCTGGCTGGTTGAGCCTCCCTTGTTTTCAATCAATCAACTGCACCTAATCTAAAAATGGATGGAGTGGACGGTCTATTTTGTTTCTATGCTGAATTAATTTATATGAGTGCTAAATCTTACGTTTATCTCTAGAGAGTCAGAAAGTTGACCAGACAAATAACTTTCTTTTTTTGAAGACCAGAGAGTTATTTTAGTAATTGGCAGGAAATGTGGCAAGGTTATATTAGACGATGCAAACATCCGTTTGACCATGATCTTGAAGATGCTGTTTCCTGATAAGTTACAATGTTAACTACAAGGTTTAACTTGACCAAAAAGCAATAGTTTCAAATGCCTCATTAACAATTGCTACTAACACTAGCTTGAAATGAGTATGTCAAACCATCAACAGATCGTGACAACGAAGTCTGAACAACTTTTTCAAACGAGTAGTATATTTCAAGTATTTTATGTGAAACATTAAATTTTAAGCACAGGTGATTCAAGAATGGAATATTTTACAGCTTTGATTAACATCCACTGCGTATGGCACAAGATTACAAAGACTTCTCCATTTACTATAATCAGTTCCGCATTATGTCTAACTGGCGAGTCTTAGGTCTTCACAGCTTTTCCTTTTGTGGACTGCTTCTTGAACTTCTTTATAAAATAAAAAAAAGAAGTTATAACTAGGTATATACAGATTTTGAGACGTACTACATTTAAAATTATTGTGTTAATTTACTGGACGTGTACCGTGAGCGTAACTGATAGCTAACATATATAAAATCACCCTCCGATAGTAGGATTGTCAAACTTAATGCAGGTGTGCAACTCTGTGAAATTGTAACTTCAGGTTTCAGTGGTCCTTCACAAAGCAGAAATAGTTGGTCAAAAGTCAAAACCGTTTATGAGCCCAACGTCTACATAAACTGCAATAGGTAGCTGTCCAGCAAGAGTTAATTTACTTTTGGGCCTGAAATTGAAGAGCCCAAATCTAAGAGGCGAGAGTAATTAATGAATTTCAAGAAGGGTAAATTATCCTATATACCCATAGAAGACAAAACAATTACCCATATCTATCCATGTTTATTTCTTTTATATTTTATACCTATGCGGCACATTTATTTTACCCGCTCTACCCATTCTTACCTTCCCACTGTTTAGCATGAAAGCTCATGTTTTCATATATTCATTTATGCACCTTTTTTATATCTTTTAAATGCATCACATTCTTGTAATATTTTCATCATCTTATCATAATAATACTAATTAAAAGATAATATAAAATAATACTTATTAAATAATATATAATCTTATAAAAATATATGAATTTGGAGAACACAAAAGGATATTATTATTATTATTATTATTATTTTAAAAAAGATATCCATCAACATTTATGCTCACACATTTAATAGCATATTTAGAAAGTAAATTAGCTAATACTGAATTTTTGTTTCAACGTATGCCAAGAAACTTTTTTTTAAGAAAATTTTCCGCAGCTCTTCTTTTCTTTATTTATTTTTTGTCCTTTGATATAATTTATCTTTTCCCTTTTTTTGTCTTTTTCTTTTCTTGAAAAAGTCAAATCCACCATTGAAGGACCTTGAATAGTGTATATAAATATTTAGTTCAATAGTGTATAATTTATTGTGTTGAACTGGCGAAGAAGAATTTGTATTGTATACCAAAATAATAATATACTATATACCATTTTGGTATACAGTTTATTTCAACAGTATACTGTTATTGTATACTATATAATGTAACGGTATTCTATTCCAATTTGGTCCTTTTAGAATTTTTTGAAATTTTCATTGAGTTCTTTTTCAACGGAGTTATCATGTTTTTTTTAAAAAAAAATTTTTCTTGAACTAAAGTATTAGTTTGAAATATTTGATTGGAGGCTGTGGCTAAAGTTTGAGCCAATTTGGTGGAAATTCTGGAGTAGATTTTTGAAATTTAGGTTGAATTGAGTTGAACTAGTGAAGAAGACTAATTTGTACTATATACCAAAATAACATACTATATATCATTTTAGTATATAATATTTAATTCAACAGTGTATAATTTATTGCGTTGAACTGGCCAAGAAGAATTTATAATGTATACCAAAATGATATACAATCTACCATTTTGGTATACAGTTCATTCTAACGGTATATTATTTTAGTATACTATATAATGTAACAGTATGCTATTACAAATTGGTTCTTTTAAATTTTTTTAATTTTTCATTGAAGTTGTGATTAAAGTGTGAGTTAATTTGTTAAAAATTCTTGAGTGAATTTTTGAAATTTAAGTTGAAATTAAGTTGAACAAGCGAAGAATACTAATTTATACTATATACCAAAATAACAGACTATATACTGTTTTGGTATATAATATTTAATTCAGTAGTGTATAATTTTTTTGCAACAATATACTATTACATTATACAAATATAACAATATAGTTAAATTTGGTATATTTTTTTATTTTTAAAAAAAAATTCAATGGGTCCTTTTTTAATTTTCTAACAGAGTTCTCGATATTATATATCCCGTCAGTATATGATATATAACATGTGGATATCATAGTATACCGGAATAATATACTTCAACTACTACAAATATGTTATTTTTGATATGCTATATGCTAAATGTAAGTTATTTTATAATAATTAATATATAAAAACTACAAATAAATAAAAAAAATAAAAATAAAGGAGCCAAAAATGTGTGCAGAATTAGATTATGAAAAAAAAAGAAATAAAAAATGATTTGAAATAATATTAAATGAAATTAAAAAAGAAAAAAATGAAATCATAAAAGAGAAGAGAAAACAATTATAATGTATAAGTTGTTCTAGTAATTGAATTAAAAAAAGACAAAATATATATTATACCAGTTATATTGAAAAAAAAGGTGAATAAATATTTATTTTATCAGTTATCTTTTTTATTGTACAAAAAAGAAGAATAATAAAAGAAGAAGAAAAAGTTAATAAAATTAGATTATGAAGAGAAAAAGAAATAAATAAAAATGGAGTTAAATGAAGTTAGAAAAGGAACAACAAATAAAAAAATAAACAAAAAATTAAATAAATAAATAAAGAAGGAGCCAAAATTGAGTGTGAAATTCAATGATAATAATAATAATAATAATAATAATAATAATAATAATAATAATAATAATAATATAATAAGAATATGATTTGCACAAAAAACAAATGAACAGAAAAGAAGAAGAAAGAAAAAAAGAAGAAGAAGAAAATGAGAAAAAAAAAGGAGAAAAGAAAAAAAAGAAGGAAAAAAGAAAAGAAGCAGAGAAATAAAAAAAGGAGAAAAAGAGGAAATTATTCATAAAAGCTATCATGGGTAGGAAAGGTAATTAGTTTAATAGTTAAAAAAGTAAATGGGTAAACAAGGGTAAATAGTTTTATTTTTTGGGGTAATTGTGTTATTCACCCTTTCAAGAAGACAAAATTTCATCGTAAATATTTCGCGGGGCGCCCTATTTGCACTCTGCTATTTAAATTGTATTTACTTTTGAAATTTTTTAACCTATACCTGATTTGAACAAACTTCAGAAAAAGTACATAGAGTCAGTTTGGCTTAGCTGATTGAAAGTAGTTAACAAGCATCAAGTGCTGAAACTGATTTTACAAGTAAACAATTATGTGTTTGGATAAAAATGATGAAACTGAAAATAAGTTATTGAAGTATTTGGTAAAACAATGCTGATAAGTAATTTTTTTTGGTTAAAATGACGCATATGCCATTAAAGTTGTTTTCTCTAAAAAGAAGCTTATGAATGCAAGATTTTTAATCGTAACTTGATCCAAATACAAGTTACTTTATGTCGCAATTTACTTTAAGTTATATCTATTAACTAAGATTATAATTAAACTCTTTTATGATATATTACCAACATAAACATACAATAATTATTAATTTGGCTAACATTTGTTAGTAAAAAAATTAAATAGCGCGCAGAAATATTTGTATAGAAGTTATTAGTACTAAAATAGTGTGTATGTTGCAGAAGTATCTTGAATTGTTTAGCACGTGACTTATTATCCAGTAACTAGTTAATATTTCTGAAGTAATATTAATAATAACTACGATTTCTTCCGGGAAAAAAAAAAAAAACAAAAAACAAAACCAGAATATAAACGTCGAAAGACGGAGGTTGGGGAAAATAGGTGAGGAAATAAAGTATTGTTGGGTTAGGCGTTTTGATTTAGAAAATGTATTTTAAGGATTATACAAAATATTAGATATAAAATAAAAAAAATTATAGGCCAAACTAAAAGTGCTTTGTAACAGGTAAGATTTAGAGTTTATGGGTGGACGTTTCTCGAGTAGACACGTTGTAACGACCCGATCAGTCGTTTTCCTTTCTATGTCCCCTTCTCGTAATTAAGATTCCTCGTATGTGCTTTTATTGTTTTATGACCAAGTTTCACTTGAGTCAACATTTTGAGTAAACGACCTAGAAATCGGGATTTGACGGTTCGAATAAGTTTGTATAATAATTTTGTACTTAGGCGTGTGTTCGGTTCGAGTTTCGGGTGAGGGAGCGTTTCGGCGCTTAATGTTGAAAGTTGGCGCATTGAAGATTTTCAAGTTCTTTAAATTTGGTATGAAGGAGACTTTAGCATTAGTGATGTCAGTGTGGGATTCTGAGCCCAGAAATAGGCCAGTATGGTGGTTTATGACTTGTACGCAAAATTTGGCGTCATTCCGAGCTGTCTAATTGATTCGTCATGTTTGGAGCTAGTTGAAGAAGATTGAAGCTCATAAGTTGATTAATTTGGTTTTGGGGTGTGATTCTTAGTTATGATGTTGTTTTGTGTGCTTCGAGGCTTTGAATAGGCCTTATTATATTTACGGACTTTGTCACGATCCAAATCTCCCTCCGTAAAATGTCGTGACGGCACCTAGTCTCTAAGACTAGGTAAGCCTAACAGTTGCAGAATAACTGAAATAACAACAAAAATGACTGCTAAACCTTAACAACATTGGTATATATAAAAATTATATATATATATATATATATATATATATATATATATATATAGCTGGAAAACTGTCGCTCGGCATATACAAGTAAAACTAACAACTCTAAGTATAACATCTCCCAAAGACCCGATAGTCATAAGTCACAAGCTCTAAGGAATGTTCTAACTGTCTCTATACATCAGTATCTAGGAAAATAAAGAAGAACAACATAAAAGGATAGATGGGGACTTTGAGGTCTGCGGACACTACAGATATACCTTGAAGTCTCCGAAGCAGCAGCAAGTACGCTCAACTAATAGCAGGGCTGGTAAGAGGTACCTGGTTCTGCACACAAAAGATGTGAAGAAGAGTAGCATGAGTACACCACAACGTTACCTAGTAAGTGCCAAGCCTAACCTCGGTAGAATAGTGATGAGGTCAGGTTAGGGCTCTACTGTGATATAATAAATAAACCAGAAGATATAGTAATATAACAAAAGACTGAGAATTTAACAACGTGGAATACAGAAAGGAAGCTACACAACAAATAAGGGGTAAACAACAGGGGGCACTCCCGAGGTACCGCCTCATAATCCCAAAAGTAAATACTCAACAGGGAATCTCCCGAGGTACCGCCTCGTAGTCCCAAAAGTAAATATGCAGCGAGGGATCTCCCGAGGTACCGTCTCGTAGTTCCAAAAGTAAATATGCAATGGGGATCTCTCGAGGTACCGTCTTTTAGTCCCAAAAGTGAAACACACAGCTCGAAATCGATGGAAACAACAATTAACAATAAGAAATCCTATAGTTTAAGACTAAATACAAATCAAGAAAAAACAGGAATTTAACTAAGCATGCTGCACAGATTTCAAATAAACATTTAAGACACGTAGACATACGATATTAGGCTATACATGATAACTACACATTCTGGGATGACTCATTTAAGATATAACAGGTTACTGTTCAGTAAAAATCGGATTTTCAACAATTAGCCCGTGTATGCACCCGTCACCTCGCGTACACGACACTCACATATCACATAATTGTCACAATAGTACCAAATTCTAAGGAGATTTCCCCCACACAAGGTTAGGCAAGCCACTTACCTCAAGCCAAGCTCAATTAGTAAATAAGAATGCCCTTTCCTCGACTTTCCGACTCTGAATGGCACGAATCTAGCCAAAAGCAATACATGCTATAAATATAACTATAAGAAACCAATCTAATTAATGAAATCAAGACTTTAACAAGAAATTAGAAATTCGCTCCAAAACGTCAATCCGGGCCCATGTCTCGGAATTGGGTAAAAGTCACGAAATAAGAACATCCATTCAACCACGAGTTCACCATACCAAAATTACTCAAATCCGATACAAAGATCTCAATCAAAACCCCAAAATTCGGTTGAAGAACTTTCCCGCTTTTCCCCCAAATTTCTCAACCCAAAACCTTAATTAAATGATGAAACTAACGATGGATTATGGATATTAATCAAAAACGAGTGTAGAATTCTTACCCAAATGTTTCCTCTGAAAATCCCTCAAAGTCTCCCCTAAATCCAATCTCTCTAACTCAAATTATGAAGAAAATGGCAAACCCTCGATTTTGAAATGTTTAAATCTATCCACGTGCTCCTTAATCGCGATCGCGAAAATAGCCTCGCGATCGTGAAGCACAACTCGCTGCCCCAAAAAATAGCCCTACGCTAACGCAGAAAACTCCATGCGAACGCGATGCACTGGCCCTCAAACTTACACGATCACGAACGGCACCATGCGTTCGCGATGAACAAAGCACGTGGTCCAGCTTCTTCCCTCATAAGCACTATGCGAATGCGACTATGGCCATGCGTTCGTGAAGTAATCGTGTATAAGGAAATCAGAACTCAGATACCAGAAAACTTCAGCAACCTTCTAAGTCCAAAAACACCGATCTGTTAACCATCCGAAACTAACCCGAGGCCCCCGGGACCTCAACCAATTATACCAACCAATCCTAAAACATCATATAAACTTAGTCGAGCCTTCAAATCACGTCAAACAATGCTAAAAACATGAATCACAGCCCAATTCAAGCCTAAGGAACTTTGAAACTTCAAACTTCTACAACCGAATCTGAAACCTATCAAAACATGTCCGATTGACCTCAAATTTTGCACACAAGTCATATTTGATATTACGGACCTACTCCGACTTCCAAAATTAGAATCCAACCCCAATATCAAAAAGTCCACTCCTGGTCAAACTTCCCAAACATCCAACTTAGCCTAATTCAACTAAGAACCTCCAAATCACAATTCGGACATGCTCCTAAGTCCAAAATTACCCAATGAAACTAACAGATTCGTCAAAACTCCATTCCGGAGTCGTCTTCATCAAATTCCAACTACAGTCAAAATCCTAGATCTTAAGCTTCCGTTTTAGGGACTAAGTGTCCCTTTTCACTCCAAAACCAAAAATAAATCCTCTCCGCAAGTCACATAGGCATAAAGTGATATAGGGGAAGCGGTAAATAGGGGATCAAGGCTAATACTCTCAAAACGATTGGCTAAGTCGTTATAGACTTGTCGGTGCATTTGGTCGGGGTCCTGGGTGGCTCAAGTGTATTTCGGTCCACTCGGAGCTAAGTCTGAAATTGCAAAAATGCTGGTTTTGGTTTCCTTCTTCATGAACGCGGAGGTGGTATTGCGTTCGAAGAGAAGGAATTAGGGGATGGGAAATTTTGCCCTTTGCGTTTGCTATCAGATAGTCGCGTTCACAAAGGTTAAAGACCTCTAGCCATCACATTCGCATTTCATTGGCCCACGTTCGCGGAAGAGAAATCAGGTCTGGAGGTCAACTGGTGCATTGCCTTTCGCGTTCGTGAAGGTGGGACCATGTTCGCGTAGCTTTGGTTAGGCAAGCCTTCTCGTTCGTGAGGCCTGCTTCACGTTCGCACAGTTCATTTTTCAGGGGCCTTGGCAGTTTGCCTTCACGATCGCGAGGGCATTTTCGCGATCTTGAAAAAGGCAGGCAGGCCTGATGCTTGATTAAAAACGAGACTTAGGCTCATTTTGTAAATTTCTCCCAAATCTTGGCCGATTTGAGAGATCTTTGGAGAGGGTTTTTCACCTAGCATCTTGAGGTAAGTAATTTCTACATAATGTGAGTTTAATACATAGATTATGATTAGATTTTAACATGTAAAATGTAAAAAATTTAGGATTTTGTTGAAAAACCTAGGTTTTGGTTAACAATGGGATTAGACTACGAAATGATTATGGAACTGAGTAGAAATTATATATTTGTGTTTGTGAGGTTATGGGTAACATTTATTTACAAAAATTTTCGAAAACCGGGCACGTGGGCCTGGGATGAATTTTAGAAACCTTTCAAATTGGGTTGGGTAAATACTCTAATAGTTAAATTATAAACTTTGAGCATATATTGATTAGTTTGTACAACCTTTGGCTAGTTTCAGATTGCTTAGTACTGATTTGAGGCTATTAGTGTGATTCGCGGACCGAGAAAAGGACTTGAAAACGAGGTAAGTCTCTTGCCTAACCTTGTAAGAGGGAATTATCTTCGTAGGTATTTTAAATTTTTATTTGCTACTAATTATGGGTGCTACGTACTCGCAATGTGACGAGAGTCAGTACGTAGCTAAAATCATGCTTATGTCCGGGTAGACTTAGGACTTTACCGTGTAATACTTGTATTACTTGAACCCAACTTGTTAGTTTAATTACTTGAATTTACAATTGAAATTGGATATGAGATTTTATGAGACCGAGCTTCATTACCTTGAGAGTTGGCGGAATACTTGACTGTTAATGGAAATTATGCCTTCTTTGAGTAGTAATCCTGTGTAGTAGTCGTTGATTGGAGTTTGTAGAGTTTTTCCATTTCCCGTGGATCTGGCCTAATGCCTTGGCAGTATATTTAGATGCATCTATCGTTCGCGCCCGTCGACTCTCGGTAGTGTACACACTATTCTGGATCGGGCAGTATGACCTCGGCATAAATCGTGCGTGATATTGCCAGGAGTCCGATTATACTTGATATTTCTTTCTTGATGTAAGACTTGATGATTACTAGTGGCTCTTATGTGTAAAAATTTAGCATGTGATAATTGGAGGTTTTAAATTGATATTATGTTAAAGAATAATTATTTCTTATTTCTTATTCCATTGTTATTGTTGTATTTAATGCCTATTTATAATGCTCATACTTTATTTATTAACCTCTGGTAAGTATCGACGTCGACCCCCTCGTTACTATTTCTTTGAGGTTAGACTAGATACTTACTGGGTATACGTACTCATGCTATACTTTTGCACAAATTGTGCAAGCACTAAAACAAGTATATCTAGTGTCCATCCAGGCGCGCATTCACATTACCCGGAGGCCTAGTGGTGAGCTGTTTTCCATCTCTCTGCAGCACCCGGAGCCTCCTCTTGTTGTATTTATTATTTCTGTCTATTTTGCTTCAGACAGTAGTTATAGGGGGTTTTGTATATTATACTGGATTGCTCGTGCACTTGTGACACCAGAATTTGGGAGTTGCTAGAAAATATTTATGATCTTTATATTAATAGCACCATCTCACTCGTATATTTTATTTTATGTTTCACATCACCATGGTTAATTATTCTTGGTTTCTTTGTTAAATAAAATTCATGACTTTAAAATAAATAAAATAAACAATTAAATGAATAGTTCACCGTTGGCTTACCTAACGGCGACGTTGTGCGCCATCACGACCTATAGTGGGAATTGGGTCGTGGAAGCTTGGTATCGGAGCACTAGGTTCATAGGTCTCACAAGTCATGAGCAGGCCTAATAGAGTCTTGCGGATCGGTGCAGAGACATCCATACTTATCTTTGAGAGGCTGTAGGGTGTTAGGAAACTTCTCTCTCTTCATCTCCTATCGTGCAGTTAATATTATGCTAAGTATCTTTCTCTTATTCTCTCACAGATGGTAAGAATGCACGTGATAGATGTACCCGGTGATAGAGAAGTTGCTCCTCCTATTGCTAGAGGCTGAGGGAGGGCTCCAGCTTCTGTTAGAGGATGATGGCGTCCTAGAGTTGCCCCTGTCGTACCACCAGTGGATCTAGTGAAGGATCCTGTCATTGAGAAGCAGGGCAAGGCGCCTGCAACTGATCCAACCGTAGTAGATTTCACAACAACACCGGGATTTCGGGAGCTCATGGGCCGTATGCTGCGGTTCATGGACTCTATGACGTAGGCTGGTTTATTTCCAGGGGACCCAACCATGTCGCTGATGGGAGGGGGAGCACATACCGCTACCGCTCAGGCTCCAGGCACACTACTGCCGTATATCAGACCCCAGGTGTACTACCTGGGGAGGGGGGGCTCAGTCAGTTGCGGCAGTTATGCTAGAGCACAGACCAGCCGCGACCCTTGAGCAGCAGAAGCGGTTGGACAGATGGACAAGGCTACATCCTCCTATCTTTGGCGGTGAGTGACATGAGGACCCACATGATTTTATTGATCGTTGTAGAGACAAGTTGTACAACATGGAAATATTGGAGTTCAACGGGGTGGACATCATCGCATTTCAGTTGGAGGGCTAGGCCCGTTGATGGTGGAAATATTATCTCTGTAGCAGGCCAACAAGTTCAACTCCCTTTACTTGGTACCAGTTCACATGCCTCTTTCTGAGGAGATATATCCCACCCTCTCAGAGGGAAGAGTTGTTGGGTTAGATTGAGCGGCTCTAGTAGGGTCAGATGTCAGTGTCCAATTATGAGGTGAGGTTCTCTGAGTTGTCTCGCCATGAACTTATGATACTCTCCATAGATGCAGAGAGACCTCCGAGGATTGAGGGTATCCATCATCAGGGACAAAAGCATGCGCCGAGGGACAAATGGCCTCAATATTCGAGAGGATTCAATGGTGCTCCGTCTGGAAGCAGAGGTCAGTTTGTAAGGGGACAGTCTAGCAGGCCCACGTATTCGGCACCCCCACCTTCTCTGGGTGCTCCAATGCGGCCCTATTTCAGCGCCATTCTGGAGAGCTCCTACCGTCCACCGGCTATTTAGTGTTCTTCCAGTGGGTATTCAGGCCTGTCATACCCAGGGTCAGTCATCCTCCGCACCGGCAGGTTGCTATGAGTGCGGGGATCTTGGTCATATAAGAAGATTTATCCCGGGCTTCAGGGCAAGGTATTACAGCAGGGCCATCGTCCAATGATCACCGTACCAACTGCCGCACCGCCCATCCTGTCGGCCAGAGGCGGAGGGTGGAGGTAGGGGTCGTCCTAGAGGTGGAAGCCAGCTAGGTGGCGCTCTAGCTAGGTTCTATGCCTTTCCAGCCAGACCAGATGCAGTAGCCTCAGACGCCGTGATCATAAGTATTATTTTTGTCTGCGATAAGGATGCTTCGGTACTATTTGATCCAGGGTCTACATATTCATATGTTCTCTATTTGCTCCTTATTTGGATGATGTCTTGAGTCCTTCGGTGCTCCTATATATGTGTCCATGCCAGTGGGTGATTTTGTTGTTGTGAATCGGGTTTACCAGTCTAGTATTGTGACTTTCTGTGGTTATGACACAAGAGCTGATCTTCCGTTACTTGATATGACCGACTTTGAGGCCATCCTGGGCATGGACTGGTTTTCTTCGTACCATGCCGTTCTAGATTGCCATGCCAAGACTGTTACCTTGGCGATGCCAGAGTTGCTTAGATTGGAGTGGAGGGGTTCATCTATTAGTACATCTAACCGGGTTATCTCTTTCTTGAAGGCTCGACATATGGTCGAGAAGGGTTGTTTGGCCTATTTGGCTTATGTTCGGGATATTACTGTGGAGACTCTCAAGATTGGTTCATTGCCGGTGGTGTGGAAGTTCTCCGATGTGTTTCCTTATGATCTACCAGGCATGCCACCAGATCATGATATTGATTTCAGTATTGATTTAGCACCAGGCACCCAGCCTATCTCTATTCTATCGTACCGCATGGCTCCGAAAGAGTTGAACGAGTTGAAGGAACAATTTGAGGAGTTGCTTGTGAAGGGTTTCTTCAGGACGAGTGTGTCGGCCTGGGGTGCAACGGTATTGTTTGTGAAGAAGAAGGATGGGAGTATACAAATATGCATTGACTATCGCCAGTTGAACAAAGTTACCATAAAGAACAAGTACCCGTTATCGCGCATTGATGATTTGTTTGACCAATTACAGAGTCTCAGGGTATCCTCTAAGATCAACTTGAGGTCTGTGTATCATCAGCTGAAGATTCGTGCTTCGGATGTTCCGAAGACGGCTTTCCGGACTAGATATGGGCAGTATGAGTTTCTAGTGATGTCTTTCGGCTTGACTAACGCCCCAGCGACATTTATGGATTTGATGAAATGGGTGTTCAGGCCATATCTTGACTCATTTGTCATTGTCTTCATTGATGAAATATTGATCTACTTGCATAGTATGGAGGAGCACGAGCAACATTTGAGAGTGGTGCTTCAAACCTTGGGGGAATAAAAGCTATATGCTAAGTTCTCCAAGTGCTAGTTCTGGTTAGATTCTGTGGTGTTCTTAGGACATGTTGTATCAGGTGAGGGTATTAAGGTATATCCCAGGAAGATCGAGGTAGCTTAGAGTTGGCCCCGTCCTACCACATCGACCTAGATAAGGAGTTTCTTGGGGTTAGCAGGTTATTATTGCCGGTTTGTGGTGGGCTTCACGTCTATTGCAGCACCATTGACTAGATTGACCTAGAAGGGTGCTCCGTTCAGATGGATTGATAATTGCGAGGCGATATTTCAGAAGTTCAAGACCGTATTGACTACATCACCGGTGTTGGTGTTTCCTTTCTGTTCGGGGATGTACACCGTGTATTGCGACGCTTCACGCGTTGTCTTGGGTTGTGTATTGATGCAGGAGGGGCAAGTTGTTGCATATGCTTCACGTCAGACGGAGCTCCACGAGAAGAATTACCTTGTACATGATTTGGAGCTGGTCGCGATAGTTCTGTCACGACCCTTATCTCCCATCATAGGATGTCATGATGGCACCTAGTCTCTAAAACTAGGTAAACCTAACATACATGAAGAAAAAATGAAAATAATAATAGAACTTCAAATTCAGACCAACCAACTATCATAAAAGAACTCCACAACTCAACTGACAATAACTCCCAAAATCTTGTGAGACTAAGCCATAAGCTCTACACGAATAAACTGAACCAATCCCTAATACATCAGTGTCTAAGTAAAGAGCAAGCAGTAGGAAAGAAATAAGGACAGAGGGTGACTACGAGGCATGCGAACGCCGACAGGTATACCTCGAAATCTCTGATCCAAAGCTCAACTCGCTGGTGCCTAGCCTGGTATGAGGTACCAAGATCTGCACAAAAAGATGTGCAGAAGCGTAGTATGAGTACACCACAACGGTATCCAGTAAGTATCAAGACTAATATCGGTAGAATAATGATGAGTTCAGGTCAAGACACCTACTGGAATAAATAAAGAAACTGAACAAGTATGGTACAATATAATAATGGAACAAGGAAATGATACAATGATGAAATACAACAAGATAAGCTACACTAAAATTAAGGCAATAAAGGCATCAAGGGAGGAATACATAGAAATAACACAAAGGAAACGATGCAGAAAAACACAAGTGATGTAAACAAAAGATAACAACAAGAATCACGTCCGAGGTACCGCCTCGTATCTCATTTCAAAATCACAATCACAATCTTTCCTTATATCACCGCGAGAGCCTTACATTTAGTTTTGAAAATAATTTTTTCAGAAATATCTACCCGCATTTTAGCCCACTTTATCACACCTCGTGGCTGCAAATAGTTCCCCTACTAGCAACATACGTATGAAGCCCACCTTATCTCTCCGCATGTGTATCAACTCCTATTCTTATACCACCGCATGCGTATCAATAACACAACATATCACAACTCACACCTCAAGTGCCCAATACCACAACTTGCCAAAGAATCAACAATAACAATGTTTCCACAATAAATAGCTCATGGCTCAACCGCAACGTGTACAAGACTCTCAACAATAGCAACTGAAAGTGAATAGCTCAACAAGAATGGTATTTCAATAAATTACAACTTGGCCTCGATGTGATCACGACTTTTACAACTTCAACACCGAAACTCAACAATAAGATATTCCCAGAATAACAACTTCAAGTAAGGTAACTCAATAGTCAAATAATTAACAAGGCAATAAGGAAATAGAAACTTCAACTAAGCATGTAAGGGAAAATAACAAGTAAAAGATGGGACAAGTATTGACAATGTCAAATAAAGCATGTAAGGATGGAGTAACAATGATAAATTTGACATGTTATGACAATTCTATTAAAAGCATGAAAAGACTCTACATAGCTTAAACCAGTCAATTACCATTTATAGTCCGTGTACCCACTTGTCACCTCGCGTAAATGGCTTCCACGTACCATAAATGTAACAAAACAACTCCAATCCTAAGGGTAATTCTCCCACACAAAGTTAGGCAAAATGCTTACCTCAAAACACGCTAACTCAAAGCCTTTTCCGCGAATATCTGATTCTGAATGGCTCGAATCAAGCCAACATAACTTTATACCATAAATACAAACCATAGGAACTATTTCGGATAATAAAGTTACAATCTTTAAAGAAAATCATAAAGTCAACTCAAAAAGTCAACCCAGGGTTCGCGTCTTAGAACTCGACCAAACTTACAAAATCCGAATACTCATTCAATAACGCATCTAACTATACTAAAATTATTCAATTCCGACCTCAAATCGCCTTCCAAATCCTCAAAAAATACTTATGAAGTTTCCACAATTGTCCCCAAATTTTCCAACTCAAAACACTAATTAAATGATAAAAACAATGATGGATTCATGTATAATAGTCAAATCTGAGATAAAATCACTTACCCCCATCAACTCCTTGAAAATCTCTCTCAAAATCGCCCAAAAGCGAGGTATCTATGTCAAAATATGGATAATGAAAGAAAACCCTCGATTTCTCTATATCTGCCCAGCGATTAACGCTTCTACGGCCCAAATCTGTCGCACCTGCAGAAAAGCCATCATAGGTGCGGCCAACACTAAGGTCGTGAGACCTCCGCTTCTGCGGACCAAATCTCGCTTCTGCAAGGCCGCTTCTACGGTTACCTGACTGCACCTGCGGTCCTAGGGCAGTAGACCAAACTTCGCTTCTACGGAGGAAAATCTGCATCTGCGGTCGCGCACCTGCGGTCACAACCCACCAATGCCCAAACCGCTTCTACAGCCCCATGGCCGCTTCTGCAGTCTCGCACCTCTGGCCAAAACCACGCAGGTGCAATCACACCAGAAGCTTAAAGCTTCAGCAATTTCCTTAGTCCAAACTCAATCCGATATCCATCCGAATCATACTCAATGCCCCCGGGGCCCCATCCAAACATACCAACACATCCCAAAATAGATAGAGAACCTACTCAAAGCCAAAAATCATATCAAACAACCTCGAATCTACGAATCGCACCCCACTTCAAACCTATTCAATCCATGAACATTCAACTTCCAAAACTAATGCCGAGTCATACTGAACCAACTCCGATTGACCTCAAATTTTGCACACAAAGTCGTAAATTACTCAACACTAATTCCAACTTCCGGAATCGGAATCTGACCCCAATATCAATAAAGTCAACTCCCTGTCAAACTTCTCAACCTTCCAAACCTTCACTTTCTAACTTTCGCCAATTCAAGCCAAAATGACCTACGGACCTCCAAATCAATATCCGGACATGCTCCTAAGTCCTTTATCACCATACGAAACTATCAGAACCGCCAAAACTCCATTCCGGAGCCGTCTACACAAAAGTCAAACTCCGGTGAACTCTTTTAACTTAACTTTCCAACTTTGGGACTAGGTGTCCCATTTCACTCTAAAACTCACCCGAAACCAAAACCAACCACCCCGGCAAGTCACATATCCAAAATATAACATAGAGGAGGCAATAAATAGGGGAACAAGGCTAAAATACTCAAAACGACCAGCTAGGTCATTACATCCTTCCCTTCTTAAATCAAACGTTCGTCCTCGAACGAGTATAGCGACATACCTGAAGTGATGAAAAGATGAGGATAACGGCTACGCATATCATGCTCGGTCTCCCAAGTCGCCTCCTTGACTGGTTGACCCCTCCACTGAACCTTCACTGACGCAATGTTCTTTGACCTCAACTTTCGGACCCGCCTGTCCAAGATGGCCACCATCTCCTCAACATAAGACAAATCCTTGTCCAATTGGAGTGAATTGAAATATAAAACATGGGGCGGATCACTGTCCTTCAGGAGCATGGAAATATGGAACACCAGATGAACTACAAATAGACTAGATGGTAGTGCAAGCTTATAGGCCACCTCACCAATCCTCTTAAGGATCTCAAAAGGTTCGATAAGCTCAACTTGTCCTTTTTCTCGAACCTCATCACACCTTTCATGGGTGAAACACGGAGCAAAACCCTCTCTCTAACCATATATGCATATCACAGACCTTCCAATCCGCATAAATATTATGTCTAGATTGGGCTGTACGAAGCTGATCCTGGATCAACTTGACCTTCTCCTAGGCATCTCAAACCAAATCCGTGCCTAATAACTTAGTCTCTTTTGGTTCAAACCAACCAACTGGACAACGACACCATCTCCTATATAGTGCCTCATAGGGATCCATCTGAATACTTGATTGGTAGTTGTTGCTGTAGGAAAACTCCGCAAGCAGCAAAAACTGATCCCAAGAATCTCCAAAATCCATAGCACAGGCACGAAGCATATCCTCTAATATCTAAATGGTGCGCTCGGACTGTCCGTCCGTCTGGGGGTGGAATGATGTACTCAAGTCAACCCGTGTGCCTAACTCATGTTGTACAGCTCCCTAGAAGCGCGATTTGAACTGTGTGCCGCGGTTAGAGATGATGGATAATGGCACGCCATGAAGTCAAACAATCTCGCGGATATAGACCTGATATAGTTGCTCTGAAAAATAGGTAGTCACCACCGGAATGAAATGATCTGACTTGGTCAGCCTATCCATAATCACCCGTACAACGTCAAACTTCTTCCGAGTCCGTGGGAGTTCAACAACGAAGTCCATGGTAACTCGCTCCAATTTCCACACGGGAATTTCAAGTCCTCAAGCAAACCTCCTGGCCTTCGGTGCTCATGCTTCACTTTCGACAATTTAGACACCAAGCTACATACTCCACTATGTCATTCTTCATACTTCTCCACCAATAGTGCTTCCTCAAATCCTGATACATCTTAGCGACACCTTGATGAATGAAGTACCACGAACCATGGGCCTCGTGAAGAATCAACTCACATAACCATCCACATTAGGCTCACATAATCGGCTCTGCATTCGCAACACATCGTCATCTCCGTTAGAAACCTCCTTGGCATCGCTGTGCCGTACTGTGTCCTTAAGGACAAGTAATGGGGGTCGTCATACTGATGCTCTCTAATGCGATCATATCGAGAAGACCGGGAAACCACGCAAGCAAGAACCCCACTAGGATCCGAAGCATCCAATCTGACAAACTAGTTGGCCAAGGCCTGAACGTCCAATGCTAATGGCCTCTCCGCTGCCGGTAGATATGCCAAACTATCCATACTCTCCGCCTTTCGACTCAAGACATAGGCCACCAATTGGCCTTTCTCGGATGATATAAAATAGTGATATCATAATATTTAAGCAACTCTAACTACCTCCATTGCCGCAAATAAGATCCTTCTGTTTGAACAGATGTTGCATTCTCGGTGGTCGGTATAGACCTCACAAGGGACACTGTACAAATAGTGCCGTCAAATCTTCAAGGCATGAACAATTGCTGCCAACTCAAAGTCGTGGATAGGATAATTCTTCTCATGAATATTTAGCTGCCTAGACGTGTAGGCAATCATACTATCATCTTGCATCAACATCGCGCCAAGGCCAACACGGGACACATCACAGTACACAGTGTAAGACCTCGAACCCGTAGCAACACCAACACTCGGGCTGTAGTCAAAGTAGTCTTGAGCTTTTGACAGCCCTCCTCACACTTCTCGTACCATGAGAAAGGAGCACCCTTCTAGGTCAATCTGGTCATAGGTGCAGTAATAGATGAGAAACCCTCAATGAAACAGCGGTAATATCCAGCCAAACTAAGAAAACTCTGAATCTCAGTAGCTGAACACGGTCTGGGCCAACTCTGCACTGCTTCAATCTTCTTTAGATCTACCTTTATCCCCTCACTCGACACCATATGACCCAAAAACGCCACCGAATCAAGCTAGAATTCACACTTTGAAAATTTTGCATATAACTTCTTCTCTTTTAAGGTCTGGAGCACGATCCTCAAATGCTGCTCATTATCCTCCCAGCTGCTGGAGTATACCAACATGTCATCAATAAATACAATGACAAATGAATTAAGATAGGGTTGGAATACACTGCTCATCAGGAGCATGAATTTAGCTGGGGTGTTGGTCAGCCCAAATGACATCACAAGGAACTCGTAGTGACCATACTGAGTCCTAAAAGCTTTCTTCGGGATATCTGATCCCGAATCTTCAGCTGATGATACCCTAACCGCAAATCAATCTTCGAGAACACTCTGGCACCCTGTAGCTGATCAAATAAGTCATCAATGCGTGACAATGAGTACCTATTCTTCACTATAACCTCGTTCAACTGCCGATAATCAATACACATGCGTATAGAACCATCATTCTTCTTCACGAACAAAATTGGAGCAACTCAAGGCGACACACTAGGCCCAATGAAACCCTTATCAAGTGACTCTTGCAACTGCTCCTTTAACTCCTTTAACTCCAATGGGGCCATATGATATGTTGGAATATAAATGGGCTGAGTGCCCGACAACAAGTCAATACCAAAATTGATATCTCTATCGGGCGCCATGCCTAGAAGATCTGCCGAAAATACATCAGGATAGTCTCTCACTACCGGAACTGACTCAATGGTAGGAGTATCAACACTCACATCTCTCGCAAAGGCTAGTTATGCATGACACCCTTTCTCAACCATTCTATGTGCCTTAAGGAAGGACACAACCATGCTAGGAACATATTCCAAAGTACCCCTCCACTCCAACTACGGTAAACCTGGAATAGCCAAAGTCACCGTCTTGGCGTGACAATCAAGAATAGCATGATAAGGTGACAACCAATCCATGCCCAAGATATCATCAAAGTCTACCATACTAAGCATCAATAAATCAAATCTAGTCTCAAAACCATAAATAACAACTAAACACGATCGATACACACGGTTAACAACAATAGAATCTCCCACAGGCGTGGACACATAAAAATGAGAACTCAAAGAATCACGAAATATACCCAAATATGGAGCAAAATTAGATGATACATATGAGTAAGTGGAGCCTGGATCAAATAAGACTGATGCATCTCTATGACAAACTAGAACAATACCTGTGATAACTGCATGTGATGCAACCACCTCCGTCTTGCCCGAAAAAGCATAACATCTGGCATGGCGTCCCTCTCTAGGGAGACCCCTACCTGCCTGACCTCTACCCCTAGCTGGCTGCGAAGGTGGATCAACCACTGGGGCAATAACCACGGCCTGAGAAGTCTGGGGACCCTATGGAATACGTAGAGCCTGAGTAGTTAGTGGAGGTGCACACCTCCTGAATCTGGGGTAGTCCCTTACTATATGATGAGTATCACCACACTCAAAACAAGCTCTCGCAAGATGTGGCTACTAAAACTGGCTCGGGCCTATTTGGCTTGACTGATCACTGAAAGCACCGCGTGCAGGAGGTGCACTAGACAGTTGCGGTGCATAATAGGCAACCTGAGACCTGGAAGTAGCCGTAGTACCCCTAAAAGCTGGAAGTGCTGAATGAACTGGACAGCTCACATAGCCTTTACCATGACGGGCTGCAACAGGGGCACCGACACCACTATATCCGCTTGAATCTCAAGGCCTCTTGGCCTCCCCGTCCTATCTCTCCTGACCCCGCATACCCTCCAATCTCCATGCGATCTCTACCACCTGCTAATATGTGATATCTGTCTCCAACTCTCGAGCCATGCTGAATCTAACACCATAGTTGAGCCCCTCGATAAATCGATGAACTCGTTTTCTGATAGTGGAAACCAAGACATTTGACAACATACTCTGACTCTGTCATGGAACCCTGGCACAGATGCTCAAACTCCGCACGCCATGTATCTTGAAGGCTCTGGGGAGCAAACTCTCTAAAGAACATCTCTGAAAACTGAGCCCATGTGAGTGAAGCTACATCGACTGAGATACCCTCCTCATAGGCCCCCCACCACTGTTTGCGTTGGTCTTGACAGCTGGAATGTAATAAAAGCAACCCCGCTCGTCTCCACAATATCCATGGTGCGGAGAATACGGTAGCACTTCTCTAGAAAACCCTATGCATCCTTTGTAGCTAGGCCACTCAAAGTAAGAGGATGGTACTTCTTGTACCTCTCAAGTCTAAGCTACTCCTCCTCAAATGTTGTTGCCTTAACCTCAGACTGAACTGGAACAACCGGCTACACCGGTATAACCTTTGGGACCTGGTCAACATGGACCCGCTGCTCTAGGGTACGGACAGTAGGAGTCAGAGCTCCTCTTCCAGTCTGAGATGTGGCTGGTGCAAGTGGAATTAACCCCTCCTGAGCTAGGGTACCAACATGCTCAAGAACTGTACGAGGGTCTCCTGAAGGCAGAGGTGGCAACAGGCGCCCCAGGTGCCTGTCCCCCAACTGGAGCTACTGGTGGCTCCTTCGTCGTAGCTTGGGCAGGTGCTCTAGCTGCACCACGTGCCCCTTCCCAGCCTCTGCCTTGGCCCCGACCTCTCGCAGCTCTAGTAGGGGATGTGAGTGTCTGATCGTCGAATCTAGAGGTGCGTGTCCTCACAATCTGTGAGAGAATAGAAAGACAAATAAAATTTCGAAGAAACAAATTCGCATGATAAGGAATCAAGAAGAGGAGTTTCCTAACAATTTTTCGCGAAATAGCTACCCGCATTTTAGCGCACCTTATCACACCGCATGGCTTCAAGTAGTTCCCCTACTAGCAACACGCGTATCAAGCCCACCTTATCTCAATGCATGCATATCAACTCCTATCTGTATACCACCGCATGTGTATCAATAATACGACATATCACAACTCGCACCTCAAGTGCCCGATACCACAATTTTCCAAATATCAACAATAATAATGTTTCCACAATAAATAGCCCATGGCTCAACCACAACGTGTACAAGAATCTCAACAATAGAAACTGAAAGTGAATAGCTCAACAAGAATGGTATTTCAACAATTTACAACTTTGCCTCAATGTGATCACGACTTTTACAACTTCAACACCGAAACTCAACAACAAGATATTCCCATAATAAAAACTTCAAGTAAGGTAACTCAACAGTCAAATAATTAACAAGTAAATAAGGAAACATAAGCTTCAACTAAGCATGTAAGGGCAAATAACAAGTAAAACATGGGACAAGTATTAATAATGTCAAATAAAGCATGTTAGGATGGGGTAACAATGATAAATATGACATGTTATGACAAGTCAATTAGAGGCATGAAAAGAATCTACATAGCTTAACCAGTCACTTGCCATTTATAGCCCGTGTACCCACTCGTCACCTCGCGTACACGGCTTTCACGTACCACAAATGACACAAAATAACTCCAATCCTAAGGGGTATTTCCCCCACACAAAGTTTGGCAAGATACTTACCTCAAAACACGCTAACTCAATCCACTAGTAAGACTTTTCTATGAATATCCGACTTCGATTAGCTTGAATCTGGCCAAAATAACTTTCTACCATAAATACAAACCATAGAAAACTATTTCGAATAATAAAATTATAATTTTTAAAGAAAATCAAAAAGTCAACCACGGGCCCACGTCTCGGAACCTGACCAAACTTATAAAATCCGAACACTTATTCAATAACGAGTCTAACCATACTAAAATAATTCAATTCCGATGTCAAATCGCCTTCCAAATCCTCAAAATATAACTTATGAAGTTCCCCTAATTTTCCCCAAAATTTCCCAAATTTTCCAACTCAAAACACTAATTAAATGTTAAAAACAATGATGGATTCATGTATTATAGTCAAATCCGAGTTAAAATCACTTACCCCGATCAACTCCTTGAAAATCTTTCAAAATCGCCCAAAACCAAGGTCTCTAACTCAAAATATGGATAATGAAATAAAACCCTCGATTTCTCTATTTTTGCCCAGTGATTACCGCTTCTGTGGCCCAAATCTTAGTTCTCCCGCTTTTGCGGTTACCTGACCGCACCTGTAGTCCTAGTGCAGTAGACCAAACTCTGCTTTTGCGGAGGAAAATCCGCATTTGCAGTCGCACACCTGCTGTCACAGCCCATCAATGCCCAAACCGCTTCTGCGGCCCCATGGCCGCTTTTGCGGTCTAGCACCGACGGTCAAAACCACGCAGATGCAATCATACCAGAAGCTTTAAGCTTTAGCATTTTCCTTAGTCCAAACTCAATCCGATATCTGAATCATACCCGAGGCCCCCGAGGCCCCATCCAAACATACCAACACATCTCAAAACACATAAAGAACCTACTCAAGGCCAAAAATCATATCAAACAACCTCGAATCTACGAATCGCACCCAATTTAAACCTATTCAATCCATGAACATTCAACTTTCAAAACTAATGCTGATTCATACTAAACCAACTCCGATTGACCTCAAATTTTTCACACAAGTCATAAATGACTCAACGGACCTATTCTAACTTCCAGAATCGTAATCCAACCCAGATATCAATAAAGTCAACTCCCGGTCAGATATCTCAACCTTCCAGACCTTCAACTTTTTAACTTTCGCCAATTCAAGCCTAAACAACCTACGAATCTCCAAATCAATATCCGGACATGCTCCTGAGCCATAAATCACCATACGAAGCTATCAAAATCGCAAAAACTCTGTTCCAGAGCCATCTACACAAAAGTCAAACCCGGTCAACTCTTCTAACTTAAGCTTCCAACTGTGGGACTAGGTGTCCCATTTCACTCCGAAACTCACCCAAATCCAAAACCAACCACCCCGACAAGTTACATAACCACAATATTACTTAGAGGAGGCAATAAATAAGGGACCGGGCTAAAATACTCAAAAAGACCGGCCATATCGTTACATTCTCCCCCTCTTAAAACAAATGTTCCTCCTTGAACGAGTATAGAGATATACCTGAAGTGATGAAAAGATGAGGATAACGGCTACGCATATCATGCTCGGTCTCCCAAGTCGCTTCCTCGATTGGTTGACCTCTCCACTAAACATTCACCAACACAATATTCTTTGACCTCAACTTTCGGACCTGCCTGTCCAAGATGGCCATCGGCTCCTCAACATAAGACAAATCCTTGTCCAATTGGACTGAGCTGAAATTTAAACATGAGACGAATAACCGTGATACTTTCGGAGCATGGAAATATAGAACACCGGATGAACTACAGATAGACTAGGTGGTAATGCAAGCTTACAGGCCACCTCACCAATTATCTCAAGGATCTCAAAAGGTCCAATATACCTAGGGCTCAACTTGCCCTTCTTTCCAAACCTCATCACACCTTTCATGGGTAAAACCTAGAGCAAAACCCTCTCTCTAACCATATATGCAACATCACGGACCTTCCGATCCGCATAACCCTTCTATCCAGATTGGGCTATCCGAAGCCAATCCCGGATCAACTTGACCTTCTCCAAGGCATCTCGAACCAAATCCGTGCCTAATAACTTAGCCTTTTCCAACTCAAGTCAACCAACTGGAGAACGACACAGTCTCCCTAATAAGGCCTTATAGGGTGCCATCCGAATACTGGATTGTTAGCTGTTGTTGTAGGCAAACTCCGCAAGCGGCAAGAACTGATCCCAAGAATCCCTGAAATCCATAACACATGCACGAAGCATATCCTCTAATATCTGAATGGTCTCTCGGACTGTCTATCCGTCTAGGGGTGGAATGATTTACTCAACTCAAGTCGTGTGCCTAACTCACGTTGTACGGCTCTCTAGAAGCGCGATGTGAACTGCGTGCCTCGGTCAGAGATGATGGATACTGGCACGTCATAAAGTCAAAAAATTTCGCGGATATAGACCTGAGCCAGCTACTCTGAAGAATAGGTAGTCACCACTGGAATAAAATGAGCTGACTTGGTCAACCTTCCACAATCACCCATACAACATCAAACTTCTTCTGAGTCCATGGGAGTCCAACAAAGAAGTCCATGGTAACTCACTCCCATTTCCACTTAAGAATCTCAAGTCTCTGAAGCAAACCTCCTGGCCTCTAATGCTCATACTTCACCTGCTGACAATTTAGGCATCGAGCTACATACTCCACTATGTCTTTCTTCATCCTCCTCCACCAATAGTGCTGCCTCAAATCTTGATACATCTCAGCGGCACCCGGATGAATGGAGTTCCGCAAACTGTAGGCCTCGTGACGAATCAACTCACATAACCCATCTATATTGGGCTCACATAATCAGCCCTGCATCCGCAACACACCACCATTTCTGATAGAAACCTCCTTGGAATCGATGTGTTGTACTGTGTCCTTAAGGACAAACAAATGGGAGTCATCATACTGACGCTATCTGATGCGATCATACAAAGAAGACTGGGAAACCACGCAAGCAAGAACCTGACTACGCTCCGAAATATCCAATCTGAAAAAATGGTTGGCCAAGGCCTGAACATCCAATGCTAATGGCCTCTCCGCTGCTGGTAGATATGCCAAACTACCTATCCTATCCGCCTTTCGACTCAAGACATCGGCCACCAATTGGCCTTTCCGAGATGATATAGAATAGTGATATCATAGTCTTTAAACAACACTAACCACCTTCGTCACTGCAAATTAAGATCCTTCTGTTTGAACAGATGTTGCAGGCTCCGGTGGTCGGTATAGACCTCACAAGGGACACCGTACAAATAGTGCCGCCAAATCTTCAAGGCATGAACAATTGCTGCCAACTCCATATCGTGGACGTGATAATTCTTCTCATGGACCTTTAGCTGCCTAGATGCGTTGGCAATCACCCTATTGTTTTACATCAACACTGCGCCAAGGCCAACACGTGACGCATCACAGTACACAGTGTAAGACCCCAAACCTGTAGGCAACACCAAAACTGGGTAGTCAAAGCAGCAGTCTTGAGCTTTTGAAAGCTCTCCTCACACTCCTCAGACCATCTGAAAAAAGCACATTTATGGGTCAATCTGATCATAAGTGCAACAATGGATATGAAACCCTCTATGAAACGGCGGTAGTACCCCGCGAAACCAAGACAACTCTGAATCTCAATAGCTCAAGACAGTTTGGGCCAACTCTGCACAGCTTCAATCCTCTTCGGATCTACCTTGATCCCCTCACTCGATACCACATGAACCAAAAATGCCACCGAATCAAGCCAGAATTCACACTTTAAAAATTTTGCATACAAATTCTTCTCTCTCAAGGTTTGGAGCATGATCCACAAATGCTGCTCATGATCCTCCCGACTACGGGACTACACCAAGAAGTCGTCAATAAACACAATGACAAATGAATCAAGATATGGCTGGAATACACTGCTCATCAGGAGCATGAATGTAGTTGGGGCGTTGGTCAGCCCAAATGACATCACAAGGAACTCGTAGTGACTATACCGAGTCCTAAAAGCAGTCTTCGGGATATCGGGATATCCGGATCCCGAATCTTCAGCTAATGATACCCTGACCACAAATCAATTTTTGAGAACACTATGGCACCTTGTAGATGATCAAATAAGTCATCAATGCACGATAATAGGTACTTGTTCTTCACTGTAACCTTGTTCAACTACCGAGAATCAATACACATGCGCATAGAATCATCCTTCTTCTTCACAAACAAAATCGAAGCACCCAAAGGCGACACACTAGGCCCGATGAAACCATTATTAAGCAACTCTTACAACTGCTTCTTTAACTCCTTCAACTCCACTAGGGCCATACGATATGGTGGAATAGAAATGGGCTGAGTGCCCGGCAAGAAGTTAATATAAAAATTGATATCTTTATCGGGCAGCATGCCTCAAAGATCTACCAGAAATACGTCTGGATAATCTCTCACTACCGGAACTGACTCAACGGTAAGAGTATCAATGCTGACATCTCTCATAAAGGCTAGGTATGCATCAAATCCCTTCTCAACGATCCGATGTGCCTTAAGAAAGGACACAAACCTGCTAAGAACATAATCTAAAGTACCCCTCCACTCCAACCACGGTAAACCTGGCATAACCAAAGTCACCGTCTTGGTGTGATAATCAAGAATAGCATGATAGGGTGACAACCAGTTCATGCCCAAGATAACATCAAAGTCTACCATTCTGAGCAACAATAGATCAAATATAGTCTCAAAACCACCAATAACAACTAAACATGATCGATACTCACGGTCAACAATAATAGAATCTCCCACAGGCATGATACATGTAAGTAAGTAGAGCCTGGATCAAATAAGATTGATACATCTCTATGATAAACCAGAACAATATATGTGATAACTGCGTATGATGCAACCACCTCTGTCCTACTTGGAAAAGTATATCATCTGGCCTGGCCTCCCCCTATAGGGCGACCACTAGCTGGCTGAGCAGGTGGAGCGGCAATTGGGGAAGTAAGCACGGCCTGAGAAGTCTGGGGACCCTGTGGAATACGTGGAGCTTGAGTAGTCGGTGGAGGTGCACCCCTCCTAAGTCTGTGGAAGTCCCTCACCATATGATGAGTATCACCACACTCAAAATATTCTCTCGGAGGATGTGGCTGCTGAAACTGGCTTGGGCATGTTGGCTGGACTGACCATCGAAAGCACCTCGTGCAGGAGGTGCACTAGACCGTAGCGGTGCATAATGGGAAACCTGAGACCTGAAAGTAGCCGCAGTACCACTAGAAGTTGGAAGTGCTGAATGAACTGGACGATCCACATAGCCTCTACCATGACGGGCCGTAAAAGGGGCACGGGCACCACTATATCCGCCTGAATCTTGAGGCCTCTTCAGTTCCCTGTCCTCTCTCTCCTAGCCCTGCATACCCTTCAATCTCCGTGCGATCTCTACCACCTACTGATATAGGGTATATGTTTCCAACTCTCGAGCCATGCTAAACCTAATACCCCCTCGATAAATTGACGAACTCGCTCTCTGATAGTGGAAACCAAGAAAGGTGCATGTTTGGACAATTCACTGAATTTGACAGCATACTCTGACATTGTCGTGGAACCTTGGTGCAGCTGCTCAAACTCCGCGTGCCATGTATCCCGAAGGCTCTAGGAACAAACACTCTAAAGAACATCTTTGAAAACTGAGCCCATGTTAGTGAAGCTGCATCGGATGGGCTACCCTCCTTGTAGGCCCACCACTATTGGTACGCTGGTCTCGACAGCTGGAATATAGTAAAAGCAACCCTGCTCGTCTCCATAATACCCATAGTGCAGAGAATACAGTGGCACTTCTCTAGAAAACTCTGTGTATCCTTTGTATCTAGGCCGTTGAAAGTAAGAGGATGGTACTTCTTGTACCTCTCAAGTCTAAGCTTCTCCTCCTCAAATGTTGCTGCCCTAACCTCAGGCTGAACTGAAACAACCGGCTATACTGGTATAACCTTTGGGACCTGGTCAACATGGACCTGCTGCTTTGGGGTAACGGCCGCGGGAGTCTAAGCTCCTCTCCGAGCCTGAGATGTGGCTGGTGCAAGTGGAATCAACCCCACTTGAGCTAGAGTACCAAACATGCTCAAGAACTGTGCAAGGGTCTCCTGAAGGCAGGGGTGGAAACAGGGGCCTCAGGTGCCTGCCCCTCACTGGAGCTATTGGTGGCTCCACTGTCGCAGCTCGGGCAGGTGCTCTAACTGCACCACGTGCACCTACTCGGCCTCTACCCTGGCCCCGACCTCTCGCGGCTCTAGCAGGGGAACGGGTGTCTGATCATTGGATCCGAGGTGCGTGCCCTCACCATCTGTGAGAAAATAAAAAGACAAAGATTCAGAATTTTGAAAGCAAAAAATTCGCACGATCAGGAATCAAGAAGTGGAGTTTCCTAGTTGCTTCATAGCCTCTCGAAGATAAGTACAGATGTCTCCATACCGATCCACGAGACTCTACTTAACCTGCTTATGACTCGTAACACCTATGAACCTAGAGCTCTAATACCAACTTGTCATCACCCAAATCTCCCACCGTAGGATATCGTTATGGAACCTAGTCTCCAAGACTAGGTAAGCCTAACATACCTGAAGAAATAACAGAAATAATAATAGAACTTCAAATTCAAACCAACTAGCTATCATAAAAGAACTTCACAACTCAATTGACAATAACTCCTAAAATCTGATGAGACTAAGTCATAAGCTCTACACAAATAAACTGAACCAATCCCTAATACATCAATGTCTAAGTAAAGAGTAAGTAGTAGGAAAGAAACCAGGACAGAGGGTGATCTAAGGCATGCGAATGCCGATTGGTATACCTAGAAGTCTCCGATCCAAAGCTCAACTCACTTCCGATCCAAAGCTCAACTCACTGGTGCCTAACCTGGTATAAGGTACCTAGATCTGCACAAAAAGATGTGCAGAAGCGTAGTATGAGTACACCACAACGGTACCCAGTAAGTATCAAGACTAACATCGGTAGAGTGGTGATGAGGTCAGGTTAAGACACCTACTAGAATAAATAAAGAAACTAAACAGCTATGGTACAGTATAATAATGGAACAAGGAAATGATACAATGAAGAAATACAACAAGATAAGCTACACTAAAATTAAGGCAATAAAGGCATCAAAGGAAGAACACATAGAATGAACATAAAGGAAACGATGCAGACAAACACAAGTGATGTAAATAAAAGATAACAACAAGAAGCATGTCCGAGGTACCACCTCGTATCTCATTTCAAAATCACAATCACAATATTTCCTTATACCACCGCGAAAGCCTTACATTTAGTTTTGAAAATTATTTTTTCCGAAATATCTACCCGCGTTTTAGCCCACCATATCACACTGCTATCACGACCCAAAATCTTGAGTGCCGTGATGGCATCTATCATGATACTAGGCAAGCCAACAACTCACACATACCAACATCTTGAAATTTAAATTATAGAGAAATAAGTTTAAGTAAGTAAAAGTCTCATAAAATTGAATGAAAACGTCACAGCTCAATACATAATTTCCCAAAACCTAGGTGTCACTGAGTACATGAGCATCTACACAAACACATAGTCTGATACATTGTCTAAGAAAGTAGAACTCAATAAGTAAAGCTGAGAGTTAGGGGAGGAGTCAAGGTCTGCAGATGCCAAGGAAGCTACCTCGATAATATCCAAATGTCTGAAACTCTGAGATCAACAATCATCATGCCCCGAAACACCTGGATCTACGCATGAAGTGTAGGGCGTAGCGTGAGTACAACCAACTCAATAAGTAACAAGTCTAACCTTTGGACTAAAACTAGTGACGAGTCCGAACAATATGGTCCAAACACATAATTAAACAGTATGGAAATTTACAGAACATATGACACTAATATCTCAGAGAAAATCATAACTTGCAGGTACCAGTACTAGAATGTAGACATGCTTTCAGGTTTAACAATTAAACTAATAACAAATAACATAATGCCAAGTCTGAATGATATGAGGAATATGACATCTCTATATCTACATGCCAATATGCATATCGTATGTGATGCAACACAATGAAAGCCTCGCGTACTCACACACTCGGAGTACTCAACCTGACTGTCTCAATTCTCATTCATCGCACTCAATCACTCAGCACTGTACAGCGCATATCGAGCCTAAATACAAATAATTCTTGCTTTGGCGAGCAACCCGATCCCATCGTGAATCAATAACAACTGCGCTCACTGTGGGTGTGCAGACTCCGGAAGGGCAGATCCATTCCAAACGCTATAATAAGCCAATCATGGCATGAATCAATAAAGCTTGCTGCGGCGCAGCCCGATCCCATAAATATCACTCACAAACAGGCCCTCGACCTCACTCAGTCATCAATCTCTCTAGTTTCTCGGGCTCACAACACTTATGCTAAGCAGCCCAAATCAATGATGCATGATGTGATAATATATCATAACAGAGACTGAGATATGATATGCAATGATGAATGCGACTGAGTACATAACTACAATTAACCAAACAACTCAACAGCAAAGAACGACTACTGTGGGTCCCAATAGTACCAGCACATAGCCTAAACATGATTTCTAGTATAAATCACAGCTCAAGTGCTCAAACACATAGAGTACAGTAATAATGTTCAGATAAGATAGCTACACAGTTCCATGGAATCGACTAAATCACAATTTCTATGGTGCACGCCCACACGCCCGTCACCTAGCATGCACGTCACCTCAACACCAACCACATAGGACGTAATTTCAGGGATTCATACCCTCAAAGCCAAATTACAAGTTTTACTTACCTCAAATCGTGCAAATGTCTACTCCAACAAGCCTTTACCTCGCAAATCGTCTTCCGAATGCCTCGAATCTAGCAACAAATAATTCGATACAATCAACTCAAGCTACAGGAATCAATTCCATATGAAATTACTAAGTTCTTAATCAAGAGTCAAAAAGTCAATTCAAAACTCATCCCCCAGGCCCATGTCTCGAAATTCAATAAAAGTTACAAAATTCGAACGCACATTCAACCACGAGTCCAACCATACCAAATTTACCGAATTTCGACATCAAATCGTCACTCAAATCCCCAAATTTAACTCTCCAATCCCTAGCCTAAAACTCCCAAAATTTCACCTAAAAAATACACAAACTAGGTGGGAAATTCAATGGGGAAACATATATTATTGAATAAAAATGATCACAAGTGACTTACAGCAAGAAACCCCTCGAAATCCCTCTCAAAAATCGCCTTAGTCCGAGCTTGAAATGTCCAAAATGATTAAAAATCACGAAACCTTCGAATTAATATTCTGTCCATAGGTCTTTGCTTTTGCGGACCATTTACCCGCACATGCGGTCCCGTAGGCGCGACAAAACTTCGCTTCTGCCATGCCCACTTAACCCTCGACCATGCGCACCTGCGGCCAGTTCCCCGCATCTGCGGGTACGATTCTGCGAGGTCTCGTCCGCTTCTGCGGAGACTATTTCCACATGGACCCTTCGCACCTGCGACCTATTTCCGCATCTGCGATCTCGCAAGTGCGGACCAAATTATCGCACCTGCGATCATTGCCCAGTTTCCTTCCAGGCCGCTTCTGCACTCATGATGTCGTTTTTACGGTCACGCACCTGCGACCAATTCCATCGTAGGTGCGATCACACAAGAACTAGAACTCCAGCATTTCCTCAAGTCCAAACATCGATCCGTTAACCATCTGAACTCCACCCGAGGCCCCTGAGACCTCAACCAAACATAACAACAAGTCATAAACATGATACAAACTTAGTTGAGGCCTCAAATCACATCAAAAACACGAATCACACCTCAATTCAAGCCTAACAAAAACTAAGAAATTCTAACTTCTACAATCGATGCTGAAACCTATCAAATCATATCCGGTTGACCTCAAATTTTGCACACAAGTCGTAAATGACACAGCGGACCTATTCCAACTCCCAAAACCAAAATCCGAGCTCGGTAATCATGAAGTCAACTCTCGATCAAACTTCTCAATTTTTCAAACTTCTAATGTTCCAACTTCCGCCATTTCAAGCCTAAATCAACTATGGACCTCCAAATGACTATCCATACACACTCCTAAGCCCAAAATTACCCAAAGGATCTATCAGAACTATCAAAACTCCATTCTGGAGCGATTTACACATAAGTCAACATCCGGTCAACCTTTTTAACTTAAGCTTCCAACCTTGAGACTAAGTGTCTCAACTCATTTCGGAACATCCCCAGAACCGAACCAACTACCCCGACAAGTCACATAATGTCAATTGAGCATAAAATAAGTAGTAAATGGGGGAATAGGGCTACAAAACTCAAAACGACTGGTCGGGTCGTTACAACCACGTGGCTTCAAGTAGTTCCCTTACTAGCAACAGATGTATCAAGCCTACTTTATCTCACTGTATTTGTATCAACCCTTATCCTTATACCACCGCATGCGTATCAATAACACAACATATCACAACTCGCACCTCAAGTTCCCAATACTACAACTTGCCAAAAGAATTAACAATAACAATGTTTCCATAATAAATAGACCGTGGATAAACCACAACGTGTACAAGAGTCTCAACAATAGCAACTGAAAATGATTAGCTCAACAAGAATGGTATTTCAACAATTTACAACTTTGCCTCAATGTGATCACAACTTTTATAACTTCAACACCGAAACTCAACAATAAGATATTCTCAGAATAATAACTTCAAGTAAGGTAACTCAACAATCAAATAATTAACAAGGAAATAAGGAAGCAGAAACTTCAACTAAGCATGTATGGACAAATAACAAGTAAAAGAGGGGACAAGTATTAACAATGTCAAATAAAGCATGTAAGGATGGGGTAACGATGATAAATATGACATGTTATGACAAGTCAACTAGAGGCATGAAAAGAATCTACATAGCTAAACCGGTCAATTACCACTTATAGCCCGTGTACCCACTCGTCGCCTCGCGTACACGGCTTTCACGTACCACAAATGACACAAAACAACTCCAATCCTAAGGGGTAATTCCCCCACACAAAGTTAGGCAAGATACTTACCTCAAAATGCGCTAACTCAATCCACTAGTAAGCCTTTTTTGCGAATATCTGACTCTGAACGACTCGAATCTAAGCAAAATAACTTTATACCATAAATACAAAGGAAACTATTCCAGATAATAAAGTTGCAATCTTTATAGAAAGCCAAAATGTCAACTCAAAAAGCCAATCCCGGGCCCCCGTCTCGGAACCCGACCAAACTTACAAAATTTGAACACCCATTCAATAACGAGTCTAACCATGCTAAAATATTCAATTCCAACCTCAAATCGCCTTCCAAACCCTCAAAATATAGCTTATGAAGTTTTCCCAATTTTCCCCCAAATTTTCCAACTCAAAACACTAATTAAATGATAAAAACAATGATGGATTCATGTATAATAGTCAAATCCGAGTTAAAATCACTTATCCCTCCTTGAAAATCTCTCTCAAATTCACTCAAAATTGAGATCTCTAACTCAAAATATGAATAATGAAACAAAACCCTTGATTTATCTATTTCTGCCCAGCGATTACTGCTTCTGCAGTCAATCTATCGCACCTGCGACTCCGCACCTGGGGAAAAGCCATCGCAGGTGCGGACAACACTTAGGGCCATAGACCTCCGCTTCTGCAGACCAAATCTCGCTTCTGCGGTTACCTGACCAAACTCCGCTTCTGCGGAGGAAAATCCACATCTACGGTCGTGCACCTGCGGTCACAAGCCACCAATGCCCAAACTGCTTCTGTGGCCCCATGGCCGGTTCTGCGGTCTCGCACCTACGGCCAAAACCACGCAGGTGCGATCACACCAGAAGCTTCAAGCTTCAGCAATTTGCTTAGTCCAAACTCAACCCAATATCCATCCGAATCATACCCGAGGCCCCTAGGACCCCATCCAAACATACCAACACATCCCAAAAAACATAACAAACCTACTCAAGGCCAAAAATCATATCAAACAACCTCAAATCTACGAATCGCACCCTAATTCAAACCTATTCAATCCATGAACATTTAACTTCCAAAACTAACACGGATTCATACCGAACCAACTCCGATTGACCTCAAATTTTGCACACAAGTTCTAAATGACTCAACGGACCTATTCCCACTTTAGGAATCAGAATCTAACCCTGATATCAATAAAGTCAACTCTAGGTCAAACTTCTCAACCTTCCAAACCTTCAACTTTTTAACTTTCGCCAATTCAAGCCAAAACGACCTACGGACCTCCAAATCAATATCCAGACACGCTCTAATTCCAAAATCACCATACGAAGCTATTGAAACTGACAAAACTCCATTCTGGAGTCGTCTATATAAAAATCAAACTCTAGCCAACTCATTCAACTTAAGCTTCTAACTTTGGGACTAAGGTCCCATTTCACTCCAAAACTCACCTGAAACCAAAATCAACCACCCTGGCAAGTCACATAAACACAATATAAGATAGAGGAGGCAATAAATAGGGTAACAAAGCTAAAATAATCAAAACGACCAGTCGGGTCGTTATAAGTTCATGCGCTTAAGATCTGGAGGCATTATCTTTATGGTGTGTCCTGTGAGGTTTGCATCGATCGTCGCAGTTTGCAGTATCTGTTTAAGCAGAGGGATCTTAATTTAAGGTAGTGCAGGTGGCTTGAGTTACTAAAGGATTATGATATTACTATCGTTTTACCATCCAGTCAAGGTGAATGTGATTGGAGATGCCTTGAGCAGGAGGGATGAGAGTATGTATAGTTTGGCATTTATTTCGACAATAGGGAGGCCATTGGTTTTGGACCTTCTATACTTAGCTAACAAACATGTAAGGTTCGATATTTTAGAGTCCAATCGAGTTCTTGCATGTGTTGTGGCTCAGTCTTTTAGTTGAGTGGATCAAGGCTCGTTAGTATGATGATCCACACTTGTTGGTTCTTAGAGAGACAGTGCTACAGGGTGGCGCCAAGGAGGTTACTATCGGTGATGATGGTGTTCTGCGAATCCAGGATCACCTATGTGTCCCTAATTTTGATGGCCTGAGAGAGGAGATCTTAGATGAGGCATACAATTCACGGTATTCTATTCATCCAGGTGCTATAAAGATGTATCGCGACTTGAGGCAGCATTATCCGTGGGGGCGGATGAAGAAGGACTTAGTTGAATATGTAGCGAGATGTCTAAATTCTTAGTAGGTTAAGTATGAGCACCAAAGGCCAGGTGTCCTACTTCAACAGATGGTTATATCGAAGTGGAAATAGGAGCGCATCACTATGGACTTCGTAGTTGAGTTGCCATGGATGTTGAGGAAATTTGATGTTATTTGGGTCATTGTTGACAGGCTGACCAAGTCGACACACTTTATTGTGGTTGTGACTACGACTCTTTAGAGAGGTTGGCCTAGATTTACATTCAGGAGATTGTCCAGTTCCATGGTGTGCCTACTTCCATCATTTCAGATAGAGACCATCATTTCACTTCGCATTTCTGGTGAGCAGTACAGAGCGAGTTGGATACCCTGGTAGAGCTCAACATAGCCTTTCATCTGTAGACCGACGGGCAGTTGGAGCGGACAGTTCAGATTCTGGAAGATATGCTCAGAGCGTGTGTGATTGACTTCGGAGGGCAGTGCGATTGATTCTTACCCTTAGTCGAGTTTGCTTATAACAACAGTTACCAGTCCAGCATCGAGATGGCTCCATTTGAGGCTTTATATGATCGGCGATGTCGTTCCCCCATCAATTGGTTTGAGCCCAGCGAAGCTAGGTTATATGGCACTAATTTAGGGAAGGATTCCTTTCGATAAGGTAAAGTTGATTCAGGAGCGAATTCGCACAGCTCGCTCTAAAGAGAAGATTTATGCGGATAAGAAAGCACTTGATTTTTCATTTATGATGGGCAAGAAAGTTTCTCTTGAAAGTTTCGCCGATGAAGGGTATCATGATGTTCGAAAAGAAAGGCAAGCTCAATCCAAGGTTTATAGGCCTATTTGAGTTATTGAGGCAAGTTGGGGAGGTTTCTTATGAGCTTGCCTTGCCTCCAACTCTATCGGGAGTTCAACTGGTTTTCCATGTGTCTATGCTCCGGAAGTACCATGCCAATAGGCCGCATATGTTAGATTACAACACGGTTCAGCTAGATAAGAGCTTGGACTATGAGGAGGAGCCAGTTGCCATTGTTGAATGTTGCACCCTATTTTGCACAAGACAAAACAACATACAACTTATATATATATATATATATATATATATATATATATATATATATAAGGTTATTTAGAGTTTTAGAGCCGCCAACTAATATTTAAGGTATACTAGGACACCTATACTACCAATATACACTAAATTATGGTCTGCGAAACCAGTTGAGATCCCAGGTAAGGGTTCAAATTATCTCGAGGGAAAGGTGTTAGACATCGCTCAAGATCTACAAAATATGGCTCCGGTGGACTCGATCAAATAAAAGATGGGAGTTTCAAAAGAATGATTAATTTTGATATATACAAAGAATAGTAAAAGTAGTTCGAATGAAGAGCGATTAAACATGAGTATCAAAATAATGGATTATATACATGGGGGTATGAAATAAGTATACAAAAATTATATGTGATGACTTGGTAGAACTTAAAGAAAATAACTAGTAGAGTATTTGTAAATTAACTAAATGGATTATAATTAAAGAATGCACTTGAAGAATTTTGATTTATGTCCAAAGGTTAACTGTTTTGAGTGAGATGCTAAATGTAAAAGAAAAGAAAAGACTTATTTTAAAGTGATTGGCTAAGAGGGGAAAAAAATTATCTTTGAATATTTTTTATGTAATGAATAGGATAAGAAAATAGTTGTTTTAATATATACAAGAAGATTATGAAAATAAATTAACTGAAGGACAATTAATTATGGCAAATAAATAATGAAATATGTTTATATTTATGTACATGTATAATAGAAAGGTAAATAATAAAATGAATAAAAGAACTTTCATTTTTTTAAAATTGGAGCAAAAGATGTGAGGAATATAATTTAATATTTTAAAGAATAGATTAAGTAAGAAAGGGATAATATATGATTTGACTAAAGTACAAAATTAGTAAAAGTTAACTAACAATTCAAGACAAAGTTAAAGGATGTACGAACATTATATCTCGCACTTTAATTTAATAGATGGAGATGAAAGAGTTTTGTTTAATATGAATGAACAAGTATATTAGAGAATACACTTTAAAATAATTTGATTTATGAACAAATATTAACCATTTGACTCAAAAGCTAAATGTAAAAATAGAACTTCAAATGACTAGCAAAAGGTGGAAAAGAATAATCTTTGAACAGCCTTCGTATACAACGAATAAAGTGAAAGAGTGAATTTGATGAATTAGAATGAATGTAGTATACGAAAAATATGTCAACATGTTTATGGCATAGAAAATCATCGCATCAATACAAAGAAACATTTATGCCGAAAATGAGTTATCATTTCAATAAATAACTAAAGGCCACCTTTAGAGTCTTGGTCTTGAAACACAACTTATATGTCACGACCCCAATTTTACTCCGTAGGATGTCATGACGGCACCTAGTCTCTAAGACTAGGTAAGCCTAACACTTACTAAATAAATAACAAAATTCAACCATCGAATGATAAATACGAGATAAAAATCTTATACACAATTACAATTTTCAAAACCGGCAGTACAAGTCATAAGCTCTACTGAGTTTGCTAAAAAAATCCTAAATGCAACTGTTCGGGATAGAATTAAATAGTACAATGAAGATATAAGAAGGTGACTCCAAGGCTTGCGAATGCGACAGCAGGTTTACCTTGAGTCTCCACAGCAATGCTCGACCAGCTAGCTAATAATCAACAATAGTCGAGGCACTTGAGATTTGCACAAAAATGTGTAGAAGCATAGTATAAATACACCACAGCGGTACCCAATAAGTAACAGGATTAACCTCGGTGGAGTAGTGACAAGGGACAGTCAAGACCCCTACAGGACTAAACAACCTGAACAAGTGTGAAGGTGAACTAATAGAGAAAGTAATATTAATATAAAGTTAGCAGGATAAGGAACACAAAACAACACTTGCAATGATACACTAACAACAACAATATTTAACAGGAAGCAGTCAGGTGATAATGTTGTAGAGTAAGCTGTACACAGTCTAAGTCCAATGAAACCATATAAGGGAAAACCAGCAGCAACTCGATAAGAACAACCGCTTCCACACCAGTTCTGTTCAAGCATTTCCAAGAGGTACCAAACCTCATAATTACAGCTCACCGGTCCCAGTTCTTGAACCCTGATCACTTGGCATCTTGTGCTCACATTATAACTCATATCCGCACGGATGACTCACATGCCAATAGAATATTTCTCACACAGAAGGCAAGTAGACAAGAGTAGGTATAATGGTTAATGACGTCAGGATCCACCTTTTGAAACCGATATGGGTGATTTAACTGTGTGTATGCTTGTGCAAGTGTCCTACCACAATTCCAGTCAACAAATAAGAGTAGAGACAATGAATGGCACATAATAAATGATCGCCACGAAATGTACAGTGTAATAAAAGTAGCAACGAAGTTTGAAGCAGTACCAACACGACTAGATTAGCTACATAGCACTGAGCAAAAAGTGCATCACGGAGGAAATAATTAGTAGTATGCTAAGGAAAACAACAATCAAAGACAAGCGCACAGAAAAGTGGAAATGACAACAAGAGCCCTCCCGAGGTACCGCTTCGTAGTCTCAAATCGTAAAATGAATCACAACTTTCATTATATCACCGCAGAAGCCTTTATATTTAGTTTTGAAAATTATTTTCCCAAAATAGCATCCCGCGTCTTAGCCCACCTTATCACACATGGCTTCTAGTAGTTCCACTACTAGCCACGCATTTCTAGCCCACCTTATCTCACCACATGTGTTTCAACATCCTAACCTTATACCACCACATGCGTAACAATAATAACAACAGCACGACAAAAACCTTATGCAACACAATAACAACCATATGGCAGAAACCTTGTGTAAACACATTAAAAACTGCACGGCAGAAACCTTGTGCAAACAACATAAAAAATTCTCTCAACAACACACGTATGCCAGAAACATAACAACTCAAATAAATTACTTTAACAAGATGTGCCCATATGCCACAATATTTCCTCAAAACAGTTTCAATATCACAACCACGCATAGCCTTCGGCTCAACAACACTGAATACAACTGCCATAATAACAATAACACGAGAATATAACAAGGAAATCAGCACAAGAACTTCATAACACAAATAAACGGAAGAATGAACTCACAAAGAAAGGCACAACAGGGAAATAATAGTCTCAACAAGAATATTTCAACAAGGGAAAGGTAATGTGTAACAATGATTCCACGAAAGTGCAATTCGACAACAAGAGAGATAGCATGAATCAATGACCCAAATAAGAATACGTCAACAATGAAAGAGATAACAAACTTCCATTAACGCTAAGCAATACGGAAGAGATAATAATGATTTCTATTAAGGTTAAGAAATTACGGAAAGATAATAATGCCTTCAATTAAGGTTAAGCAATTACAGAAAGGATAACATGACGATAAAAGAGGCAACAACTTCAGTTAAGGCACATATGATTTTAATCTGTAATAAGGGTAAAACATGAAGCAATTAATTCCAAACAAAACACGTAAGGTCGAATTTAGTAAATAGGGAATTTAACATGACAAAACAACTTCATATTTAATGGACATAAGAACCTAAGAGCCCTAAGCCGTCAAATTTCCACAAGCAAGCTCGAACACGTACTTGTCAACCTCACGTACACGGCCTTCACATGACACAATTAGCACAAATGACTCAAATCTTAAGGGATAGTTCCTCCATCCTTATTCGGCCATTTCAATTCATTATCTTTCAATTTCCATTGTAGCGTGCAACCCACTCCCCAAGTAATTTCAATCAACAATAGAAATTCAACAACCAATGAAGAATCACATAATCATAAAAGAATCTCTAACAACTCGAATGTCTCAACCTTACCAACTCATCGGTATCTATCAACTAAACAACTCATACAAGTGAAACCACGTTATAGAAAGCAACAAATATTTAAAAACGATAAGGCAAGCAGGACATGACAATTTAGATATACAAGTAAAGCAAGTAGAGACAAGTAGCAAATAAGTATGGAGTCATGGAAGGGATGGATAACTTGATACAAGAATAACTAAATGACAGGTAACAATTATGGCATGGAAGTGAATAAAGCATGTATCAATTAAGGCATGAAACAAGATATATCATGAAGTAATGAAAACATGGAAGCAAGTATCATAATGTCATATATACACTCGTCACCTCGCATATACGTCGTTTTCCATATAATTCACATAACACGTAGTTCAAGGTTCCCTAATTCCCTCAAATCAAGGTTAGACCCAACACTAACCTCACTCCACAACTCAAGCAATCAATCAACCACTTCCTTGCCTTTTGAACAAGCCTCCAAACCAACCAAATCTAGTAAATTATTGACCAAATGATTCAAAATAAGCTTTAGAAACTACCAATAAACGAAAGAGGTTCAATTTTGAAGTCAACAAAAGTCAACCATAGGCGCACTTGGTCAAAACCCGATTACCCATTCACCCCTGAGCTCGGTTATGTGATTTATTTTTAAATCTGACCTCAATAGGTCTAAATCTCAATTTTACAAAAACCTCAAATCCTACCCACCCTAATATCTACCATGAAAACCCTAAATTTGATATTGAAATCTCCTGAAATGTAATGGGTAATTGAAAGGAGATGGATTAAAGTCACTTGCCAATGAATTTGGGAAGAAAAGTCTCTTGGAAAATCGCCTCTAGAGTGTTTAGGGTTGAGAAATGATGTGAAATGAGCTAAGTCCCATGTTTCCTTCTTTTACCCAGCTGCAGGTATCGTAATTGCGAACTCATGTACGTAATTGCGAATACCGCAAATGCAAGATAAGGGTCGCAAATGCAAAAAAATGATCACAAATGTGAAGTTCTCACCTTCGCAATTGCGAAGGAATATTGTTTTGCCAGGCATCGCAAATGCGACCAAGTGATCGCAAATGCGATCCTGAGCTGTTCGCAATTGCGAACCATTTCCCCGCAAATGCGAGGTTACCCAAACCCAGGCTCTGCTCGCAAATGTGAACGCTTATTTGCAATTTCAAGTTAGACCTCGCAAATGTGAGATTTGCAGCTGACACAAGAGCTAGTATTGCACCAGCAATCTTCACACTAGCAAAACTCGACGAAATATGTTCGAAACTCACCCGAGCCCCTTTGGCTCCAAACTCTCTATTCCAAATCACGCGAGTAGCCATTAAACATTACTAAGAGACATCCCCGCTATATATATTTAGTGATTCGAGGGTGGGTTTATTTTATTAGTTTTAATAATAAGAATATTTTTTTTAATTTAAACATGCACACAAGTGTAATAACATCATACAAACTTGCTCACACAATCAAATCACCAAAATAACATCTAAATTTACAAATCAACCCTCAAAACAAATAAAATGCTAATGTAAAACTCAAGAACACTAGAATCACATCTAAGCGTACGAATCATGTCAAATCAATTCCGAATTGCACCAAATTTTGTAGACAAATTTCAAATAGCGATACAGACGCATTCCAAGTTTCGACATCAAAATCCGAACCGGTTAGCTAAGAAGTCAACTTACGGTCAAACTTAGTAAATTTTCAAAACTTTCAAAATACTAGTTTTCGGCAAAATGAGTCAAATCAATTTAGGGACTTGCAATTTCACTTCCTGTCATACGCCCAAGTTGAAAATCACTATACGGACCTACCAGAATTGTCAAAACACCGATCCGAAGTCATTTTCACAAAATGTGGACCGTGGTCAACTCAAATTATTTTTAAAGTAAAAAATCATGTTTTTTTCAAATTTTCGCATAAAAGATTTTCAAATAGAGACACGGATAATGAACGGAAACCAAAAAAATCAAACAACGGTAACAGAGGTATCGAAACACAAAATTAAGGGCTAGTACTCAAAATGACCTATCGAGTCATCATAGTTAGTCAGCTTTCAAGGAGTGTCATTCCCGCGCGACTTGGATAAACAAGGAAGGACAAGCAAAGCCTCGAGTCAATACGAATCAATTTTCCTCCCTCAAACTAAGAATTTTCCTTTTGACGTAGAAGGCACAACACAATTTTTGGAACCATCATGGAATGCGGACGTCGCGTTTTCGATCACAACCGAATACACCACTGGTTGCACGGCCTAACCCCGCACACTCTTAATTTTATAAATTCATCTAACAGGGGCTCTAACATTTTCTCCTCTGAGTGTTGCAGGTACATCATCCTGGGCACTTCACGGGAGATAACTTCTGGCCTTAGACTTGGTAGAGCATCAGTCAGATAATCAGGGGAGCAATGGTTTTACATCAAACTTCGTCATTTTTATGACTTCACCTCTCTCACCACCTTTCTATATTTAGATCAGAACATCATTCCCGGTTGTCAACTATGGACGATCATTAAATGGTTCCTGTAGACAGCCGAAAGGTTTATTATCCTGGGACTACACGGGAGATAGCATCCGACATCGGACCTTGTGGATCATCAGTCAGATAATCAGGGGAGTGGTAGTTGTACAATGAATTCCATCATGTTTTCATGACTTCGCTGCTCTCACCACTTTTCTACATTCAGATCAAAATTTTGTTCTTGGTTATCAATCGGGGACGATCATCAAATGGTTCCTGTGGACGGCCGAAAGGTGCATCATCTTGGGACTGCATGAGAAATAGCATCCAACATCGGACACTATGGAACGTCAACCGGAAAATCAGGGGAGTGTTAGTTACAAATTTGGATTCCATCATTTTATGACGGCACTACTCTCATAATATTCCTATATCACGATCAGATAACTGCCCCGGCTAATAACCGTGGATGATCACCAAAGGTTCCTATGGACAGCTAGAAGGTCACAACAAAACATCCCTCCAGACTGTTGGGAGAGAACCACAACAACTGTCTCGCAAACAATTAGGAGCATCGAGGTAACTGTTCCAAGGAGCAACTGGGGCACATCTTCTGAACGGAGTCACTCTTCAACTTCAAAGGCACCACATCCAATCATGGGTACAAGAAGGGGAATAAAAGAAGTATTGAAAATCATACATCTCATACTCTCCAACCTTCACAAACTACGCGCACTTGATTCTTGGCCTCGTGTAAAGATACGTAGGCAACTTGTAATGGGTTCGATTTTTCTTGTCCTTAACTAGATGAATCGATCAAGTCTAGCCACTTGGGTCATAGTTGACCGAAAATCCTTACGAAAGGATCATCTCCACCAAAAAAATCAACTTTAAATACACACACACACACACACACACATATATATATATAGAGAGAGAGAAGTCTCTCAATGAGACATCAAATCCAAAATACTATCCTCTTTCCTTGAGAAAATTCAAAAAAAAAATCTAAAACATCTTTCCTCTATCTCTAATCTTCCTGAACTACGCCTGACCTGATTCTCGTTTCAACGAGATACATAGGCAACCTTCGGGTTCTGTCATGTTTTTCAAAAAAATCAATCAAGGACCCCTCCCAAGTTTGACCTCATCATTCAAAAAATAAAAATAAAAACTCCCATCGTGTAACGACTCGACCTGTCATTTTGAGCTCTAGTGAATCGTTCGGCAATTTGAGACCTTGAGTAGCTTCACTTCGTGTATTATGACTTGTATGCGTAGTCAAAATCGAATTTCGAAAAGTTCGGAGTTGATTCAGATGGAAAATTCTCAATTCGGAAGCTTTAAGTTGAAAGAGTTTACCAAGGTTTGACTTTTGAGTAAACAACCTCGGAATTAGGATTTGAAGGTTCTAATAGGTTCGTATGATGATTTTGGACTTGGACGTGTGTTCGAGTTGAGTATCGGGTTGTCCGAGAGCATTTCGGCAGTTATTTTTAGAAATTTGGCATTTTGAAGGTTTTAGAATTTCTTAAGTTTGGTTGGAAGTGGACTCTGGTGTTATCGATATATGTTTGATAGCCAATTACATGCCAAGTTTTTAAAGTGTGAATTTTGGTTAGACTCAGTCGCCATTTTGGGGCATGTCGTATCAGTAAAGGACATACAAGTGGATCCTAAGAAGATTCAGGCAATTCAGAACTGGCCTAGACCCACTTCAAATATGGAGATCCGGAGTTTCTTGGGTTTGGCGGGTTATTACCGTCAGTTCGTGGAGAGGTTTTCATCTATAACAGCCCCATTGACCAGATTGACCCAAAAGGGTGCCCCGTTCAGATGGTCAGACGACTGTGAGTTGAGCTTTCAGAAGCTCAAGACTGCTTTGACTACGATGTCAGTGTTGGTGTTTCCTATAGGTTCAGGATCTTACACGGTGTATTGTGATGCATCTCGTGTTGGGCTCGGTGCAATACTGATGCCGGATGACAGGGTGATCGCATATGCATCGCGGCAGTTGAAGGTTCATGAGAAGAATTACCCTATTCATGACTTAGAGTTGGCAGCCATTGTTCATATGCTAAAGATTTGGAGGCACTATCTTTACGGCGTGTCGTGCAAGGTATTCACGGATTATTGGAGTCTATAGTATTTGTTCAAACAGAAAGATCTCAATTTGTGGCAGAGGAGGTGGTTGGAGCTATTGAAAGACTATGATATCACCATCTTGTATCATCCCAAGAAGGCCAATGTGGTAGGCCGATGCCTTGAGTAGAAAGGCAGTGAGTATGGGCAGCCTTACATATATTCCAGTCGGTGAGAAACAGCTTGCATCAGATGTTTAGGCCTTGGCCAATCAGTTTGTGAGGTTAGATGTTTCAAAGCCCGGTCATGTTCTAGCTTGCACAGTCGTTAGGTCTTCCTAGTATGAGCGCATCAGAGAGCGGCAATATGATGACCCTCATTTGCTTGTCTTTAAGGACACGGTGCGGCATGCCAAGCAGGTTACTGTTGGAGATGATGGAGTTTTGAGGATGCAGAGTCGATATTTGTGTGCCCAATGTAGATGGACTTCATGAGTTGATTCTTAAAAAGGCCCACAGTTCCCTGTATTCTATTCATCCGGGTGCCGCCAAGATGTATCAGGACTTGTGGGAAGCATTATTGGTGGAGAAGAATGAAGAAAGATATAGTTGCATATGTAGCTCGGTGTCTAAATTGTCAGCAAGTAAAGTATGAGCATCAGAGACCTGGTGGTTTGCTTCAGAAGTTAGAGATTCATGAGTGGAAGTGGGAGCGTATCACTATGGATTTTGTTGTAGGACTCCCACGGACTCAGAGGAAGTTTGACGCGGTATGGGTCATAATGGACAGGCTAACCAAGTCACCGTATTTCATTCATGTGGCAGTTACCTATTCTTTAGAGCGGTTGGCTGAGATCTACATCTGCGAGATTGTCCGTCTTCACGGTGTACCCGTGTCTATCATTTTTTATCAAGGTACGCAGTTCACCTCGCACTTCTGGAGAGCAGTACAATATGAGTTATGCATGCAGGTTGAGTTGAGACAACATTTCATCCTTAGACGGACGGACAGTCTGAGCGCACTATTCAGATATAGGAGGATATGCTCCGCGCTTGTGTTATAGATTTTGGGGGGTTCTTGGGATCAGTTCTTGCCACTACGAAGTTTGCCTACAACAACAGCTACCAGTCGAGCATTCAGATGGCTCTCTATGAGGCATTATACGGGAGGCGGTGCTGATCGCCAGTTGGATGGTTCAAGACGGGGGAGGCTCGGTTGTTGGGTATAGATTTGGTGTAGGATGCCTTGGATAAGGTCAAGATTATTCAGGACCGACTTCGCACAGCTCAGTCTAGGCAGAAGAGTTATGCCGACCATCAAGTTTGTGATGTTGCATTCATGGTCAGAGAGAGGGTATTGCTTCGGGTTTCACCCATGAAGGGTGTGATGAGGTTTGGGAAAAAGGGTAAGTTGAGCCCTAGGTATACTGGACACTTTGAGATTCTGAAGAGAGTAGGTGAGGTGGCTTACAGGCTCGCATTGCCACCTAGTTTATCAGCAGTCCATTCGGTGTTTCATGTGTTTATGCTTTGGAAGTATCATGGTGATCCGTCCCATGTGTTAGATTCAGCTTAGTCCAGTTGGACAAGGATTTGACTTACGAGGAGGAGCCGATGGCCTTTCTAGCCCAGTAGGTTCGACAATTGAGGTCAAAAAGTTATCCTTCAGTTCGAGAGCAGTGGAGATGTCAGTCGGTCGAGGTAGCTACTTGGGAGTCTGAGTCGGACATGCGGAGTAGATATCCACACCTTTTCACCAGTCCAGGTACTTATCTATGTTCGTTAGAGGACGAACGGTTGTTTTAAAGGTGGAGAATGTGATGACCCGATAGGTCATCTAGAGTTTTAAACCTTAATTTTGTGTTTCAAAACCTCGAATATCTCATTTTATCCTTCCTCAATTTGCGTGTGCAGTTCGTGTCTTTTTCCGGGAGGCTTTTATGTTAAAAATTGATAAAAAGTGAGATTACGCCTTAAAAATCTATTGAAGTTGACTTCGGTCAACATTTTGAGAAAACAGACCCGGATCCATATTTTGACGGTCACGGTGGGTCCGTATCGTGATTTGGGACCTGGGCGTATGCCCGGAATCGAATTCGGAGGTCCCTAGCTCGAGTTATCGCATTTTGTCGAAAATGTGAAGTCTAAAGGTTTATTGAATTTAAAGATTTGACCAAAGTTTGAATTTATTTCTACCGGTTCCAAATTTTTGTTCTGGAGCTTGGTATATGTTCATTAATATATTTATGACTTGTCTGTAAAATTTGGTGAAATACGGAGTTGGTTTGACGTGATTCGGACGTTCGGTTGTTAAAATAGAAATTCTAAAGCTTCCTTGAAATTTTCATTTAATTTGGTGTCCGATTCGTAGTTCTAGGTGTTATTTTTGTGATTTTATCGCGCGAGCGAGTTCGTATGAGGATTTTGTACTTGTGTGCATGTTTGTCTTAGAGCCCCGAGGGCTCGAGTGAGTTTCGGATAGGCTACAGCATGATTTTGGACTTAGGATCATGGCTGGTAACTGTTTCTGGTGCAGGCCTCAGACCTCGCAATTGCGAGGTCTGGCTTCACATTTGCGATATGGCAGACTTCCTATCAGGGTCGCATTTGCGAAAAATAGCTGGGCATCAATGGTTCGCAAATGCGAACAATTTCTTTGCAATTGCGAAGTGGGCTGGGGGAGCAGCATTCGCATTTGCGATCAAAATGATCGCAATTGCGAGGAGTTCAAGTTCGCAAATGCGAACAAACCATCACAATTGGGATGGCAGCAGAAGTGTGAGACCTTCGCATTTATGAGGGGTTTTTCGCATTTGTGGGGTGCAATTGCGAACCCCAAGTCGCAATTGCGACATCTGCGCCTGGACTTAAGCTAAGTTAGACGGGATTTGTTCATTCTTTCAATTCTTCAAACCAAGAAACCGTAGAGGCGATCTTTCCAAGAGTTCTTCTTCACCAATTCGTTGGCAAGTGACTGTAACCTACTTTCTTTCAATTACCCATTGCATTTTATAAGAATTCAACCTAAAATCTAGGATTTTCATGGTAGAAATTGGGGGTTTGGATAGAATTAGGGATTTTTGTATAATTGGAATTTAGACCTCAAATTGAGGTCAAATTTCGATACAAATTGCATAACTGGACTCAGGGGTGAATTGGTAACCGGGTTTTGATCCGAATTTTGGGTTTGGACCAAGCGGGCCCGGGAGTTGACTTTTGTTGACTTTTTCAATAATGACCTAAAAACCTTTTTCATTCGTGGGTAGTTCCTCAAGCTTAGTTTGAATCGTGTGGTTGATAATTTGATAGATTTGGTTGGTTTAGAGACTTGTTCAAAAGGCAAAGCCGTGCTTGAGCTTTGAGTTGATTTTTGGAACGAGGTAAGTGGCATGGTTAACCTTGACTTGAGGGATTAGGACTTATTTGCGTATTTGCTACGTGTTTAAATGTTGGATACAACTTATATGTGAGGTAACGAGTACTTATACGTTTGTTGTTGGGTTAAAGCATGTGGTTGAAACTTGTGTCTCGTGTTTTATTTCCTTCTTTGATTATGATATCTATGTCTAGACTAGTTTATTACTTAATTGATCATTTTTCCCGCATTTGTGAATAATTTGTGATAATTCAGTATTATTGGAAATTGAGGCTTGGTATTGTGGAAGCGTTGTTGACGTAAGGTTTATTCTTGATTATTCTTTCTCCCAAATGTTTATATTTATTGCTCTATGGTAAGGGAGAGAGTGTTAATGCACGAAGGATGATGTCGTGCCGATTATTGTTCCATTTGTTGATTTATATATAGTGAGGAAGAGAGTTAAAGCACGAAGGATGATGTCGTGCCGTATTTATCATTTCATGATGAAATTGAGAGTAAAAGCACGAATGGTGATGTCGTGTCGTATTTATCATTTTATGGAGAGATTGAGAATAAAAGCACGAAGGGTGATGTCGTGCCATTATTACTGTTTCATGGAGAGGTTGAAGGTAAAAGCACGAAGGGTGATGCCGTGCAGTTTATATTCATTACGTTTATTCGTTCCATTGGCTGAAGGTTTATTGACTGTTTCATGTTGTCAATCCCTGTTGTAGTTACCGTATTTTGTACCCCTTTTGCATGTCCCCTCCCAATAGTACATGTTAAAATCCTTATTTATTGTTATGTTGTGCGTATATTTTCATCTGTACAGGTTTAATTATATGGGTATCCTATTATAGCCTTGTCACTACCTCGTCGAGGTTAGACTCGACCCCTACGAAGTATATTCATACTACACTCTGCACTTCTTGTGCAGATTTTGGTACTGGTCCCAGCTGTCCGTGAGGTGCATCAGCTCGGATTAGCTTATTTGGAGGCTCGAGGTAGATCTGCTGGCGTCCGTAGACCTTGAAGTCTCCTTCCTCTTTTCTTATTTACTTTTCATCTCATTCGAGACAGTTGTATTCATTTCAGACTCTGTATGTAGAATCTCTAGAAGCTCGTGTACTTACGACTCCAGATCCGGGTTGTACTAGATATTGGATTATTATGCTATTTCTTACTTCATTTTAGTTTCATTTCAATCTGTTTGGTTAAATTGTTCAAAGTATTTAAAATTGGTAAAAGAATTACTCTAACGTTGGTTTGCCTAGTAAGTGAGATGTTATGCGCCATCACGGTCTCGAAGGTAGGAATTCCGGATCGTGACATATTCTATCTCAACAGCTCAGATGTATCAAGTGCCAGTATCGAACGGATAAAGAAATACCATATAAATTGCCGGGCATCAGTGGAAGGATAATCTCGTGAATATTTGAATTGCTAGCGATATAACGGACGATTATGCCGAGGTCGTTCAGCCCGATCCAGAATAATATGTACACTGCCGAGGGTCGAGCAGTACAAACCATAGATGCATCTATTATACTGCTTAGGCGTTTAGCCCGCTCCACAAGAAAGGAAGGAAATTATCAAATTACGAGAGACGTACTTACATGGGCACAATAATAAATATACCCCTTTACATTTATCAAATATCTTGGCACCCACAACTAGTTGCACATAACAATAATTATCACCTAGGGGATAGTTTCCTCCTCACAAGATTAGACAGGAGACTTACCTCGTTCTGAAGTTCCGTAACCGGCTCCAATGCCTCTCTAACACCTCAACTCAAAGCCAAACATTCTGAAACTAGTCAAACAACATGCAAATCAATCAAAATATGCTCAAATGCGTGTAATTTAATAATTTATAATAATTCACAACTCTGTTCGAAAAGTCAATAAAGTCAACCCTCAGGCTCACGTACCCGGATTCCGAAAATTTTCGAAGATAAACTTAACCCATGATGCCACGAATTCAAATATATGATTTATTTCAAATTTCATGTCCAATTTCGTGGTTAAAATCCAAAAATATTAAATTCTAGATTTCTACCAAAATCCCACAATTTCTACTAATTTTCATGCTTAAATCCTTATAGAATCCATGTATTTAACTTACAATAGGTGGAGAATAACTTACCTCACAATAGATGATAAAAGTCTCCCCTTGAAGCTCTCCAAAATCGCCCAAACCAAGAGAGAAATGAGCAAAATCCCGACTTAAAACCGTTCTACCCAGGCCAGTCCTTCATCGTGATCGCGAAGGCTAAAATAACAGCCTCCATAATTTTCCTCTACGCGTTCGTGACCTCCTTGTCGCGTTCGCGAATCCTTCAGACCCCTGCCTCTTCGCGTTCTTGGGCCACGAGACACGTTCGCAAAGGCTAAACTGCTCCAGGCCCAGCTCCCCTTTCATTTTATGCGTTCGCAACCTCCCTATCGCGTTCGCGTAGGTTGCCCCAGCTTCCCTTCCGCGTTCGCAACCACTGAGTCGCGTTCGTGATGCACAAATCCCTCTCCAGCTCTAGCTTCTCTTCACGATCGCGTCCCTTCAACCGCGATCGTGATGCTTACCAAAAAAACCAGAAACCCGCAACATGAAACACCCAAACTTGATCTGAAACCATGCCGAAACACACCTGAGGCCTCCGGGGCCCCATCCAATCACACCAATCAGTCCCAATACATGACACGAACCTGCCTCATGCCTCAAATCACAGCAAGCAACATCAAAACTACGAATCGACGATCGAAACCTTTCTTTCAACTTTCAAACTTTCAAACTTCGATGAACGCATCCGATTCATACTTGAACATTCCGGAATGATGCCAAACTTTATGCACAAGTCACAAATCATGATAGGAACCTAATCCAAGGCTCGGAACCCCAAAAGAACATCGATAACATAAAAATTTACTTCGAGCCAAACTTAGAAAATTCTAAAACCTTCAAGAATGCCACCTTTCCTCAATAAGCGTTGAAATGCTCCTGGGCGATCCAATACTCAACCCGAACATATGCCCAAGTTTGAAATCATCATACGAACCTATTAGAACCTTCAAATCCCGATTCTGAGGTCGTTTACTCAAAAGTCAAACTTTAGTCAATTCCTCCAACTTAAAGCTTCCGAAATTAGAATTTTCCATCTGAATCAACTCTGAACTTCCCGAAATTCAACGCCGACCACGGGTACAATTCGTAATATATGAAGTGAAGCTACTCAAGATCTCAAACCGTTGAACGATGCGCTAGAGCTCAAAACGACCAGTCGAGTCGTTACAAAGGAGTTCAAGTATAATATGGAAATGTATTGTAGTGTATATATACAGTTTAAATGTAGCATGGATGGAATTTATATATTTATTTTATACATTATTCATAAAAGAACATAATTTATATAAGGTTAAATTTTAGTTAATTTTGATTAAATTTAATTATTTTAAAATCTTAAAATGTAAGAACTTAGATCAAATAAGGATAATTTTATTAAGGAATTATATGGTGATTATACATTATTCATATAAGAACATAATTTATATAAGGTTAAATTTCAATTAATTTTGATTAAATTTAAGTAATTATAAAATCTTAAAATGTAAGAACATAAATCAAATATGGAGATTTTAATTAAAAAATTTAGTTGATTCCAAAATACCAATATTAGAAAAAACAATAATAGAAAAAAACAACATTAAAGAATTATACTTTATGTCCCAAGACTATGTTTTACCCGTTTAGCCTTTCCTCCTAACTTTTAGTACTACTAATTCTACTTATATTACATATTTCAATTAGGAAAGAATTCATGTAAGGTAAATCTTAATCGATTTTAAAATTTTAAAAATTAAGACTCTATAAATAATTCATACAAGGATAGATTTAACAATCAAAATTTTAATTTATTTTAAAGTCCTAAATATTAAAAAATAACTTAAATTATAATTTTGTCACATGCGAAATCTGTTTTTAAAAGGTAAAAAGGGCGAATAATATTTCGCTAAGGGCCTTCGTGCTTTTAATATTGTATAGATATAGATAGATATAGATAATCACAAATATTATAGGTATTCTTTCTTTCTTATAGTTTTTATCTATTGTGTGTGTGTATATAATATATAGAAAAGGAAAAGAAAGTAAGGAAAGAAAATAATTGTTGGGTGTGTGTGTCTGGGATTTGGGGGGGGGGGGGGGGGGGG
>MCJB01019965.1:255060-270475 GCA_002018475.1 Nicotiana obtusifolia | reverse complement strand
GGGAAGGGAATTGAAGTGGGCTGGGCTTTGGCATGGAAAATAATGGCTTATTAATAATTGAAGTTAGAAGCTCCTATATAGAATCGGATCTATTTGAAGTGCCACTCATCCCTCAGAAAAACACTATATAGTATTTTTCTCTCACAAATTGATTCTGTGGTCCGAATTGGAGTTCCTAAATCATGGCTACACAAGGTCAAGTCATCACCTGCAAAGGTACTTTTTCTATATTCTATGTATTCAATTCTCTCTTTAAGCAATATCAAAGGCGGATCTAATATTTAAACCAGTATATACACACTACTAGTATACCACTTATAGAAGTGTATGTTTGTTACTTGCAATTTTTATGCTTTGTGTGAACCCTAAGTTTTGAGCTTTAATTTGCAATTATGGATTGTGAAATGGGTGTATAGCTGCGGTGGCCTGGGAACCCAACAAGCCTCTGGTGATCGAGGATGTGCAGGTGGCTCCGCCGCAGGCCGGTGAAGTCCGTGTTAAAGTTCTCTATACTGCTCTCTGCCACACTGATGCTTATACCTGGAGTGGCAAGGTAATCTTATATTATATCCGTATTGTATAATTTTTTCTCTTATTTAGGAACTACCGATTTTACTCTTAAGTGTTCAATCAAACATATGGAACTATGGTTATGTGAGCTGCTACGAGCATAGTCTGTCTCAAGCCTGATAAAGGTGTAGTTATGTGGTCTAAATGTGATGAATCCTCGGGGAATACCTGTCGAATAGAGTAGAATGGATGCAAATGATTCATAAAGTTAACCACAACTGATTTGGTCTTTGGGATTGTGGCATAGTTGGTTGATGGATTAATCACCAAATGGAGTTGAAGAGTTCTGCATTCCTGCAACAATATTAATTTGCTTTTGGGTGGCTAATAAGTGTTATGAACATATCATTACATTCTTATGATAAACAATAAAACCAGTGCAAAAGTATGGAATTTCATTGAAACATGCATTCTCAGATTTTCGCTCTTCCTCTAAACATTTATGCTCAAGGATATCTTGGAATGCCAAGAATTTGTACCTCTTTCCTTCTTATTTGGAAAACTTCTTCCCAATTCGTAATGTTTTGTGGAAAGAGTACAATTGATAAATGATAAGTTCGGAGTCAATGGTTTAAGATTATTAATTTATTGAATTAATGGTTGTTGTTTGTTATTGTCAGTCACAATCTGAAACATGTTTCTTTCTCCTTGAAGGATCCTGAGGGTCTCTTCCCATGTGTGCTTGGTCATGAGGCTGCAGGGTATGTGCTCTGTTGATGTCGTAGCATTTCATTTGAACGTTGAAGCTAAAGGAGAGTTTTGTCTGGATGCCCTCTTTCTTGGTCTTAGCCCTCTAAAATTTGCAGGATAGTAGAAAGTGTCGGCGAAGGAGTGACTGAGGTTCAGCCAGGAGACCATGTTATACCTTGTTACCAGGCTGAATGTAGAGAATGCAAGTTCTGCAAATCAGGAAAGACCAACCTTTGTGGTAAAGTAAGAGCGGCTACTGGAGTAGGAGTTATGATGAACGACCGCCAGAGTCGATTTTCTATCAATGGAAAGCCTATCTATCATTTCATGGGAACTTCAACCTTCAGTCAGTACACTGTTGTCCATGATGTTAGTATCGCAAAGATTGACCCAGTTGCTCCTCTGGAGAAAGTCTGCCTTCTTGGATGTGGTGTTCCAACCGGTAACCCTTCTTGTGGTTTCCTCCAATCTAATTCATGAAACTTCTTCTGTAATACCTCTGATATAACGCTGGCTCTTACTCCATTTCCAATCCGTTCTTTATCAATAATATGTACAACTACTACGCCTTAGTCCCAAATAAGTTGGAGTCGGCTATATGAATCCTCATTGATCATCTTACTCCATTTAAACTCATATTAGGTCAATATTATACAAAATTAAAAAAAAAAAGGTAAAATTTAAAAGTACTTGAAGTCCTTTATTTATCGATAATTTTATGAGTGCGTTAAATTGTTGGACTGGTCCTGCATTGACTTCATCATCATTCTATTTGTTGTTCTTATTGATTCCCCAATCTCTCCAATTTTTGCTAAAATGACTGCAACACCTGACACCAGTCAAATTGAGAGCAACTTCTGAGACCATGTGATGCATTTAAAGGGAAGATAGAATTTTGAGATAAAACACTTCAAAACAAAAGCTAAAGAAAGAGAATAAAAGAAGAATAGAAAGTAAACAAGGAAATAAAAATCAAGTATCACAGTGGGGCTCTCACTATAGATGTTTGATACAACGAGGATGGAAATGCATATAAGTATTTTGTTAGGGAGCAGATTGTCATAGTAATTTGATTTATATGAGTTACTAGATAGTGCCTTTTGGTTGGTTTAACCCAAGCGTCCATCTTATCTATCCTTTTTAATTAAAATTCCACGCTGGTTCATTCCCCTAGATTAAAAGCGGAGAAAGAAATCATAAATCATAGAATGCCTTTCTTACTATGTTTGCTTGTTCCCTTTCTTTTGCTACCTTGTGTTTTATTTATTTTCAATTAATGGCTAATGTGCACTCTTACCATCCCCTCGAATCTTACATTGGGTATTTGCTGTCTTTAGGCCTTGGAGCTGTTTGGAACACTGCAAAAGTTGAACCAGGTTCCATTGTTGCTGTCTTTGGCCTGGGCACAGTTGGTCTTGCTGTAAGTTTCTAACAATTTGATTGTATGTCAATAATTAAGCTCCTTTAATATGTTTATGTAATCTATCAATTTGCTTGTTAGGTGGCAGAGGGTGCCAAAGCTGCTGGTGCTTCGCGAATTATTGGGATTGATATTGACAGCAAAAAGTTCGATAGAGGTACAGCTTCATCCACTCAGCAACTCCTCCAACTTAGAAAGGATGCCAAACATTACCTTTAGGCCTTGTGCTTTCAACCCCTATAGGTGCATTACTTCAATTTGCAAACTCAATCTATCATTCCATCATCCCCATCAAGATTGATTTCAATTCAAGCTTTAAAATTCTGAAAGCAAGAGATATATTCCTTACTAATTCATTCCTCCCCACTAAATATATTTGAAGCTTATGCCAGACTGGAAATCATGGTCAAAGAACGTCTGATTAAATTTAATCTGATTCAAGAAATAGCATTTCAATCAAACTTGAGCAGCACAACAGTTTTTGTTCGTGTCATTAATTGTATCCAGTTGTTTGGTGTATAATTTGTCACATCATCTCATCTATATATTTAACTGTCGTATGCAGCCAAAAATTTTGGTGTGACTGAATTCATCAACCCCAAAGAGCATGAGAAACCAATACAGCAAGTCATTGTGGATCTTACAGATGGTGGTGTTGATTACAGTTTTGAGTGCATTGGAAACGTCTCGGTTATGAGGGCTGCTTTAGAGTGCTGTCACAAGGTAACTTATGCTAGTGTCTTATCAATAATATTAGGATGGCAATATGGGGGGGAGGGTGTTTGTTTTCTTGCCTCTGCCTCACTTAGCTTGAAATCGCTTCGTTACCCCGTCCCACATTCTCTTTAATCATCCCTCCCCCCAACCCCCATACAAGATACTGATTACTGATACTGGTGCTGAATGTGTCCAATCTTATTGAAATTGCAGGGGTGGGGAACCTCAGTGATTGTGGGTGTTGCTGCATCTGGTCAGGAGATATCCACTCGTCCATTTCAGCTGGTGACTGGCCGTGTTTGGAAGGGAACTGCATTTGGTGGTTTCAAAAGCCGATCACAAGTTCCTTGGCTCGTGGACAAGTATTTGAAGAAGGTCAGTTTTTTCTTTCCTCTTCTATATGTTTATATTCAGTACTTTTCCATTCAGCTATTGCAATTCTGAGTCCTTCATTCAACCAACGGTTCCGTACTTAAAGGAAATCAAGGTGGATGAATACATCACTCATAATATGACGCTTGCGGACATAAACCAAGCTTTTGACCTGATGCATGACGGAGACTGCCTCCGTGTTGTCCTGGATATGTTCGTATGAAGTCTTTATGTTCTTTATGTTGCTGACTTGCTGGTTTCATGCTATTGCTCGGACAGTATTTCTCTCTCCTTCCCCAAGTATCTGTGTGGAATAAAAAGAAAGTGGAAAAAAGAGTATTAAGAGGGCAGAGTAACTCTTTCAAAATGGATGGTTTTTATTATGTTCTGGTGGTCTATAGTACATCTTTCAATTTAATGCTCTACTTCCAAGACTGAACCACCATTTGCTGATTTTGGACAAACTCTGTTTGCATCAACGGATCTTCCTTATTCTAAAGTACAATATCTTATACTCCCTCTCTCCCAATTTACGTGGCGGTGTTTGACTTGACACGAAGTTTAAAAAGAAAAGTTAGACTATTGATATTTGTGGTCCAAAACAAGTCATATATATATATATATGTGGCCATAAATCATCTCATTAAAAGTAAAATATTTCTAAATAAAAAGTATGATTTTTTGGTTTGGGAACAGATTAAAAAAAAAAATACTGACACATAAATTGGTATAGAAAGAATATCTTTATTGTCATATCAAGTTATCAACGGTTCCTCCCTATTTTAATGTATAGTGGGCCCATAAAATGACATGGTTGTTAAAATAAGAAGGAAAAATGAAAACGAGAAAATGTATTGTGCAGAGTGCCAAAAGGTGCGTGTAGAAGGATAAAGAAAATGAGGAAAGAGGGCTTTCTCTCTCATGATCGGTGCATCATCTAGCGTCTATTTTAATTTTCATTCCTTCCGCATTCTGATGTTTACTTTTTATTCATTTACTAGTAATTTTCAATATTTTGGTCGGAGTTTTCTAACAAGTCCACTTCAATAATTTGTTCATGACAAACTTATGGAGAATAATATAAAATTCTAACTATAAACTCAAACTCTAACTGCTTAGTTCTCGTCTATTCTTTGGGTAACATTGTCCCCTCCAAGGCTCAAAATGTACTGTCGCTGTTAGACATGCAAAAGTTAGTTTTAATAAAGAGATTTTAAAAGAGCATCAATAATGAAATTGATTTCTTCGCACCAATTTCCATCTCTACAATAAATCTACTTTCGAAGCTACTCATATACATATACTACTGCAATTCTATGTACAATAACATGTTTTTATTTCATCTAAATTTGTCAAATAAACTACTGCAGCATGATCACCCCCTAAACTAAACTATTGCTCTACCAGTCATCTCCAACTTGGGAGCCAATGCATTTTTAAGTGTCTGTTCATCGTTATCTTCGTTGTAATAAGCATAACCCCCATGACTAGTGAGATCCATTCCTGCAATTTCATCGTCCATTGATATCCGCAAAAGCTTTTAGCTTATGTTGAATCCAGAACAATGTCCCCATTGTCACACTCACCCATCCCACAATCACAACTATTTGCACTACACGTGCTGCTAACATCTTTGCTCCACCACCCCTTAGCAAATCCATATGGTCTCCCTTCGCCTGGATATATCTCGTTTATGTACTTCTTCTCAGCAAATAATGCCGTGAAAATAATACCCCATGCACCACAACCACCGTGGATCGTCGTATTGGAATTTCTCCGTGAGCTTGTTACAACCAATGAGAACCCAAGCTGCAACGAATCCGCAAATTATGGCTGCCCAAGGATCCACCACAGAGCAGCCTCCTGTGATTGCCGCGAAGCAGCCTAGCAAATCATTGCAGACGTCCGTTAAATTCTAGTGGCCTATGAGTAACCTGTTAGATGAAGAGGAATGTTCGACCAGAGCACACTTCTTCGGGAGAAATCTTTCTTACAAAGGTATATGAAGGTATAAAGAGAATCTTTTTAATGGTGGTTTCTGGATCATGCATGTACTTCAATTGATTTATCGGGTACCTGTTTTTTAGACAAATAACAATCAGTATTTTTTGTCTATAACAATAACATATTCAATATATTCTCACAAGTGGATCTGGGACATCGGACATGAAATTCACTTAGGGGTCGTTTGGTTTGAATAAAGGTTATGCTGGGATAAGTTATGTTGGGATTAGTTATATAAGGATTCGTTATGCTGGGTTTGTTTTTGATCCACTGTTTGGTATGTTGTATTAAAAATACATCTGCATAATTTCAAAGAAGAAGGTATAAGTTATCCTGGCACTAATTATCCCACCCCCTACAAGGTATAAGTTATCCCGTTATTAATTTTAATCCCGGAATACCTTATCCCATGTTTGCAAACCAAACAAAGTATTAAGGTGGTATTAAATTATCCCAACACTATTTGTACTTATACCTCATACCAAACGACCGCTTAGTATTTTTTGTCTATCGAACTTGAATTCTGATTAGGTCTTTCCTACTTCATTGACCATTAAGCCATGCCAGTAGATGTCGTAAAAAGAGAGACTTTTAAACTCATGGTTATATGAACCAAAGTAATTTCTCATACATGAATCATGAATTCATCAAAATCCCATGTCCTCAATATGCATGCAAAACACTTTCCAGCTAAAAAGATGTGCAAAACACTTGTACACACAATGAACTTTAGCTTATAAAAAATAACATAAATGTTCTGCACTTAAACATATATATACACATCAAAATCATGCAACTAATCAAAGACACAACTTCAGGAAATTGAAGATCATTGTCTTTTAGCATAACCTTTTTCCAAATAATGTTGTTAAAGCAGCTGTGCATCCAGACAGCAGCTCTTCCAATTGCACTCCATTGTCCATAATATGACCCATAATTTCCATAAGCCTTCAAAATGTTCATGAAAGAACCAGGATTAAAACCATACCAACCAAACCATAACAAAAAAGTTCCAAGAACAACTAATGTCCCATTATGTCCTTTCATTGCAACTGGTTTTCCTTCATGATCAAATCTCCCAATTCTTGAACCTTCAATTAAAGCACCCCATAAACCTGCAATTCCACCTACCATATGAACAACCCCAGATCCAGCAAAATCAATAACCCCTGACCCAAACAAAGATTCCCATCATTTCTTGCTGGGCTGGCTCAACCATCTCCAGACCAAAACCAATGGGCTGTAATAGGATATACAAAGCCTGTTAAAAATGAAGAGTACATTAAATATGAGATAAATTGGGTACGTTCTGCAATTGAACCACTTGCTATTCCTGCTGCAGCAATTGCAAAACACCACTGGTATAAGAAATAGCCAAAATCAGAAGCCTCTGAAGGGAAATTCTTGAGGCCAAAATATGATGACCAATGAAACCATTTGATGGGTTACCAAATGCAAAGGCAAAACCAAATAGGTAATAAAAAAGATTACCTGCGGCGATATCAATAACTTTGGTTAACATTATGTTCATTGTATTTTTGGCTCAAATTGAGTCAGCACATAATATTGCAAAACCAAGTTGCATTGCAAAGACTAAATAGGTAGACAATACTAAAAAAGTAGTGTCAACTGCAAAGCCTGTGTCAATGAATTTATCAGAAACGTTGTTGAGCTGGTGGCAAATGTACTCTGCCGCGGCGGTGGCGTTGGTGGCGCCACCTAAGAGGGGGCTGAGATCCACGGAGGAGCACATGGGAGCAGCCATAGTACTAACGATGATTCTTTTTTTCTTTTTTCTTTTTTTTTTTTTTTTTTTTTTTTTTGTGTGTGTGAAATCTAAGAGGTAGAATCTCAATGGTATATATGGAGGAGAAATGTAAGGGATTTTCAGGAGCGGAAATCGGAGAAAGGTTAATTGGAAACGAGATTCCTGGAGATTCTTGCGGCAGAATCTTAGATCATTTAAACAAAGAATCAAACTTTACTAGTAAATTGGTACTTTAACGCATAACATTGATTACCTTTTCTACTTAAAAATCAACTGATTGTTTCATTCTCTATCAGAATATAACTTGACGTATAAAGAGATTATTGATCTGACATATCATTATATCAAGTAGAACATACGGTTCTTTTAAACAAGTTACTATCTTGTAGATTAGCAAGTTATTAATTTTATCACGTCAGTCCATAGTTAGGACAAAATAGAACTGTTAAATAGTCGAGACTATAAACTTTGTCTATTGTATTAGTTTTTGGCAGATATACCGTATTTCTATTGCACGTGGCAGAATGAAGCCATTAAGTTGGATGTTTGTTGAAAAATCAATTACAGTAGTGAAGACTAAAGAGCAACGATAAGAAACATTTGATGTTATTGCATATCCAAGTCTATGTTGCCAACACTAGACATAATTTAAACCAGTCTAGACTTCCATATGATCACAACTACTCTCTCTCCCATAATGTCCTTTAATAAATGAATAAAACATGTTTCATTTTGTTAACAGGTAAACACCAACACAATTCCCCTCCTACCCATAATTTTACACCTACAAACAGCTGAAACCTTAATGATTTGCACAGCTGCAGTCTACAGAATATGAGCAAGAATCCTAATGCTCTCTACTCTACATGGACAAAATCAACTATATCAAAGTTACATTATCAAAGACTTAACTAACGGTGTATTGTGCACGAGGATACTCGCATGTCAATAGGAACTCACAAGGGACTTGCAACTATACTCCACAAATTCATGCAAGTTCTGGAGGAGCCCAATTTCCCGATTTGAAGTCTTTATGGAAGCTGGAGTTCCTTGAGACAACCCAAAACACTACAGCAAAAGATAAGAAAATAATCTTACATTAGATGAGCGCGATGGGACGGCATAAAGTGCAAATACATCCTAGGAAATAAACTGGCATACCAGGGATTCCAGTAACAATAAAACTCGGTTCCTTTAGAACATTGTAAAGTGTTCTTTTCTCATTAATATTGACCCATCTAGGAGCATCTGCTGAAAAGATCGAGTGAAGAAAAATAAGAACGAAGTTAGTCCATAAAGGCAAAAGGGAAAAGACAAAACTTAGTGACATAGATCAAGATGCACCACATTTTTTACAGAAGCAGTGGTGGAGCCATATGTATTCAAGGGGCGTCGGAAAATTGCACTGTGTAGCTAGGTAAATTTTTTTCTTTTAATATATATATACTACATATTGACGCCCCTTGGCTTCTTTATGGGTCTACTTCTTTATATTTTAACCCCCCATTAGTAAATAATCTGGCTCCGCCACTGGAGCAGAAGAGGTACACCATCTGAACCAAGACTGTAATATCTACCACTAGATTAAGGTCGTTGAAAGTAAAAGCAACTACTGCAGAAACACTCTACTTGTACATTTGAACCAAGAATGTAATACCTACCGTTAAAAAGTATGCCATTGTTTATATAATAAGTGAGAGGTCCTAGTATCCTTAAGGTTTATAGGAGGGGAGATAATTGTACCCATAGACATATAAAGTCGGCAATCAAGTGCAACTCCTCATTTTTTTAAAATAAAAAGTTGCAAACCCATATCAAAGGAAAGCCGAGACAACAGTGAGGGTTTGGAGAGTAACTTTCATTATACTCAATAAACAAGCAAGAACGTGATAAAGTCTTAAGTATTTTGGAAACAGAAGGCTGAACTTTCCATGGAAACCCCTTCAGCGGACCACCTAAGACCAGCACACACTATAATCTGCACTATGGTTCGAATTAGTACAAGGGGTCTCTTGTTTCAGACACTAAGCAGAAAATCTACTAAAGATTGCAATAGTCTTGAAATTGGTGCTTCCTCAAATTTTCAGCTATAAGAATATAGAGATGGGGGAGTGTACCTAGTGAAATGCTACCCTTGGTTGAACTCTGAGCAGAACCATTCTCCTCATTACCTAAGTCTTCCACATGAGAAGCAGCTGTTCCTTCCAGCAGATAGCGAAGAATATCTCGCTTGGATAAACAGACTCCAGCACAAGCCTGCTCAATCACAAGTTCAGAACAGAGAAGCACATTACATCCGCTTGAACTGGTGGCAGTAAAAAGGAAAGCATTAAGAGCTCGTTTATTTTGACGGATTGAATGAAATAAATCATGGTATAAGATTTTGTACTGTTTTATCCAATGTTTGGATTGTCTTTTGAATCATGTATGACCTTCTTGCTGGTTTAAAACATGTTTAAATAATCATGGTATAATTGGTGTATTGTTTTATACCAAGACTAATGTGGTATAAAAATACCATGATGCAGTATTGCAGTTATACGTGGATAAAATATTCAAAATGCCAATACTACTCTTGTGGGTCTCCTCAAACCCTTCTCCAAACTCTTATACAGTTTAGACCAATCACAAGTTTAAGTTATACACTATATATACAACTTTTAATACAATGAACCAGAGGCTCGATAAAAAGTAATCTCTGTATTACAATCCCTGCTTCATTAATCCTTATATTACAATCCCAACTTGTTTTTAAACCAAACGACCCCTAAGAGCTTATCAACTACCCTGATGATATATTTCAAGACCCAAAGGGGCAGATACTCCAGCCTCCAACATTGCACTACTACAGATCTAAAGCTCCTTCACCCAATTGACTGTGGTGGCTACATGCCCAATTTCACAAAAGAATTTCTCAGAAGGTTCGCCTTTTCAGAAGTAGAATAGATAAAAAAAGGTTCTAGGGGGATGCACCAATTATATCTCTTACTTTTAATTTTGCAATAAGATCAAATGGAACCAAAAAGCATTTGTACCTATGCATCTTTATCTAATGGACCTCAAACTTGAAAAAATTCTATTCCAATCATATTGATTTCATCAAATCAAACCACAAAATTCAATTGACACCAAGGTAGGTGATTTTTTAAGAAGACTTCATTATAACGAGATTCTTTCTAATTTAATGTGCCAGATTTTGAGCACACAGCAGTATGTTAGACATCAATGTAGAGCAAAACCATGTTCAATGGTGCCCAATAGGTGCTCGTATTAAGATTATGTATTGGAATGATTCTCTGTGTGACATGAAAAATAGAAACGTAAAAGAATTGTTGCCACCAGAGATGATGAAACAGTTATATACCTCATAATACAGCTCAATAGCATCACGAGTGTAAGCATTTTCTTTATCCCATGGCAGAGGCGGACAACCTTCTGAAAACATGTATGGAAGCTAAGGATGACCAAAATCCTTCATAATAATGGAAAAACAATAACTTGCCTCAGTTACATAAGAATGATTAGTCAAATTGGTGTTAAGCAGAGAGAACCACATTTGGCTTAAGAATTCGTATTTATTATTTTTATATCTATATATAGGAGGTATAGCAAAGGATATCATATCAAGATGAGCTGAAAACATGTCAGTCTCACAGAAGTCCTCTATGAAGTCGCTGGACATAACCTCTGGATACAGCAGCAGAACGGGCCAATGAAGAATATTATTTGTGTCTAATGTTGGCTTTTTTCGTCCAGTGAGTTCTTGATACATGGCCTTCCCGATCTTCAATCCTCTAGTTTCGAATGCAGAAACAAGGGCCTGTATAGTTCATATTAAGTGGTGAGAACCCACCAGAATGAAGAATTGTTACTATATGCAGATAAAACCATAGTTTTAGACCTTAGCAGAAGATACTGCTTTAGACACTTCAGCATCACGCCGTTCCTTTTCTGAATTTTGTATATCAATCTGCCTAGCAAGCTTCTTCAGTTCTTCATTAGATGACGACAGCTGAAGACCTCTCTCACAGAACTCTTTAGCTTCAGCCAACAGATTCATAGAAAATGATGCCTTTGCTGCTCTATAAAGTGCCTATGCATAAAGTACAAGACATGTCACATACTCCAAGAACATGCAGCACTTGCAGGAAACTATGTCCCGTAATACGACACATGATCCATATTGAAAAAGCATACCTTAAAATTACTTGGATTTAATTTGGTTGCGTCTTCTGCATCCTGGAGTGCACGTCTATAATTTCCCAAGAGAAGATTGACATGAGCTCTGTTTGAATAGAGAATTGACTGTTCAGTATCACATAAAGCATTCTGATTTATTGCCCTCGTATAGCAATCAATAGCATCCGAATAATGCTTCTTGCCCGTCTTGACATATTCATTGCCTTTTTCCTGCAAAGTTGGTAGGACAGGAAATGTTTCACTTTCTTAAAACCAAGGAAAGCATAAAGATAGGCAAGTTAGACAACATAAAGGCTGATTTAAGTGGCAGATATCCAAAAGGATGAAAATGATATATGTGGTAAAGTGCATATAGGTGTCCAATGAGGATATTGTTAACAATATTCTACCATACAACAACAAAAACAGACCAGTCTGATCATACAAGTGGAGTATGGGGTGGATGGGATGTACGCAGACCTTACCCTATCTTTTGTGAGGTAGAGAGGTTGTTTTCGATAGACCCTGGCTCAAGAAAAGCATTTTCAAAACAGGTTTGAAAAATACAAGAGTAAAAAAAGCTACAAGAGTAAAAAAAGCTACGGAAAAGGGCCAAATATATCCCTCTACTTTCATTTATTGTTCATTCCTATCCCCTGTTATACTTCCCGTTCATATATACCCCTGTCGTCCAACAAAGTTCTATATTAACCCCTACTTTAACGGACATGACATGTGGCGCTGACCTATTGAAAGAACAAATCCCCCAAAAAAACCAAACAGGCCTAAAATATGACCCATCCAACCCGGTTCCCCTTTTAAAGTTTTACCTAAAATTAAAACTCATTTCTTCTTCCCCTTCTCCCCTCTCCAACAACCATTACAATGAGCTTCAATTTTTTTTTAAAAAAAAAAAGAATGCATCAAATCGAAACTATAATTTCCAATAAGTAAACATAAAGCATCAGATTTGGCGAGTAAAGAAGGATCAAAACACGTAATATATACTAATCTTCCAATTTTTCCAATAATTTAATACAAAGCATGAACTAAAAGACTAAATCAAAATCAGACAAACCTAGCAAACAGATAATTGAAAGAAGGAAACAATCCAATTCAACAATAAAGCCAAAAACTTTACATAAAATAGACAAACACCCATTCAAGAGAATCAATAGTAGCAGCAACGTCTATTCATCCAATGAAATCTCGATGTTTACAGGGCTCTAAAATCGGACAAGTCAGTGGAGGAAGATTAGCCCATTGAGAGTGTAAAAATTTTAAAAACGACATTGCATTTTGCGGCCATCGTTTCCTCTACCTCTTTTTCGGAAGTTACCTAGCCGGGAAACAACCACCATCACCGGAAAAGCCACATCCTCCATCATTTTTGGTCAATAACTGACCCTGTGTAGCCCCACTCTCTCCTCTACTCCCCTTCACGGCCCCCAAAACCCCACAAGATGAAGGAAACGACTATCTATAGTCATCAGAGAAATCTCAGAGCATAAGTGTCAAAAGCTTTGGTCTTTTTCCTTTTTTCGGGTCATAGAATTCTTTAATGTGGTACTTTGGTCGTGAGTTTTAAGTGGGCATGGATTTTTTAAGATGTGGGTCGGGTCTTGTGCCTAAATGGCACCACGTGTTATGTCCGTTAAAATAAGGGTGAATATAGAACTTTGTTGGACGGCAGGTGTATATATGAACGGAAAGTATAACAGAGGATAGGATTGGACAATAAACAAAAGTAGAGGGATATATTTGGCCCTTTTCCGAAAAAGCTAAGATAAAAATAGTGAAGAAAAGAAAACTAATGACAACAAAATAGTAATGATATCCAAAGTAAAAGAAACAACAATAGTACTCCCTCTGTTTCAATTTAGATGACATACTTTCCTTATTAGTCCGTTCCAAAAAGGATAACACATTTCTACAATAGGAAATAATTCAACTTTAAACTCTTCATTTTGTTTTATAGTCAAAGTTCGAAGAGATCCCTATAACTTGGGGACATATGTCAAGTCAAGCATTGGCATAAAATGAGGAAGAACTTTGGTTGCACGCTGGACATAGGGGAACAAACTAAAGTTAGACTCAAGAATGTAATATATGCACACTTAGCAAGGAATGAAACACGAAAGGGTTATGTAATTCACATTCATGAATGAGAAATGACTCTTGAAAACCTATTTTATCCTTAATAAGAAGCTTTTATAACCACACAAATGTCATGGCCCCACAAAGCTTTTACCCCTTGAGCTTTTAAGACCACAAGTTTCTAAAGTCTTTTTTTTCTTAAACTCCGCGCCGAGTCAAACTACCTCATCTAAATTGAAAGGAAGGAAGTAATCTAATTGAAAAATAATAATAATAATAATAATAATAATAATAATAATAATAATTATAATAATAATAATATTGATAAGGAGGAGAGGGAGCATATAAGGCGCTCTAAACTAGAATCATACTCTCCCACAAAAAAGAGAGAAATCGGTCGACTACCTACTAACCTTCTACCCTAATCCTCGACCTCCATGGTCTCCTAGATAGGGTCATGTCCTCGGTGAACTGAAGATGTGTCATGTTATGTACTGTCTAATAATCTCTTCCCAATTCTTCATCGGTGTACCTCTACCGCTCCTTAGATCTATCACTGCCAATCTCTCGCGCTTCCTCATTGAGGCATCTGTGCTCCTTCTCTTCATGTGCCCTAGCCATCTCAGTCTCGCTTCCCGTTGTCCACTATGGAAGCCACTCCCACCTTGCCCCATATATCTTCGTTCCTAATCTTATCTTTCCTACTATAATCTAAGCATCTTCATTTTTGCTACTTTCATCTTCTAAACGTGTGAGTTCGTGGCTAAAACTATACCCCATACAGCATAATTGGTCTAACACCACTCTATAAAACTAAACCTTTAAGTTTTGGTGGCACATTGTTATCACATAGGATACTGGATGCAAGCCTCCATTTCATCCGCTCTGCTCTAATATGAAGTGTGACATCATCGTCGATCTCCTAATTTCCTTGGATTATTAACCCAAGATACTTGAAGCCCTCTCTTGGGGATGACTTAAGTATCAATTTCACTTCAACATCCGCCTCATGTGATGTATCACTGAACTTACACTCCATGTACTCTATTTTAGTCATGCTCAACTTGAAACAATTAGACTTTAGGTCTGTCTCCCAACCTATAGCCTATCATTAACTTCATCGTGTGTCTCGTTAATCAATACTATAGCATCTGCAAATAACAAGCACCATAGTACCTCCCTTTGAATATATCGTGTCAATTCATCCATAATCAAGACAAATAAAAACGGGCTAAGAGCTAATCCCTAGTGCAATCCCATTTAGACTGGGAAGTGTTCTGAGTCTACTCCCACTATTCTCACTAGGGTCATGGCTCCATCATACAGGTCCTTAATCGCTTTAATGTATGTCACAAGCACACCTCTGGACTTCAAGCATCTCGATAAGACCTCCCTTAGAACTTTGTCATATGCATTTTCTAGGTCAATGAACACCATATGTAAGTCTCTTTCCTATCCATATACTGCTCCAACAATCTCCTTAAAAGATGGATGGATTCCGTAATTGATCGCCCCGGCATGAATCCAAATTGGTTCTCGAAATCAGACATATCTCTCCTCATCCTCTCCACCACCCTCTCCCACACTTTCATGGGGGG
>MCJB01019965.1:237139-249487 GCA_002018475.1 Nicotiana obtusifolia | reverse complement strand
GGGGGATCTGAAATAAAGTTATTCATCGAATCACGTAACTCCATGGTATGCTCTGATTCACCGTCTAGCTAACATGATAGGGAGACTAATATCACTCAGTCACTTTCACTTCCTAAGAGAACGTTACATGGAAATGGTACAGTTAAAAGCTAATCAAGCTTCATGTTTGACTTTTTGTAAGAAGCACAGTTTATAGCAGAGAGAGAAGGCAAGAGTGGACAAAATCCTAACTGATGTAAGGTGCCTACCTTGTATAAAATTTCCTCATTACAGGGGTTGGAATATTACAAAATGTTGTATATAAGTGAAATCCAACAGTATGATAATGTCCGTTATGAATTTCTAGGGTTCGACTAGAGAGATGACGATATGTCCACACATCAGGAATAATAAACAGGTAAGGGTGCAGTTCAATTCATAATGCCATTCAGGCATTCACTGCCAAATACATAAATGAAAGAAGCAACATGATACACATTCCATGGTATATGTTATTTATCTGTCTGTTCTGAGCTTCTCTTTGAAGCATAAACCTTAAAGTCACTAAGGTTTGAGCCAGCATTACGGAGACCTCTGAACTGACTTCCCACCAGATAAATGATAGAAGCTTCTTGTCGAGATAAAGGACCCCGTCCTTTAAGGGAATCCATTTAACTGCACTCACTTCGGTAGAGGAAATATCAAAAACACATGTTCTACATATGTGTTGTCATCTGGTGCTGCAACTGTAGTCCAAATAGAAAATCAAAATCCTTTAAGGAATCAGACCACCATGAATTCTAGTGTTAATCAAGATAAGTTCCTAAACTTATCGCAGCTAAGGAGTCATCTATCACCTATGTGGCACAAACAAGTCAACTCATGTCTCTTGCCTCACCAACTCTTTGTCTCATACCTACTAGATTTTTTTATTCAGAAGCCTAAAACTCTAAAATCAGTAAACTTGCCAAAGACTTTGATTGTTCTATCAATTTAGCAATACATATGTTCTTGTGCAGGAACGAGGTATGATATGGAGGCGTGAGTGGACAAGGGCTTTACTTCTCTCTGCTAGTTCATCTTCCATGCGCGGCCACTGATGTTCACTCCTCCACTTATCCATAGTCGCGGACATCCACATCTTTCAAAACTTCAGTGAATGTCGCTTCTAGTGAGGCTTTCCAGCTTGAAGGGACAAAAAACACATCCTCCCTGAGATGAGTTAATGATCGTGCATATTGATTTGAACTTGTTCATACTAATGAATGGGTTCTGAGTGAAGTGAGTGTCAGATTAGGTTTTTTCTTTTTTAGATGACCGAGAAAGTCGTCCAACCCTTAAGACCAACCGCAACCCTCAGAACTTGGGGATGATGGGTCTGTCGCTCTACCCTTCTCTACTTAAATAACAGACTTAGTTTACATGGCACAAGGATCAATCTTGTAGTGTCTTTATCGGCACCTATTTCAACAAGGACCGCGCTCTGACATAGGATTTCTCTATGTTGTAAGAAAAGTATTTGCTCCACTCGTAACCCTCTCCCCACTTATATCTTCTTAAGTTTCCATCGTTATCTTCTTAGTCTATTTTTAGGTTTACAAGTGTCCCAAATGGAAACATGTGATGATTGATAAAACACCTGCCTTTTTTATGATGTAAGTTGTTGATAAAACACCTGCCCTTTATGCGAATAAGTCTTTGAACTAGTACCATTACTGGCTGAACATAGTTATCACTGGTAACATGTACATATTAGGCCAAATGGACAAGTTGATCAGCTCAAGGCTAATCTTTTGAACGAAGAATACACTCAAGTTTATGGATAGGATGATGTCTATTTCTATCCCGTTGCTAAGATTGTATCTATGAGCATCCGTATCTGTGGCTGCCATGAGACATTAGCATGTTTATCAACTTGATAGCAAACGTGCATGGTGGCTTAGAGGAAGAAATCTATAAATGAGCAAACACCTTTTTTGTTGCTTAAGATAGTCTGGTTTAGCATGTCAACTTCATTGATCATCTTTATGATTTGAGACAATCTTCACGAGCATAGTCTGGACACTTCAGTTCTGCAGTCATCAATCTGGATTTGTCCTTAGTAAACTGGATCATTTCATTTCTGTTGACACTATGCACAGGGTTTGAGTCAATACCTTGTCGTATATGGTTGTCAGAGCTAGAGATGAACAAAAAGAGATTGAGGTGCTAAAGAGTCAGCTCTTTACTTGTTTTCAAACCAAGAAATTAGGAGGCTTAAATTTTATCTCAGCATAGACGTTGTTCAGTCCAACTAGAATGTAGTCATCTCTTGCTCTAGATTTTGGATAAAACTAGTATGACAAACTGATGATCAATGAGCACACTTCGGGAACAGGGGAGCCCGTATCAGAACCAGAACACCATAAGTAATTAGTAGGGAAATCAAATTATTGCCCCGATATTTCATCTGAAGTCAGTGTCGTTAGTCAACTTCCACAAGATCCTAAATGATAGTCACAGGATGTTGTGGTATGCATCCTTCCATATACTTTTATACAATGATCAAAGGAACCAACAAAATTTTCTATTATGCAAATGGAGGATAGGTCGGATCTCCATCTGACAGGTGGTCCGTGTGCAGCTACACCGTATTAAATGGCGTAACGTAAATCTTTTGAAGAAGTAAGATGCAAAATGTGGTTCAAAGCAAAGTATAGAACTGTGCCCTTGGAAATATGTGAAATTAGGTGGTTGAGCAGTTACTCATTTGAAAAATTACAGAAAAGGAAATGTTTTGTGACAATCAAACTGCAATGTGCATTGTATATAATTCAGTAATTCCCGAAGAACTAAAACACATTGAGATCAATTGTCATTTTATACGTAAGAAAAATACTACTCAAGATTATCTCCACCAATTTTGTTATTTCAAATAATCAGTTTGCAGACATGTTTACTAAAGCACCTCGAGATCCAAGAATCGAGCACAGGTGCGCAAACTTGGAGCCTATATTATTACGCTCTAACTTGAGAAGGATTATTAGAAGACATCCACATTGAATAAGTGATAACATGAATAAAGGTCAAGAAAATAAGCTCACCCACATGGAGATTAATGGTAAAGTCAAAAAGTCAAAAACACTTAATAAAAAAAAGTCAAGGAATGAATAATCACAATAAAAGTATAGCCCCAATAATTTATAACATTTACACAAACTTTTAGGTATCTGTATAGGACTACACCAATAAATAGGTGTGCTTTGTAACATAAGAATCATCAAGTAAGAATTCTCTAGGTTCTCTCTAGATTTCTCTCTTCCGCTCTAGGTGTGTTTTGTAACATAAGAATCATCAAGTAAGAATTCTCTTGTTTCACGTCCCATAACAAGTCTTTTATTTAATAAGCACATCCTTAACCAGTCTTTTGTTACTTGGGCAAGATGATGAAGCTACCATGAAAATTGTGATACTAAAAGTTCAAGAAAAACTCGAAGTAGCAACCATACTGACCCCCTAATTGATTGTAGGAATCAAAAATAGATATACCACTTATCGACTAGTAATAATCATGTTAGCTTATCATCCAATAAGAACCTTATAGCCATAACTGTAAAAATATGGATTTTGAGGAAAAAGCCTTAACCAACATAAATAAACGATGCATCTCACTTGTGCTTTGCCTTGATAACAATGTGCTTTTCTTAAATGAAGATGAGGTGGCATGACAATGATAAAAAAGAAGCTTACCCTGACATGAAAAGGTATACTCTAATTCGAGAAATGATTAAAGAAAGAAAGAAATTGAGATAATCCATAGCGTAACAAGCTAGAAAATTAATAGAAGCTAACGGCTATGGACAAGATGACAAGACAAATTTGTTGCACAGTCAAATGATATAGAAGTTATTTTTATATCCCAATTATGTCCAGTGAATATATTCACCTGCAGCTAATGTAGATGCAAAACTTCATACTCAGAGATGTCGGGGAGGTAAAAGTAACACTGGCTTGGCTATTAAGTTTATACGAAAAAACAAGTAAGTCCAAATTACTTGTGAATTGAAACAAATTGGCACCACGAAGAAACATATCATGTCAGGATCAACACAAACGCATAGTAACAAAGAATAAGATTAAGGAAATACAGAAAGAACATCTCTACGTCTATCAATACGATACCACTAGTTAGCTAATGCAGGTAAATCATAAAGACAACCCGGTACTTCCATAAAAGAGAGCAAGTTTGAAAACCCCAAACTCAATGTTGGCTGAAATTAAAAAGAAAATCAGCATTGGAAGATTCTTTTGCCGATAATTGTTCAAAATCTCAAAATGCATACCAAGGTTGACATGTGCTTTCTGGTTTTACGCAAGGTTGAGCGCTTTGCCTCGCTTAGAAGGCGCTTCAGTGTCGTCATCAAGGCTTTAAGACATAATTTTCCTTGCCAATGAGCGTAATCCTAAAGATGCGACACTAAACAATTTATATTTCACTTTATCGTAATTGTTATTCATTTTCTTTGTCCGTATATTTTTATTTCATGCTTTTAATTACTAGTCTTCGAATACACTTACATATTTGTATTTTTCCCTCTATTTGCGTCTTTTCTTCATTAAAATTTAAAGCTCACGCTTTATTTGCGCTTAAAGCCCTAACAAACCTAGAGCTCTTTTGTGTTTTTCGCCTTTGATAACACTGGCCTCTCTTCCCCCACCCCCTACACAGACATTACATAGTGACCCTCTCATTTTCTCCGCCTATTGACCCCCCCTCCCCCGTTTTCTACCTTTACGCCTTTCTTTGTAGCCTTTTCATGATATATGTATAAGGCGGTATCTCAATTTAAGATCTTTATGTGTTTGAAAGCTAGTGAACTTCAATAGGGTTTTAGATGGAGAAATTTCTTTATCTGTTCATCACATAATTAATAATTAGAGGATTCTTCCATACCACCAAAATAAATTTCCGGCAAATGTTAGAAGCTAATAGCAAAAAGTCTGACTGTAAAATCAGAAATGTCAGCTCTTTTGGAACACTACACAGTCATAATCTTACCATCTATTCTTTTATATTTTATTTCCTTTGCCATTTTGTTACTAAACTAGAACTTGCCAGCACTAAATCAGTACACTACAAGAAGGAATTAAGCAAACAAAAACGAACATAACATCAATTGGGAAATATCAAAAAAGGGTGCTATCTCTGGAAAGAAAATTACCTGACCCTTTTCGCTAACAACAAGCAAATCATCAGAATCATCACCACCTCTCTCGTTCTCAACTTCAACAGGCTTATCTGGGTCTTCCTCCAAAACTACACAATCATCATCATCGTCGTCGTCGTCAGGATTAGCAGTAGCATTACTTACAGACTTCAAATTTTGCTTCGATGGGTTCTTAATAACTTCCCCCACTACCACCACATCGTCAGAAGAATCGTCCTTTTTGCGTCCATCCCCTTCATCCAAAAGCTCCATTATCCACGAATAGTCATCGCTCCCTCCGCCCTCGCCGCCCACTTCTTCATCAGAGCTTATATCGAATATCACTCTCTCCGGATCAACCATCATGCCCATTGACCCGTGAATCGAATTTCCTCAATTTCTTCAATCCCCCCCAAAATGTCACACGTTTTTCTTTGCCCAATTTTCAAACAAAATAACCAAGGTTTTGTAAAATAAAAATAATCTAGGGTTTTAAATAGAACAACAAAGAGAAATACTTACTAAGGTTTGTGGAAAATAACTCACAAGTGTACACAGGTGAAGCGAAAGTGATAAATTAAAACCCTATGTTACCAATTTAAAACAAATTTGAAAAGAAAAAATTTTTGGATTGTGGAGCTATTTTGCTCCTTCTCACTCCTCTTCAGTTATTTTTTTTATTTTTCTGCGCTAAGTCTTTGGCTGGTTGAGTCATGACTCGAGGGGTACGAGTACGTGTAGGGAAAAGTAAATAAATTACGAGTTACGTTTACCGTTTCTTAAATTTGTAGGCGAAAGTACTTGGTACTTTAATTATTATTAAACTAATAAATTTATTCCCGCTTTGCGCGGCAGTAAAAAACCAATTCAATTTTAAAACAGTTTATTATTTCTAAAATTCAAAAGTTTGAAATACTTTTTTTCACTCTTCAAATTCAAATGGATTAGATCAACACTTAGTTGCATGCATTTCTCTAATTTTTATAGTTGTATTATTGGTATAGGTGAGCTAATAATTTTTTTTCTTTAAAAAAGTATTTAAAGGAGAAATGAATTCGAAGAAGAATTGATGTAGTGTATCTAGTTTATGTTTTTATGTATATAAGTACTTAACTTTTTACCCTCCCCATAGAATTAAATTTTAATGCTTTGATCATTTTCTCCTTATTTAAAAATTAAAAGAAGCCAAAATACAAAGAAGACCGGAAAGAAAAGAAGCACAAAAGCGGATCAATCTGTCCTAATAAATCTTCGAGAGCAAATAAATTTCTAATTTTCCTTCATTTTCTCTATATTTTACCTATTAGAGATATAAATAATGTAATTAAGTAAATTGGACAATGCAATAATAAAAGTATTGGTCAATATAAATGGATTATCTCATGCACATATGACATGCCATTTTTTCTGGAGTGTATTCGGCGGAACTGGATGATCGAGTAATGAAGATTATCCAGGAAATTGAGTTGTCACAAGCGTGTTGATATGCAACATCTATCAAGGAAAGGGTTATGATTGTGTTCATTCACATTAATTAAATAAACAGATAAAGCATAATGATTTAATTCACAAGCGTGTTGAAGGGTGTAAAAATAGTATTCTCTTACTTTTCAATTTTCATCCCTCCGATTATTATATATGTTACGAGATGAAATTAAAGATAATAGTGAGTAAATTCGTATAAGATGGAGCTAGCCGACATAAATTGCGTTATTCATAATGACAATTCTAAATCATGGCAGAAGATCATTACATGCTGTGAACAAATCCCATGTCATCCGCCCTAATATGATTCAAATAAATCGGTATGCATTTGATTACCAATGATCAGAAGCGTAGAATCAATCATTTAAACATGAAATTATAACGGATATAAGTCATGGCACTTTAACCTACAATAAGGAGTTGTTGCTCATGCTACCACGATCTGTTAGAGAACAATATAACCTTATTTTGAATTTATATATTTAGTATATATGCCGGCACTTGCGCGATTGTAACATAAAATTAAACTAATTGAATATTAGTGTTATACTTCCCATAAAAAATATGAAATTCTGCTAATCAAATATCTTTTTGCGATTATTTTTAACCTCCTATATAAAGTTCTTTAATAGAAAGAATATGTGAAAGACATTCCAAGTTAAACATGAAATAGCCTACTTTAATCAGATACAGTAGTTTGCATAAGAAAAATAGAATGGAAAAAAAAAAAGTAAAAACAAATGAAAAAGAGAAAAGAAAAGTTAATGTCAAAATCCGAGGGTTCAATCTGAGATATCACTACAATTTTTCTTCCACCAAGTTTTTTTTCTCAGTAAGAGTTGTTCATGCCTATATTTTAAAAGGTCACTATCTTTCATACGTGTCAAATAAAAAAAATTAGTATTGGAAAGAGAACCCCACAAAAAAAAAAAAAAAAAAAAAAAAGAAAGATAGAAAGAGGTGGAGAAAAAGAAAAAAAATTAATTAATAAATGTATCCTATTCTTTAAGGCTTTTTCTTTACCCCTATACTCGATTTCATTCCTTCCTATCTTTATCTTCAATCCTGGCAACCCAAATCCCCCGTTCATATTTTTCAGTTAATTTTTTATGCTTTGGTGTGATTGTACAGTAAAACGTACTTTGTTTTAGAAGCATAATAAATCAAAATAACTTAATGTTTTACTTATAATAACATTAAGAATAGAGTAAAATTAGAAAGGTACTGATCAAGCAATTTTTTTGTTACAACCCATATTTGCATACGTTAGCTTACGCCATAAGTTAGTCTACGTACGTCCGAGAAGAGATTATAATTGAGATGATAAGAATTTAGTCCTATTGGTCTTAAATGATACAAGGGTGTATAAGAGTGGTTAACAAGTACTAGAAGTTACACGAATCAAGGATGTTGTGACTCGTATTTTCGGGTAAATCTAGAGGTGATTAATATTACCAAGAGGTTATGTTTTAAGGTATTTGAATCATATAATACCCGTTTCATAAGTCTTGAAGTCAAACGAGTTATGAAACCAAAGTCGACAAAAGTTGTCGCAACTTACATTCATAATTTTACTCATACTTTAGGTCAAATGTCACGAAACTTTTCTCCCAATTTACTTGGAATTACGGGGTAATTTACCCACAAAATTGAAGATCTATGAGTCTAGTTTACAACGCATTAAACCGTTTGTCGATACGATCTCCGAGTCGAGAGATATTTGTATTTTCGCGAGACTGCGCCAAGCACCTCTCTATGGGGCCTACATAGGCGGTTTAAGACATATGGATATATATAATACGCCTCAACCCCGTTTTAAGTCATTATTTTTCAATATATTCAGACCTTAGAACCCTAAGAACACTCTCTCAAGGTTCTCTCATGATCCAAGACCAAAACAAAGGGCAAACAACACAAATCAAGATTCGGGAATCCCGTGGCGCAAGTAAGTTTCTGTTCTTCTTGTTGTTGCTGATTTTTGTGTTGTTCCAGCTCGTGTGGGAGGTTGTTTTAGGTTGGTTGTGTTATGTAAAATACTCCCTCAAGTTTTAATATCAACCCTAGGTGATTTCAAGTCTTCTAAAGTGATTCTAGTGCCGAAAAATCCTAATTGATTGCTAGCTTCGCTTCCTTGTTCTTGTGGCAGCATTCGAAGGATATTTTCGTGGTCGATTAAGGTCAAATTGAAGTTTTTCATCCTGTTTAAAGGTAAGGAACCTCTTACCCTACACGTATTTAAGATTATCCAAGTTACGGCTAAGTCATTGAAGCTAGAACTTGTGAGATGTATGTCAGAAGGCTTGCTAGTATGTTGTTGGTTGGTGGACTGTTTTGGGAGACTTAATATGATTATTATTGATGTTGTTTGGGCTGTTTGGTGATTGTGTTAACTTGTGGGAAGTCATATATATAGGGGAGGTGTTGTCGGTTTCATCGTAACATAGGTTATGGTTGATACATAATAGTTACGACGCTTAAACGATAGTGTCATTTCTCTTATTGTAGACTAAGGAGATGTGGCATTTTCATACCTTGAGATTGGGCAATATATACAAGGTATGTGAGACTGTCCCTTTCCCTCTTTTGCACGACTCTGATTGTACATAATGCAATGAACGAGCCTCTAAAGGTACTCTACTCTTATAAGGAAGTAGTACTTATATTGTTTCCCCTCTTATGGAAGGATTGATGTTAATGTTACTTCTTTGACCTTACGCCACTCCGAAGGGTTCAAATTGTGATTCCAATGAGTCCAGCATGCATTATCTATTTTACTTTGCCGAGCCGCGCTATAGTCGGCCAGGTATGGCACCTATTGTGCAACTATATATATGTATATGTTTTACTCTACTGAGCCGTGCTATAGTCGGCATCTATTTTACTCTACCGAGTCCGCGCTATAGTCGGTCGGGTATGGCACCTACTGTGCAACCACTAATCAGTTGGGTATGATGTTACCGAGCCTTATGATGACCGAGGTATGATATGATCATGATGAGGCCTACAGAGGCGTATGTATATGATGATTTTTAAAAGGATATATATGCATATGCACATTAGGCATTTCATGATTAGTCGCCCTCAGAGGCACTCAAATGTTACAGGGTGTATATTTTCTATCCCTATGCACATTACTGTTCTTACATTATGCTTTCCTGTCTTACATACTCAGTACCTTATTTGTACTGACGTCCTTTTATTTGTGGACACTGCATGTCGTGCTACAGGTCCTGATAGGCAAGTAGACGAAGCTCCCCCACCATCGTAGGCTGCCAGTTCAGCGTTTATTGGCGAGATCCCTTCTTCGGACTTACCGTGGTCTTGGTATGCATTGCAGCACTTATGTTTTTTTAGAGGCTCATAGACAGGTGTTGACTCATGTATAGTTGGGATTGCCTATTTATTTTTGTTGTATAGTTTTTCATGACAGCCTTGTCGTCCATGTTATATATGTTTATGTCATTATCTGGAATTTTTGGTTGATTAGGATTATTGTCTGCCATTTATACTGATCTCGTTGGCCTTTATAGGTAATAAGAAAGGTTAGGTAAAATGTACGTTGGTACTCGGCAAGTAAGGCCCAGGTGCCCGTCATGACCCTCCGGTTTGGGTCGTGACAAACTTGGTATCAGAGCAGGTCTGTCCTAGGAGTTGTCTATGAGTCGTGTCTAGTAGAGTCTTGATTATGGATGTGTAGCGCGCCACATTTATAATCAGGAGGCTGCATGACATTTAGGGTTGCTACCTTTTTCCTGAATCTAGATCGTGCGTAGAGCTGAGTCGTAAGTATTCGTCTCTAATATTCACCATGTTCTTTTCAGCGATGCCCATGACTAGGAAGCAAGTGATTAGTAGACACTTTGATATAGCTGCGGGAGAGGGTACCAGTCAGGTGCCTCCCGCCAGAGCAGGCCATAGTGAGCCTCAGAGTGAGATGCCGTCTCATACCTCATTTACTCCTTCTTCTCCAGAGGATATAAGAGGGAACCCAGCATCTCCAGTTCCTCCATTTGGTACTACAGACCAGGATATGCGGAGTGTGGTACAGTGTTGACTAGCTTAGTAGCTACTCAGGCTCAGAGGCAGAATACCGGTGCTGCTGATAAACATGTTAGTGCGAGAGTTCATGATTTTATTAATCTAGATCCTCCAGTGTTTACCAGATCAGACCCCAAGGAGGACCCACAGACTTTTATTGATCAGGTTCATCGTACACTGCGGGTTATGCATGCTAGTGATGCGGAGGCAGTAGAGTTGGCTTCTTATCGGTTACGAGATTTAGCAGTTTTCTGGTATGATAGTTGAGAGAGATCCAGGGGTCCGAACGCTCCCCCACCTGTGTGGAAGGAATTTTCTGAGGCCTTTCTTCGTCACTACCTGCCAGTTGAGATACGACGAGCTAGAGCTGATAAGTTCTTAAACCTTCAACAGGGTAATATGAGTGTGCGAAAGTATAGTATGCAGTTTGATTCTTTAGTAAGGTATGTTCCCCATATGGTGGCCGAGATGAGCGATAGGGTGCACCTGTTTGTGAACGGATTGAGACCATATCTGATAAATGAGTACACGACAACCTCCTTGATAGAGGGCATGGATATTTCCCGTATTCAGGCTTATTCCCAAACACTAGAGGATCGTAAGCGCCAGCAAAGATCAGACAGGGAGCAGGATAGGGGCCAGCGTAAGAGGGCGAGATTTGCAGGGTATTCTGGTGACTTCAGATGTAGTGTCAGGCCCCAGTGTTCGAGGAGTTTGGCGCCACCTATAGCTAGTGCTCCTCCATGCTTTCAGAGGCCCCAATATGATCAATTTACCTATTCTGGTTCAGGTCAGAGCTCGCGGGCATCAGGCTCACAATATCATAGGGATACTAGTCAGACGAGACCCCCAACACCTCGTTGTGATCAGTGCGGCAAGGCCCGCTTTGGATTGTGCCGTCGAGGTTCCGATGCATGCTATTCTTGCTGACAGCCTGACCATATGATGCGGGATTGTCCTAACAGAGGAGGTGGTGGTATGGCTCAGCCGACTGGATCTGTGGCTGGTTCTTCCTTATCAATTCGACCTCCAGCACGGGGTTTTCAGCAATCGACAGGTCGTGGTAGAGGTAGAGGTGTAGTGCCGAGTTCGAGTGGTACTCGAAATCGAACATATGCTCTAGTAGGTCGACAGGATCTCGAGTCATCTCCGGATGTTGTTACAGGTATATTGTCTGTGTTTTCTTATGATGTATATGCGTTGATTGATCCGGGATCTACATTATCATATGTTACACCCTTTGTGGCTAATAAGTTTGGCGTCAAACCTGAATTAATAAGTAAACCACTTGCGGTATCTACTCCGATAGGAGAATTAGTGATTGCTAGAAGGGTGTATAGAGGTTGTACAGTGATGATTTGTAGTCGTCAAACCTCGGCGAATTTATTTGAGTTAGAAATGGTTGATTTCGATGTGATAATGGGAATGGACTGGTTGGCCTCATGCTATGCAAATGTTGATTGTCGTACGAAGGTGGTTAGGATTCAGTTTTCTGGTGAAGCCATCATCGAATGGAAGGGGAACATTGCTATGCCAAAAGGTATGTTTATTTCCTATCTTAAGGCAAGGAAGATGATCTCAAAGGGTTACATTTATCATCTCGTTCGCATTAGGGATGCGGAGGCGAAGCCGCCTACTCTACAATCAATCCCCGTGGTCA
>MCJB01019965.1:213975-237119 GCA_002018475.1 Nicotiana obtusifolia | reverse complement strand
TGGTCAATGAATTTCCAGATGTTTTCCCAGATGAACTCCTAGGTCTTCCTCCTGAAAGGGAGATAGAGTTTAGCATTGATGTGTTGCCTGACACTCAACCGATCTTTATCCCTCCATACATGATGGCCTCGGCAGAGTTGCGAGAGTTGAAGGCGCAGTTGAAGGACTTGCTGGATAAGGGCTTCATTAGGCCTAGCACTTCACCTTGGGGTGCGCCAGTCTTGTTTGTGCGGAAGAAAGAAGGGTCGTTAAGGATGTGTATCTATTATCGACAGTTGAATAAGTTTACTATAAAGAACAAATATCCACTTCCAAGGATTGACGACCTGTTTGACCAACTTCAGGGTGCCAAGTATTTTTCCAAGATTGACTTACGTTCGGGGTATCATCAGGTGAGGGTCAAGGAGAAGGATATTCCAAAAACAGCCTTCTGGACAAGATATGGGCATTTTGAGTTCTTGGTAATGTCGTTCGGGCTAACAAATGCCCCGACAGCTTTTATGGATCTCATGAATAGTGTATTCAGGCCCTATCTCGATGTATTCGTGATTGTATTCATTGATGACATTCTGGTGTATTCTCGTTCAGAGACAGAACATACGAGCCACTTGTGGATAGTATTACAGACCCTTCGGGATCGTAAGTTGTATGCTAAGCTCTCCAAGTGTGAATTCTAGCTAAACTCAGTAGCACTCCTTGGCCATGTGATATCTGGCGAGGGTATTAGTGTCGACACTCAAAAGATCGATGCAGTGAAGAGTTGGCCAAGACCTACAACACCGTCAGAAGTCCGCAGTTTTCTAGGGCTAGCAGGATATTATAGGAGGTTTGTAGAAGGGTTTTCCTCTATATCAACCCCATTGACTAAGTTGACACGGAAAGCTACCAAGTTCCAATAGTCCGCCGCTTGTGAACATAGTTTCCAGGAGCTAAAGAATCGGTTGACCTCCGAGCTAGTGCTTACTCTCCCAGAAGGAACAGAAGGGTATGCGGTATATTGTGATGCTTCAGGTGTAGGTTTGGGGTGCGTATTGATGCAACGTGGGAAGGTAATTGCTTATGCATCAAGACAATTAAATAAGCATGAAAATAACTACCCGACTCATGATTTTGAATTGGCGGTAGTAATATATGCTTTGAAAATTTGGCGGCACTACTTATACGTTGTCCGTGTTGACATCTACACAGATCACAAAAGTTTACAATACATCTTCAAGCAGAAGGAGTTGAATATGAGGCAGCGTAGGTGGCTTGAATTACTAAAAGATTATGATATTGAGATATTGTACCATCCCGGTAAAGCCAATGTTGTGGCAGACGCTCTCAGTCGTAAGTCAATGGGAAGCCTAGTACACATTGAGGCAAGTAGACAGGGGTTGACTAAAGAGCTTCATCATCTAGCTAATATGAGAATCAGATTGTTAGACTCTGATGACGGAGGTGTTATTATACAGAATACGTCAGAATCATCTTTGGTAACCGAGGTAAAAGCACGGCAATATGAAGATCCTACCTTAGTACGATTGAGAGAGAGCGTTCAGCAGTGGAAAATTACGTCTTTTGAGGTTGGAGGAGATGGGGAACTAAGATACCAGGGCCGATTATGTGTACCTAATGTAGCAGGGTTGTGAGAGAAGATTATGATTGAGTTTCATCAGTCCCGATATTCCATCCATCCCGGTTCGACAAAGATGTATCATGACATTAAGGAGCAGTATTGGTGGGATAACATGAAGAAGTCTATTGCAGAATTTGTAGCCCAGTGCCCTAATTGTCTACAAGTAAAGATTGAGCATCAGAAACCTGGTGCATTGATACAAAATATAGAGATTCCGACCTGGAAATGGGAGGTGATTAATATGGACTTCATTGTTGGGTTACCTCGCTCTTATCATAAGTTTGACTCCATCTGGGTGATAGTCGATCGACTTACAATGTGCCCATTTTCTGCCAGTTAAGACAACTTACACAGCTGAAGATTATATGAAGTTGTATATCAAGGAGATTGTTAGGGTTCATGGTGTGCCGGTGTCTATTATATCAGACCGAGGAGCTCAATTTACGGTAACTTTTGAAGGTCTTTTTAGAAGGGTTTAGGCACACAAGTGAATCTCAGCACGGCATTCCACCTACAGACTGACGGACATGCTAAACGTACTATTCAGACACTCGAAGATATGCTACGAGCATGTGTTCTAGATTTCAAGGGGAACTGAGATGACCACCTGGCACTCATAGAATTCGCCTATAATAATAGCTACCATTCCAGTATTAAAATGGCCTCGTACGAGGCACTGTATGGGAGGAGATGTAGATCACCTGTTGGATGGTTTGAAGTCAGTGAGACAGAATTATATGGGCCAGATTTAATTCACCAAGCCATTGAGAAGGTGAAAGTGATACAAGAGCGACTGAAGGCGGCACAAAGCAGGCAAAAATCTTATACCGATGTCCGACGTCGTGACCTGAAATTTGAGGTTGGTGATTGGGTCTTCCTGAAGATCTCACCGATGAAGGGTGTTATGCGTTTTGAGATGATAAGAATTTAGTCCTATTGGTCTTAAATGATACAAGGGTGTATAAGAGTGGTTGACAAGTACTAGAAGTTAAATGAATCAAGGATGTTGTGACTCGTATTTTTGGGTAAACACTAGAGGTGATTAATATTACCAGGAGGTTATGTTTAAGGTATTTGAATCATATAATACCCGTTTCATAAGTCTTGAAGTCAAACGAGTTATGAAGCAAAAGTCGACAAAAGTTGTCGCAACTTACGTTCATAATTTTACTCATATTTTAGGTCAAATGTAACGAAGCTTTTCTCCCAATTTACTTGGAATTACAGGGTGATATACCCACCAAATTGAAGATCTATGAGTCTAATTTCCAACACATTAAACCATTTGTCGATACAATCTTCGAGTCGAGAGATATTCGCATTTTCGCGAGACCGCGCCAAGCACCTCTCTATGGAGCCCACATAGGCGGTTTAAGACATATGGATATATATAACACGCCTCAACCATGTTTTAAGTCATTATTTTTCAGTATATTCAGACCTTAGAACCCTAAGAACACTCTCTCAAGGTTCTCTCATGATCCAAGACCAAAACAAAGGGCAAACAACACAAATCAAGATTCGGGAATCCCGTGGCGCAAGCAAGTTTCTGTTCTTCTTGTTGTTGCTGATTTTTGTGTTGTTCCAGCTCGTGTGGGAGGTTGTTTTAGGTTGGTTGTGTTCTGTAAAATACTCCCTCAAGTTTTAATATCAACCCTAGGTGATTTCAAGTCTTGTAAAGTGATTCTAGTGCCGAAAAACCTTATTTGATTGCTAGCTTCACTTCCTTGTTCTTGTGGCAGCATTCGAAGGATATTTTCGTGGTCGATTAAGGTCAAATTGAAGTTTTCATTCCTATTTTAAGGTAAGGAACCTCTTACCCTACACGTATTTAAGATTATCCAAGTTACGGCTAAGTCGTTGAAGCTAGAACTAGTGAGATGTATGTCAGAAGGCTTGCTAGTATGTTGTTGGTTGGTGGACTATTTTGGGAGGCTTAATATGATTATTATTGATATTGTTTGGGCTGTTTGGTGATTGTGTTAACTTGTGGGAAGTCATATATATAGGGGAGGTGTTGTCGGTTTCATCGTAACATAGGTTACGGTTGATACATAATAGTTACGACGCTTAAACGATAACGATAGTGTCATTTCTCTTATTGTAGACTAAGGAGATGTGGCATTTTCATAGCTTGAGATTGGGCAGTATATACAAGGTATGTGAGACTGTCCCTTTCCTTCTTTTGCACGACTCTGATTGTACATAATGGTCTACTCTTAGAAGGAAGTAGTACTTGTATCGTTTCCCCTTTTATGGAAGGATTGATGTTGATGTTACTTCTTTGACCTTACGCCACTCCGAAGGGTTCAAAGTGTGATTCCAATGAGTCCAGCATGCATTATCTATTTTATTCTATCGAGCCGCACTATAGTCGGCCGGGTATGACACCTATTGTGCAACTATATATATGTATATGTTTTACTCTACTGAGCCGCGCTATAGTCGGCATCTATTTTACTCTACCGAGTCCGCGCTATAGTCGGCCGGGTATGGCACCTACTGTGCAACTGATCAGTTGGGTATGATATTACCGAGCCTTATGATGGTCGGGGTATGATATGATGATGATGAGGCCCATAGAGGCGTATGTATATGATGATTTTAAAAGGATATATATGTATATGCACATCAGGCGTTTCATGATTAATCGCCCTCAGAGGCACTCAGATGTTACAGGGTGCATATTTTCTATCCCTATGCACATTACTGTTCTTACATTATGCTTTCCTGTCTTACATACTTAGTACCTTATTTGTACTGACGTCCTTCTATTTGTGGACACTGCATGTCGTGCTGCAGGTCCTGATAGGCAGGTAGACGAAGCTCCCCCACCATAGTAGGCTGCCAGTTCAGCGTTTATTAGCGAGATTCCTTCTCCGGACTTGCCGTGGTCTTGGTATGTATTGCAGCACTTATGTTCTTTTAGAGGCTCATAAACAGGTGTCGACTCATGTATAGTTGGGATTGCCTCGTCGGCAAATTTATTTTTGTTGTATAGTTTTTTATGACAACCTTGTTGGCCATGTTATATATGTTTATGTCATTATCTGGAATTTTTGGTTGATTAGGATTATTGTCTGCCATTTATACTGATCTCGTCGGCGCTTATAGGTAATAAGAAAGGTTAGGTAAAATGTACGTTGGTACTCGGCAAGTAAGGCCCGGGTGCCCGTCATGACCCTCCAGTTTGGATCGTGACATTCTTTTTCCTAGTATTATTTCAAGAATGTAATACTCCGTACTAACTATTAAGTATTTGACATGGAGATTAGATTAGCTGGCAAGAGAATGGCAATCGAAATATCGGAAAGTCATCCTTCCACTCTTCATTGCTGGCTGTTGCCCCTGTAAGAAGGATCCCCGGCCCATCGGAGAAGTTCAAAAGAGTTAGTTAACGGAGAAAGAAAAGTTTAAAAAATATGCAGTATAGTTAGAAAAAATAAAATGAAGTAGATAGATCATCAAAGAATAACATATAAATGCACACTCGTAGAAGCCAAACCCAGTACTTGGAAAAGAAAATAAAATACCAATATCATGTGAAAAAGAAAATACTCGCATAATAATGACACCAAATGGGAAAAAAGCACAAAAAAGTTACTCGAAGTTAAGCTAGAAGCAGTCACGCAGCTATGTCTTCCGTAGCTACAAAATTGGGCCTATATAAAGTATTCCGAGAGAGCCACGTCACCTTCCTCAATGCCCTCCTTTATATTAATATATAGATATAGATGGTGGGGCCTAATAAAAGATATGAAAAATTCTCCTTTTATTTTCATTGCTCACTATGCTGATGTTAGAAGGTTCCGACTTTTTATCCGAGTCACAAGATTCCTAGGGGACCTCCCTATTCCATTTTTCGACTTTTTTCTAATTTTCTAATACAAATTAAAGTGTGTGGCAGATCCTTCTATCATAAATTTTTGTGACCTAAAGATTTATCACTGGTTCTGGAAAAAAGTATAGGAAATATTATAAAGGGGTGAGAGGCATGCTTGAAGAGGAGTATGACTGTATGATCATTCTGATCATTTATTAATTCAATTTATTATTATTTAAAAATATCTAATTAACAACATCCTACGTATTTAACTATCGTATATACTAATATTTCAAAAATAAACTTTTGTGATCAAGTTTGAATTCGTCACAAAATTTGTGATGGAATCATTCGTCCGTGATAAAATTTGTACGTCAAATATTTTGTGACGTACTACGAAGATTCGTCTTTATTTGTGTTGTCTTTCATCACAAATAGGTTATATTAGTAGATTTACTATCGTGGTTTATTGGTTGATTGATCGAGATATTGAGAAATATTAAATCGCGATTTCTTTTAGTAATCAATTATTGCTTCGCATATTTGTTTCTTGTACTATTTTCTGTTACGTTGTAGTATTGTTCTATTGCTAGTTACTACACAGGTTATATCAGTAAGTATCTTTTAACTAAAGAGCATCGTCACTATTTCAACGGTGTTAGACAATATATTTACTGGGTACATGGGGCCAGTTGTTGTAACAACCCGACCGGTCGTTTTGAGCTGTAGCGCGTCGTTCAGCGGTTTGAGGCCTTTAGTAGCTTTCACTTAAGGTATTTATGACTTGTATGTGTGGTTGGAATTGAATTTCGGGAAGTTTGGAGTTGATTTGGAAAGAAAATTCTAATTTCGGAAGCTTTAAGTTGGAAGAATTGGCTAAGATTTAACTTTTGAGTAAAAGACCTCGTAATCGGGGTTTGAAGGTTCCAATAGGTTCGTATGATGATTTCGGACTTGGGCGTATGTTCGGGTTGAGTATTGAATCACCCGAGAGCATTTCGACGCTTATTGTGGAAAGACGGCATTTGGAAGGCTTTAGAATTTCATAAATTTGGTTTGAAGTGGATTTTGATGTTATCAATGTCCGTTTGGGGTTCCGAGCCTTGGAATAGCTTCATTATGTCATTTATGACTCGTGTGTGAAATTTGAAGTCATTCCGCATTGATTTGATACGTTTCGGCACAAGATATAGAATTTGGAAATTTAAAAATTTATAAGTTTGACTCGAGGCACGATTCATGATTTTGATGTTGTTTGACGCGGTTTAAGCTTTGACTAAGTTCGTATTGTATTTTGGGACGTGTTGGTATATTTGGTTAAGGTCCCAAGGGTCTCGGGTGGATTCCAGATGGTTAACAGATCGATTTTTGGACTTAAGGAAACGTTGGAAAAATTTATGCTGCTGGTGCGATCGCTTCTGCGGAAGCGTGGTCGCAGAAGCGACCTCGCAGAAGTGAGATGGGCTTCGCAGAAGCGGCCAGGCATGGCTGAGGCAGGGGTTGCAGAAACGGGCAGGTGGACTGTAGAAGCAGAGTCGCACCTGCGGCGGATCGATCGCAGAAGCGAAAAGTGTGAGCGAGGGTTGCTTCACAGAAACGGCAGTGTTGCCGCAGAAGCGAGTTCGCAAAAGCGGACCTTTTGTCTGCAGAAGCGGCTAATAGACCGCAGATGCGAAAGGTCGCTAGGCAGTATATCTTTTAAGAACGGGATTTGGCCCATTTTCTTTCATTCTCTCGTGGTTTGGGCGATTTTTGGAGAGCTTCAAGTGGAGGTTTTCATCATCTATGGCAAGGTAAGTTATTACCACCTACTGTGAGTTAAATACATGGATTCTATAAGGATTTAAACATGAAAATTAGTAGAAATTTGAGATTTTAGTAGAAAAATCTAGAATTTGATATTTTGGATTTTGACAACGAAATTGGACATGGAATTAGGAATAAATTATATATTCGAGTTCGTGGTGTTATGGGTAAGGTTTATCTTCAAAAAAATTCGGAATCCGGGCACGTGAGCCCAAGGGTTGACTTTATCGACTTTTCGAGCGGAGTTGGGGATTGTTATTAATTGATTAATTATGGCTAATAGAGTATTTATTTATGGATTTGCACATTTGTTTGACTAATTTTGAAGAGACGGGCATCGATTTGAGGTGTTTGAGCCGGTTTTGGAATTTCGAAGCGAGGTAAGTCTCTTGTCTAACTCTGTAAAGGGAAAACTATCCCCAGGTGATGTATTTGATATGTGCTACTTGTTGCGACGGCTACATATGCGCGAGGTGACGAGAGTCGATACGTAGCTAAATTATGTTATTGTCTGGGTAGACTTAGGTTCAACCATGCTATAGCTGTACTATTTGAGCTGTCCCTTGCCTGTTAAATTCCTTTATTTTACATTACGACTTGAGACTAGGCTTGCGTAGAGTGATAGACTTGCTATGGTGGAGATTCGACGGGCTTCATGATTAGCCGCGAAATAATTATACTCCTCCTACGAATTTCTTCCACCTTATGCGTTTTCATCGAAAGGTTTCGCTTAAAATATATATCTCACATGTCTATTCGTGAGCGGGCCAAGGACCCGTTAAAGCTTCTTATTCTAATGGGATCGGGCCTTTCACCTCGGCAGTATAATAGATACATCTATCGTCGTTCCGTTCGACCCTTGGTAGTGCGCACATTATAATGGGATCGGGCCGTACGCCTCGGCAGAATTATGTATCATACTCTCATGGCAGCGGGTTGTTCGCCTCGGCAATATAATAGATGTATCTATGGTTCACGTTGTTTAACCCTCGGCAGTGCACATATTATGATGAGATCGGGTTGTACGCCTCGGCATTCCTATAAAATACTCCTATGAAATCGTGTGTAATAATTGACAAGAAGCTAATATATCTGCGAGTTTTCCTAATTTGAACTGTGACGACCTATCTAGCAAGGTCCATTATATATACTCCGATTGAAGAGGTAATTACTAACTGAGAGTTTGAGCTATTGCTGAGAGAAGAATTGTACCACGTACTTATACTTGTTATTTCGTTTATTTATTCTGACTCGTATCTGTTTACTTCTACTGTATCTGTCTTATTGGACCACTAGTAAGTGTCTATGTCGACCCCTCGTCACTACTTCTTTAGGGTTAGGCTAGATACTTATTGAGTATATGTTGATTTACGTACTCATGCTACACTTGCTGCACTTTTTGTGCAGGTACATATATGTCTGATGGTCTTTTGAGCGCAGAGGCGCGGCTATTACGGGGATTTTACCATGAACTGCATTTCATATTACTGTCACAACCCGAATTTTTCACCCTCGGGAGTCGTGATGGTGCCTACTAGTGAAAACTAAGCAAGCCAATCAACCGAATTATTTGCCTTGTTTCTATTTTTAAATTCATTACAACTTAAAAACCAACAACTAAATAACAGCGTAACTTAACGAGCGGAATAATAAAATTTCAGACTTTAAAATACCGCTAATAAAATCTCCTTAACGAACTACCCAAGATTTGGTGTCAGAGCTTCACAGACTGTCTAAGAGTACTACAAATAAGGGTCTGAAAGAAATAACAAAGTACTGTCTCTGGGACTATATAAAAGAAACAGGTAGAATAGATAGCGGGAGACACCAAGGCCTGCGGACGCCTGCAGGACTACCTCGGGTCGCCTGATAAGCAAGAAGCTGGAAGCTCATTACGGTCCGAAATCTGCAGCGCTGGAATCTGCACAAAAGAGTGCAGAGTGTAGTATCAGCACAACCGATCCCATGTGCTGGTAAGTGCCTGGCCTAACCCCGGCGAGGTAGTGACGAGGCTAGGACCAGACTCCAGATAGACCTGTGCAGTTATATATATATGTACATCTACAGTGGAAAGATAGAAGTAATTAAACAATTAAAGCTGGGGAAGGAAAACATGCTTCGGGGTAGCAGATAAAACAGATCACCAAAGAATAATAAGGAAACTACAATTTAACTTCTAACACGAATAAAGAGAAATACAGGCAACTTTCACTTTCAGTTCTATCTAGTTGCAGGCGTGCAACCTGATCCCATTCTCATATCTTGTGGTAGGCGTACCACCCGCTCCTATTTTTTTCATATCTTATGGTAGGAGTACCACCCGCTCCCATTTCATCAATCTTGTGGTAGGCGCCACCCCATCCCATTTACATCATATTTTGTGGTAGGCGTACCACCCCCTCCCATTTACATCATATTTTGTGGTAGGCGCCACCCCCTCCCATTTCATTATATCTTGTGGTAGGCGTACCACCCGCTCCCAGTTACAAGTCATCACAAAAATCACTAGAAATCCCGGCAAGGGAACAAAAGCAATATAATAACTTCCCAGCAAGGGAACAATAATATCAAAGCAAACATCCCGGCAAGGGAGAATCAGCTGTAATCAATCTTAACTCAACTTCTACTCAGCTCAACTAATGCCAATACTCAATTAACAGAACACGGAGATCATGGACTGATAATCCGGCTAAACTTTTCGGGGAAGCGTCAGCTTAATTTTGAAGTGTTCAATTAATTCTACAAGTCCCTCAGTTATTACATGCTCATGTGCTCACAATATTAAAATTCAACTTGAAAACTTTTCTGAGTCCTAACCATAATATACATTATCGATGTAGCCCCAACACTTAGTTGGCGGGATAAAGTGGACGTGTCACTGCAGCTCTACAAATATTTAGGAAAATTAGAATCCTGTACTCTTAGAAATGGTTTTCACATTTTTATATAATGATGTGACAAAAAGAACAACATTTTTCATAATTAATTTCATATGTCATAATATACGTAATCACCAAAAAAAGAGAAAAGAAAAGTGGTTCAAATAAAGCTGAAGTTTTCCAAGAATAAAGTCCACGATAAATAAACTGAATTCTTGCTCAACATCGAGAATCATCAATTAAGGCTTTCGTAGTATCATTTAAGAATACAACAACTGTCCATTTAAGACTCACTGTCATGCTCGACACCAACGTATAGATACTCGTCACCATACCTATACGTCATACTCAACAAGAAGCAATTAACAAATAGGACACAACTCCTAATCCCTCAAGCTAAGGTTAGACCGGACACTTACAATTTACAACATATTAATTTTAATTATTTGAAGTTGTGGTCAAGTGGTGTAAAACACGCACTTGAGTTGGGATTTACGTATCGTGACCATGCCACGGGAACCGTACCCATAATCACGATGATTTATTAATCGCACCTTAAGAAAATTATGATTGTTCATGAATTATTTTCCTAATGATTGTTCATAAATTATTTTCCTAAACTATTTTGAGATTGAATGTAAGGCTACTGAATTATGGATATAATATTTGGAAAAGATATGTAGAATTTTAGCTATTATGGCAATTGATATGATTATCTGCATTACAATTAATTAACGGGTTGACGTTGAAGGAACCTTGAAATTGGCCCAATTTTATTACCCATACCCCAAGCACACTCTCTTTTTCAAAAGTTCAAATTGACCCACGATTCACTAAAGCCCAACACATAAGAGTTCAATATCAGAACCAATTCTTGTTAGTTGTACTTTAACAAACTAAAACTTTCAACACCCATTTCAGTGGCTTTTGTAATAGTAATGTTGCCTGGGAATTAACCTATCTATAGCACTAATTTAAGCATAAATAATTAAATCCTAAAGTATTAACTAGAAAATAGCATACATTCTTCCTTAATTAAATATGAGTAAACATTTAGGTGCACTAATGACATTCATGAGTAGAATAACATCATTTAAAAGCCATGTATCATTCCACATGTATCCTTTAGCTACTACAATGCATATTTATAGTTCAACCACTAAATAAAAAGGAGGAGTCCAAATCCTAAATATTTAAACCATTCTTAAGCAAATACGCATAGTCTTCAATGACTTAAATATTTAAAGATGTCCATATTTCAAACTAAACAACATATTGCCACGTACAAGGATATTCATATCAAGTCAGAACTAAAACAAAGAATCGAATTCTCGGGCTCAAACAAAGTGAATCAAATTCAAGATCTTCAATACTTTAAAAATTGCTAAAATCAACTAGAATTCCTAAATTTTAGTAAACCAATTCCCAGTAGCTATCTCATGCTTCAAGAACTTGACTAACATATGTCCATTGTTTTCCACAAAAAAAAAAAAATTAACAGAGAACTAGAGTCATCCAGAATTTATAAAAAAAAAGTTCATATTCTTTGTCATTCAAAATTCAAGTAATTATAGAGTTTTCGTGTTTAACTGCTAGGCGGAAGAAATAGGTAAATTAAGCCAAATAAAGACTAGAAAACAGTGAGGATGAAGCTAAGCAAAATCAGCAGCAGAAATAACATCACAAGCTTCTGTTCTTAACCAAAAAAACCAGCTTCAAAAAAAAATGTGGTAAAATGCAGCCAAAATTGCAAGCAACTTTGAACTCTCTTTATGATTTTGTTTTTCCCTTTTTTTTGGGATTTTTTTATGTGATTTTTTGTAATTTTCAGATCTGGAAACCTAAATTTTCTAGCTGCTGTGGCTCTTTTTTTTTCGGTTCAACAGATCGTCTATCCTCTAAAGTTTCAAAAATGATAGAATTTATCTCCAAATTCCAAGCTCCTCTGCCTTTGTTCCCAAGAAACAATTTAAGCTCATAGATCTCTTTTAGATGGGTGAATTTTTGACAAATGGAGGGCTAGGATAAAAAAATTTTAATCCTGAGGCTCCCATAGATCTTAAATCTATCCAAAAAGAGAGTGAAAACGCGAAAAAACGGGTGAGGAATATTCTTTGTCAGAGGTTTGTTAGGATTTGTGATGACATGGTAAGAGAAGGGGACCATGAGATGACGTGGAGAAGAGAGGTTGTCATTCATGGCTTCTTTAGTGGATTGATGTGGCGGCAGAGGTAAGAAGGGTGGGGAGATGCGGCTGGTTGGTCTTAGAGATAAGGTTAAGTTTTTTGGAAATTTTAGTTTTATATACCAATTTAAGACAAAATATGGGCCACTTGATTAAATAAAATGAAATGTTAGGATTAAAAGGGGAATAATGGGGCAGGTCTGGCTTGGGCTCGGTCTGAATTAGGGAAATTGGGCCGTCCACATTGTTGGTCCAGTGCAAAGCTGCCCTTTTTTTTCCCTCAAATAATTAACCCGTTTTATTTTCAAATGTAGCCACTTAAATTTTCCATTTTTGCAAAATTGACCTACTTATTTATTTTAATTTAAAATTAAGCTAATTAAAATATTAAATTAACTAATTGCCTAACTAATGAAACTACAAATGTAAAAAGAAAAAAAATAATAGCTAAAAGTAATTTGTGATTTTTGTATTTTTAATAATGCATCTAACATATAGTTCTAAAGCTAAAAATGCAATGGGTAAAAGACCACAAAAATTATAGTTTAAAATGTTCTTAATAATGCTGTAATGCAAATGACCTAGAAACGTAATAAAACTGAAGGAAGATAAAAATATTTTTGATGTTTTCATGATTTAAACTATTTCTAATTATGATAAATGCAACTAAATGCCATAAAATGCACACAACAAAATAGAGAGATATCCTTAGAAATTCTATAAAAAAAGAAAGATAATTAGAAAACTATTTTTTGTGAATATTTTAGGAGTAAACTATGCATAGAGCAATAATTACGTGATCACGACTACCCCTCTTTGCTCGAAAACACGAAGCGTTTTCGGGCAAAGATAAAGTGAGCAATCATGAATAATTTTTGCCCGTTTGATACTCCATGCGAAGTATTTTGAAAAAGTTTGACCGAACCTTGCTTCGGAGGTTGGTTACATATCCTTGGCTATAAAGAAATCAGATCAGTGTAATTCTGAAAGTTTTGGTAGCTGGAACTACCGAAAAGCTGTGATTTCGCTGCTGTTGCTGCTGTTACTGCTATTACTGCTTGCTGAACTCCTTATTACACCAAAATTAAAAATAAAAAGAAACTAAAGAAGTCTATCAGCTATGACTTACAAGGTTCCTATCTTTAAGTCTTCTGAAACTTGATCTTGAGTCTTTGCTGTTTCTTCATCCATACTCTGATCTGAACTGTGATGCTTGCTAGCTGCAGGTGCTAGTTCATTCTTCTATGGCTTTTTCTGATCAAAACGGGAAATGCAATGCTCGTGACCTCAGTCATGTCTTGAGCAGTCCATGTCCCTTCATCCTTTTCTGCATTTTGGATTCACTTCTTTTTCTTTTTCTTTTCTTATTTTGGATTGAGACTTCTTCTTCTGGTCACCTCGAAACTTGTGCCTCGAGGGAAACTTGCTTAGTCATTAAAACAAACAAACGAAAAAAAAAATTCTGCCCCAGTTTTCATTAGGAAAATTTCGTGAGTTATTTGTAACAAAACTCTATACTACTTCATTTTTGAAAGCGATAAAAGGGTCGGGAATGGTGTACCCGGAGAAAACATGATTCTTTGGGAATGGTGTACCCTGATTGTCAAAATGGTGCCCCAACTAGGGAGTGGAGACCCTATATCTAAAATAAAATCAACTAGGGAGTGGAGACTCTATGTTGGAAAAGAGATTAGGGAGTGGAGACCCTATGTCTAAAATAACATCAACTAAGGAGTGGAGACCTATGTCTAAAATAAAATCAATTAGGGAGTGGAGACCCTATGTTGGAAAAGACACTAGGGAGTGGAGACCCTATGTCTAAAATAAAATCAACTAGGGAGTGCAGACCCTATGTTGGAAAAGGAGACTAGGGAGTGGAGACCCTATGTCTAAAATAAAATCAATTAGGGACTAGAGACCCTATGTTGGAAAAGAGACTAGGGAGTGGAGACCCTATATTGGAAAATAGACTAGGGATTGAAGACCCTATGTCTAAAATAAAATCAACTAGGGAGTGGAGACCCTATGTTGGAAAAGGAGACTAGGGAGTGGAGCCCCTATGTCTAAAATAAAATCAATTAGGGACTGGAGACCCTATGTTGGAAAAGAGACTAGGGATTGGAGACCCTATGTCTAAAATAAAATCAACAAAGGAGTGGAGACCCTATGTTGGAAAATCGATTAGGGAGTGGAGACCCGATGCCTAAATTAAAATCAACTAAGGAGTGGAGACCCTATGTTGGAAAAGCGACTAGGGAGTGAAGACCCTATGTCTAAAATAAAATCAACTAGGGAGTGGAGATCTTATGTTGGAAAAGAGACTAGGGAGTGGAGACCCGATATCTAAAATGAAATCAACTGGGGAGTGGAGACCCTATATTGGAAAAGAGACTAGGGAGTGGAGATCCTATGTCTAAAATAAAATCAACTAGGGAGTGAAGACCCTATATATAAAATAAAATCAACTAGGGAGTAGAGACCTTATGGAAAAACGACTAGGGAGTGGAAACCCTATGTTGGAAAATGCAGCTAGGGATTGGAGACCCTATACTACCATGATTTTGAATTATCTTTATTTTATTTTTTTTCATTTTCATTTCATTTTTTTTAGTATATAAAATACGGGAAAGGATTTGGAGAAGACTTCCCTTTTGGAGTTGTTGCTGTTGCAGAGCTGTTTCTAGCCCCCATGCAGTTTCCTTTCGGTTGCACCTGCTTCTTGCAAGGTTGCTTTTGGATTGTACCTGTTTCTCGTTTTTCAAACAAAGAACAATTTGTCAGTTTGAAACAATGGTTGGTTTTGCAGCCTTGAATGTTTTAGTCACTTGTTTTTGGCCCAGCTTTTTTTTTATAACACTTTTAATTGCAACTGGTTGTTTACTGAATACTGATGGCACTTTTGGTTCCGGAGAACCTTTGGTTTTTCCAAACGTTACCTTGACGGTTGGTCGCGTGGGACTTAACCTTTTTTAACTTTATTTTGCCTTTGTAGGGCTTTCGCTTCTGACTTCTTTCTCCCAGTTTTAATTTTAGAACATTGGGGAACTTTTGGCTCTTCAAACTTTTCCAAGACGATTAGCCCATTTGGGACTTAACCTTTTCGACTTCATTTTGCCCATGTAGACACTTTCAATTTGATTTCCTCCTTTTGAGAATTTTTTATCTCGAAGCATCGGCCGTCATGGCCAGTCAGAGTCGACTTGATGCCCCTGTCGAGGCTGGGTGCCTCTTGAATATTAGCTTGTATCAAACAGAAGCCTTGTAAATCAATCTTTCAATCCCTTCTTTGTCTTAGTTTTGGAACAGAGTTAGACCGAAAGGGATTCAAAGAAAAAAAATAATGGAATGGACAATGAATTTAGACAAGAGGTATCCCTTTCAGGGAAAGGAAAAAGGACTTATCTGGAGTACCTGCGGATTTCAATGAACATAACATGCCTTTCGGACTGGATGCCTGATCTGTGTAAACCGTCCGACTCTTAGAAATTCATCACAGCTTTTGCCTCGAAACCGAGAAATCTTGCCTAGGACTGTGTGGATGCCAATGGCTGTGAAGATCCTCTTTTCGATCAGTACTGCCCTTTATGGGTTTTCACCAGCTGACCTCTCTCATTTCTCTTCTTACCATCGCCTTATAGTGCCCTTTACGAATTTTCACTAACAAGACTCTCTCATTTTTATTTTCTCTGCTCGCCATTGCCCTATGGTGCCCATGAGAGTTTTCACCAAAAAGACTCTCTCATTTTATTTCTCTCATTTTGGTTGCATCAGATCCAAGTGACTGTATCCTCCAATTTTTTGAACAATCTTGTTGATTGATCGGAAGGAGTTAACAAGGATTTGGGTAAAAAGGATTTGGATTGAATTACAACTGTGGAACCTTTCAGGCGAAACCATCGCCGAACCATTATAACATCTCCCCAGTTTTAACTTTTAGGGGAATGTAAATTTTTGTTTTAGTGTGACAGAACACCAAAAGGAGGCTGCCTACGTAACCTTTTGGAATCAAGTCGAACGTAGTTCAATGAACTTTTGTTTTTGATTTTCTTTTGTCTTTCTTTTTCTTTTCATTTTTCATTTTTCTTTTACTTTTTTTTTCATTTTTCTTTTCCTTTTTCTTCTTTTTTTCCCCATAAGACTTCTAAGTTCCAAAGAGGGTAATCAAAGAAAGGAAACCGGATCAACGGGTTTGCAAAGGGTTAGTAGTGTTTGGATAGCGAGAAAGAAAGACTTCGTCATTCCAATCAGAGCATGTTACAACTGTGAAAAGGGGTCAAACATAATACCTTTTGACCGCATCTGCATTGACAGCTGTCTCGGAATCATTTCCTTCGATGTCCCCCAAATACAGTACTCCGTTTAGCAACACTCTTCTTATAATGTACGGACCTTTCCAATTTGGAGCAAATTTTTCTTTGGTTTCTTCATGATGCGGGAGAATATGTCTCAAAACGAGTTGCCCCACTTCGAATTTCTAGGTCGCACTTTCTTGTTGTAGGCACGGGTCATTCTTTGTTAGTACAACTGCTCGTGGCAAACTGAGCTCATCCGCTTTTCATCAATCATAGTCAACTGTTCCAACCGGGTTTTGACTCATTCATCATCCTCGATCTCGGCTTCAATGATGATCCGAAAAGAGGGAATCTTGACTTCTGTAGGTATTATAGCTTCAGTGCCATAAACCAATAAATAGGGTGTGGCCCCAACTGATGTGCGCACGGTTGTGAGATATCCTAATAGTGCAAAAGGCAGCTTTTCATGCCATTTTTTGGGGCCCTAAATCATTTTCCTAAGGATCAGAGCCAGCCCATCCTTTCGGAGGGAGGAACAGTTTACCAAATATGTGTGAGTCTTTTCCATCTTTGTCTTCCTTAGCTAAAATGAATATGTCACCTACCCTGTACAAAACCCTGTCTAAAAAATATGAATTTCTTGTTAGTTACCAACCCCAGGAATGGCCAAAATTACCAGAAAATTTCACTCCAAGTTGGGAGGATAGTGAACCTACACCCAAACCCGATTCACCACCAATTCAGACCTCACAACCCAAAAAGCCACCTGAACCTAAAACTTCACAAATTCCGAAAATCAAAAATTCCCCACAACCACAGATATTCATGTTGAGTTCTTCAAGCTCCAGTCATACCCACGATTTTCCTTCACTACAACCTTTTGAAAAGGAGGGAATTAGCCATGCTCCAAAAATTCCCAAAAAAAATGTAGTGCTGCCTACTGGAGAAAAACCCCCAACAAGTGACATCGAGGCAACAATAAATTGGAATCTGAAAACTCCATCTGCCAAAACAAAGCTCTGACCAACATTGGCAACACCATAAAGAACGTGGCTCATACACAAAACAAAATGATGAGTAAGGTGGAAACAATTGAGAAAAAGATGGAGCAAACATCGTCTCGCCATGAAGGACTAATCAAAGCGTTGGAACTAAGGTTGGCAAATCTACAATATGAGATTTGTCCGCCAGGAACTTCACTCTTCCACTTCTTCCAACAACAACAAAAGGAGACAGTTTCCATCAAAGAACAGATTCAGCTCTTGAGAAATGACCACCTTAAGCCACAAACAACCTCAGTTGTCACCTCAAAACCTACCTTTTTCCCTATGTCTCCACAACCATATTCCCCACCTAAATTAAACAACACCTTTTCTACTTTTCCATCTATCTCACAGAATCCATTATCTTTTACCCAACCCGTAAAAGAAGAACAGGAGTTTGATATTGCAAAATTGGTTTGGGAAAGGAAAGATGCCATTGCAGCACAAAAACAAGCCAAGAAAAGACGAGACCATGCAGAAAGTTCAAGAGGGTCCAACCCAGAAAATCTGATGATTTCTGACCAGAAGGCTCCAGACCTCTACGTCTCTCAACCAAGAGGCATATCAGAAGAAGAAACTCCATGGTCCGAATCTCTAAATTCATCAGAAGAGGAATCAACGGAAGATAGCTCTCAATCAAGCAATGAATCCACGACGGATTCTTCCGAAGATGACGATCCCCCAATATTTGTAAACCAGCCAAGAGAGCCAGAAGTGTCTGAGATAGATGACGAACAAGAAGGCATGACAGATGAGCCAATCCCATAAAGAAGATATGAGCCCATGGCGTCCAAGCCTGTTGGAACTGGTTTCCATACTTTCACCTTAGACGACGTCAAAGTTTCAAAATGGCCTCAGAGGATCCAAGACTTCTATAGTTGAATGGTGACCAAAACTTTAGCAGAAAGAGAAAAGTATGTCATCCTGTCAGAACTCACATCACGATTCTCAGGAATCCTCAGAGATTGGTGGAACTCACTTGGATTTCAAGACAAAAATACTTTTTCTTACTTCCCAAGATTTTGCCTTCAACATCCGAATCCTACATGAAGTTTTCTGCGGAGATACTGGCCAAAGACAGGAGAAAATGCGAAGACAGCTCTTCGAGATGAAGTGTGTGTCATTCGACAGAAATGATACTGACAGACATTTTCAAAAAATGGCCAAGATATACTTTGAAATCGGCAGAGACATCAATCTGAAGCAAGCCTTCGTCTCTTCTCTTCCAAAGTTGCTAGCAAGTCGAGCCATGACCATCATTGAAGAAAAGTTCCAGTCCATAACCATCCCACAAATTGGTTACATCAGGCAGGCTATTTTCGTCGCATTGGATGACATTTGTACAAAGCGCTCAGCCTTAAAGCAAATTATCCAGCACAATCCAGCGCTTGACAAGGCATGCCGGAAAACTGATCTAATCACCAGATCAGGATGTTCCTGCAGCACGTCCAGACGACGGAAAGAATTCAGGAGGTTCAAATGGCCAAGAATTCCAGATGGAAGATCAAGATCCAAGAGACGCACAAAGTATTTCAGACGTAGAAGGCCAGGAAATTTTCACAAGAAAGACAGATGCTTTATTTGCCAACAGATTGGACGTTTCGCAAAAAATTGTCCTCCGTCAAGAAGATCTGTCAAATTCCTTTAAGAAATTGAAGATTACACCGGCATACATCTTGCAAAAGAGGAGGACCTTGAATCCATATTCTCTATGGATGATGAACCCAATGAAGAAACTATATTTTCTCTTGATATCTATGAAGATCAAGGCAATGATCAGTACCAAATCTCAAAACCAGTGATCGAGGCCCGAGAGGAGATCAATGCTCTCATAGTCGTTCCTCAAGTAGAACTCAAAGTCTATACATCCAAATGGGATAAACCAGCTCGAGTTATTGCTTTCATCGACACCGGAGCTGCATCCTCACTCATAAATCCTGCTATCCTCCCCGAATATCAATGGGTGCCGCATTTTAAGGATTTCAACACTGCATCAAATGCAATCCTAACCACGACAGTCATTACAAAGTACCCGGTCACGATTGAGTTCTTTCCAGCATTGAAGTACAGAACCAAGCTGCTAGGATCTAATGTGCCAGGAAAGGATCTTATTATTGTATTCGACATTTACAGGAAGCTTAAAGATCAACTCCAGATCAAGGCCAACGGGATAGCTTTTAAAAAGCAGTTCAGACCTTATTATGAGATTCCAAGGCTATTCCAGATCACCGATGACGAACAAATCAAAGAGATTGAGCAGAATCTCATGAACATTCATGTGTTGAATCCCACAAGGAATTCATGAAGAAAGGGAAAGGCCCGTTATGGAAAAATCAAGAGTTTTTTATCAAGCTCCCTTTCAAGAAAAATGAAAACATCAATCCGACAAAAGCCAGTCATTCAGGCATGAATCCAGATCATCTTCAACTTGCAAAGAAAGAATGCGAAGAACTTTTGGAATTTGATCTGATAGAGCCGTCGGATTCACAATGAGCATGCGAGGCATTTTATGTCAACAAAAGAGCTGAGCAGACAAGAGGAAAACTCAGGTTAGTTATTAATTACCAGCCGCTAAACCATTTCCTCCAAGATGATAAATTTCCCATACCAAATAAACTCACTCTTTTCTCCCACTTAGCCAAGGCCAAATATTTTTCCAAGTTTGATTTAAAATCTGGATTTTGGCAATTGGGAATCCACCCTGAAGACCGACCCAAAACGGGATTTTGCATCCCCGATCATCACTTCCAGTGGAAAGTCATGCCCTTCGGTTTGAAAACTGCACCCTCCTTGTCCCAAAAAGCCATGATAAAAATCTTCCAACCCATCCTCCATACCTCATTAGTTTACATTGATGATATCCTGTTATTTAGTGAGACATTGGACGAACATGTCAACTTGCTTCGTCAATTTGAGGCATTGGTAACAAAGTACGGAATCATGCTTTCAGCAAAAAAGATGGTACTTGCTCAAAAGGAGATTGATGTTCTTGGAATGCATTTTGCCCGAGGTGAATACAATCCAGGACCGCATATATGTCAGGAACTACTTAAATTTCCGGATACCAACTTCACAACAAAGCAGATCCAACAGTTCTTCGGTGTCATCAATTATGTTAGAGATTTCATCCCAAATATCTCTACATACATTTCACCACTCAGTGAAATGCTCAAGAAAAATGCAACATCATGGGGAGAGAAACAGGATGAAGCAATCAGAAAAATAAAGGAGATATGTAAAAATGTCAAGTCTCTCTACATCCCTTCAGATGGAAAGAAGATACTGCAAACTGATGCCAGCCATGAATATTGGAGTGATGTTCTATTAGAAGAAAAAGATGGCCAACGGAAAATATGCGGATACGCCGGCAGAAAGTTTAAAGATGCCGAGCAACATTATCATTCCACCTTCAAGGAAATTCTTGCAGTAAAGAATGGAATCAAGAAATTTAATTTCTTCCTTATTCATACAGAATTTCTAGTGGAAATGGATATGAAGGCTTTCCCAAAAATGATCCGGATAAATTCAAAAATTATCCCCAATCCTCAGATTCTCAGATGGGCTCAATGGTTTTCTCCATACAAGTTTCAAGTCAAGCACCTGAAAGGATAAGATAATATTCTCGCAGATTTTCTATCGCGACCGGAACAATTCTCAAAAAGATTTTCTCCAGCAAAACTGAAGCCAAACAGCCACATCTTTATGTTTTCAAACACACCGGGAACTAGTTCATTAAAGCAGATAGACCATCCACCGGAGTTGTTCAACCTCATGGATCCCTTTGATCCGTCGATTATTATGGAAAGAAGAACTTATTATGAGCTTCAAGTTTTCCGCCAATATGGAGGATCCATTCTAAAACCTTTTGGTGTCAATCCAGAATATCCATTCTGCCATATATTCATAGCTCAAGCCAAGGACTTTCCACAAGAACTACTATGGTTCTTCTGGTACCTATGCCGTCAGTATTATATTTTCATGGAATTCAAGTGCAACGTCTTCAAGGATTTTGATGCCATTGCACCAGCCCTTAGAATATTTTTACTATGGTTCAAACCTAGAAGATATTGGATTAAATGTTTCAGCGATTCCTATGCAGCAAAATTATTCATGTTTCATAGGCCAGTAAAGATTATTAATGGAAAAGTCCAGGCGCAAGCAGAAGCATCATTCTGGTGGAAATTTCCCGTGTCCATTTTATCCATGGAAGAAGAATATAGCGAGGCACAAAGAATCATTTTCCAGCAAAGTAGGTGCATCCCAAAAGAGATATGGCCAAAAGAATGGGCAAGCTGGAATTATACCAGTACCCATCCTCACTGGGAAAGAGTCCGGGAAGCTGCAAAAGAATATCAAACACCACATGAAGTCATCCGAGAAAGGATCACTGACGATATTTCCCGATTAAAATTACGGATTACATCTCTCAGTCCAAAGGGAAAAGAACATAGCAGTGACGAACCGTCAAGTTCCAGGCGCTACTTCACAAGGTCTTCGAAAAGATGCCTGGAAGGCAATTCAGTGATCGACAAAGGATAATTGCCTTAATCCTTGCTAATCCCACTTTAATCCTCCATTACCTATCAAAAAATCCTCAAAAATATCCTACCCATGCCAAGACAAATTCCCACATCTTTCCATACTAGCCGGGCCCTACTTCTCGTTTTTTTCCTACCATAAATATCCAAAAACTCTCAAAACATATCCTACCCATGCCAAGCTGAATTTCCATATCTTTCCATGCTATGCGGGCCCCATTTCACCTTGTTTTAACATGCTTCCACATGCCTCCACATGCTTCTTCACATGCAACACCGTACATTCACATGGCATCACATGCTTTCACATGCTACACCATGTATATTTCAACCCGTTCACATGCTTTCAAGAGTTTTTAGTGGTTTTGCCTAAAGTTCTTCACATGCTGGGAAGGACCCACTTGTAGATAAGTTTGCCATGTAAATAGGTTTGCTTTATCTAGATTGTTTGTCTTGTAATAACCTCCTAGACCTATATAAAGGAGGGCTTGTAGCAGTTGTAGGATCATCAGAAAGTATCTTATAATCATCTTAGAAAGATCATAAAATTACCTAGTACAAGTTCAGAAAATCCTCTTGTAAAAAATCCTAGAGTCATCCTAGAATTTTCTTGTAATTTTCGTCCACTCTTTGTAAATCTCTTGAAATATATTACATATGAGTTCTTTCTAAATTTCCCTCTTGTTCTTTCTTTCGAGTGGATGGAAAGGTCGGTCCATGTATGAAAATAGAGTAAGTGTACTCTTTGAAAGTTAGCTTATTGTAGTGCGAAAGTTTCCCGAGTTATGAACAGCTAACGTTGGTTATAGTACAAAAGTTTTCTGAGTTGTGTAGCTTGGCAATGTTGAAGCCAGCCCCCTTTGTAGGAAAACTTTTGCGACTATAAACAAATTAACTGTTTGTGTAGCTTGGCAAGAGCCAGCCCCTTGGTGTAGCTTGGCAAGAGCCAGCCCTTTTTTT
>MCJB01019965.1:197253-213955 GCA_002018475.1 Nicotiana obtusifolia | reverse complement strand
CTTTCGTACCTATGATTAAGCTTGCTTTCCTCGAGTCTCTTGCTTTGTTTCTCGTACTGTGGTGTCGTTCCTACAATTAGGCTTGCTTTTACGGAGTCCCTTGCTTTGTTCCTTATACTGTGGTATCAGAGCCAGCCCATCCTTTCGGAGGGAGGAACAGTTTACCAAATATGTGTGAGTCGTTTCCATCTTCGTCTTCTTTAGCTAATATGAATATGTCACCTACCCTGTACAAAACCCTGTCCAAAAAATATGATTACCTTTACGAAGTAGATATACTACCAGAAGAACAAAAGGTGTCCTCCACTGAACTACCTCTTATAAATCCCTACTCAGCCTTCGCCAAAAAATCCTTTGCACCATGGACCCAAATATGTTCCCTTGTCCAACATAGACCAAAAGGAGTTAAGGAATATGTTGCTGCGTCAAAACTTGACCAGCATCCTATCCTCGCCACCTGAGAAGAACAATTTATCACCCTTCAAATCCCAGACAATTTTCCCAGGAAATGGAGAGAGCATGGGTTTACCCATATCTATTTTGGTGCTATCCGAATTGCTCTAACCTATCACGGAAGAAAAGGTCAGCCGGTGGTAGCTCGATTTTCTCTTCTCGATACCGGATATTTGGAGTACCAACATGCAAACTTGGGTACTACCGAAGTCACCTTGAATGCGGGGACTGTTTTCATAACAATCTTTCCAAAATTCAACATGTCTCTCTATGATCCCTACTTAACCGAAGCTCTTAAAATTCAAGTCCAAATCCAAGGAGCCCCTCAAGCCAAAGATTCCATACAAGCTACTCTTCACCACCAAATGGCATGGCGAGTCCAGAATCACGCCATGGATCTCTGTCTTCCAGGAGGAGAAAATGCTCTTCTCCTAAACATTGATGCCACTAAAGGAAATACCATGTGCACCCAAATACCCAGACAAATTTCAAGAGATGAACTTGTCAAAATTCTTCCTGATTCCTGGATCACAAATTATGAAAAGTTAAGAGAATCAGAAGAATCCTTACAATCCGGTGAACCAACCTTTACCAAAAGAAATGACACAACCGTTTGCATAGGCTTCGACCATTCCCACCTCAAAAAACCCAATAAAACCATCTTTTCTTGCCAAATGATCCAACCCAAAGATACAACAGATACATACCCTGAACCTGATACAGAACTCTTTTGGAACATACAAAGCATCATGGAAGAACATGATTGGTGCCGAACTTTCGACAAAAATGGATCAAAAAATTGGTGGTTCAAGTGCCCCTTTACGGGACACTGCCCTTGGAATCTCTATTGCAACTGTCAAGACTGTTTAGACGATCCAAATGGAGAATACAATGTAGAAAAGTTAAGCCTCAACAAAACAAAACCAAAATCCAAGAAAAAGGGAAAAACTACTGAAAAACAATTCCGAGCCAGATATGAAAATAAAGGCCCTTCAATTGGCTCATTAAGCCGCCCAGGGAAATATGAATTTCTTGTTAGTTACCAACCCCAAGAATGGCCAAAATTACCAGAAAAATTCACTCCAATTTGGGAAGATAGCGAACCTACACCCAAACCCTATCCACCACCAATTCAGACCTTACAACCCAAAAAGCCACCTGAACCTAAAACTTCACAAATTTCGAAAATCAAAAATCCCCCACAACCACAGATATTCATGTTGAGTTCTTCAAACTCCAGTCATACCCACGATTTTCCTTCACTACAACCTTTTGAAAAGGAGGGAATTAGCCATGCTCCAAAAATTCCCAAGAAAAATGTAGTGCTGCCTACTGGAGAAAAACCCCCAACAAGTGACATCGAGGCAACAATAAACTGGCAATCTGAAAACTCCATCTGCCAAAACAAAGCTCTGACCAACATTGGCAACACCATAAAGAACGTGGCTCATACACAAAATAAAATGATGAGCAAGGTGGAAACAATTGAGAAAAAGATGGAGCAAACATCGTCTCGCCATGAAGGACTAATCAAAGCGTTGGAACTAAGGTTGGCAAATCTACAATATGAGATTTGTCCGCCAGGAACTTCACTCTTCCACTTCTTCCAACAACAACAAAAGGAGACGGTTTCCATCAAAGAACAGATTCAGCTCATGAGAAATGACCACCTTAAGCCACAAACAACCCCAGTTGTCACCTCAAAACCTACCTTTTTCCTATGTCTCCACAACCATATTCCCCACCTAAATTAGACAACACCTTTTCTACTTTTCCATCTATCTCATGGAATCCATTCTCTTTTACCCAACCCGTAAAAGAAGAACAGGAGTTTGATATTGCAAAATTGGTTTGGGAAAGGAAAGATGCCATTGCAGCACAAAAACAAGCCAAGAAAAGACGAGACCATGCAGAAAGTTGTAAAGGGTCCAACCCAGAAAATCTGATGATTTCTGACCAGAAGGCTCCAGACCTCTACGTCTCTCAACCAAGAGGCATATCAGAAGAAGAAACTCCATGGTCCGAATCTCTAAATTCATCAGAAGATGAAACAACGGAAGATAGCTCTCAATCAAGCAATGAATCCACGACGGATTCTTCCGAAGATGATGATCCCCCAATATTTGTAAACCAGCCAAGAGAGCCAGAAGTGTCTGAGATAGATGACGAACAAGAAGGCATGACAGATGAGCCAATCCCAGAAAGAAGATATGAGCCCATGGCGTCCAAGCCCGTTGGAACTGGTTTCCATACTTTCACCTTAGACGACGTCAAATTTTCAAAATGGCCTCAGAGGATCCAAGACTTCTATACTTGGATGGTGACCAAAAATTTAGCAGAAAGAGAAAAGTATGTCATCCTTTCAGAACTCACATCACGATTCTCAGGAATCCTCAGAGATTGGTGGAACTCACTTGGATTTCAAGACAAAAATCTTTTTCTTAATTCCCAAGATTTTTCCTTCAACATTCGGATCCTACATGAAGTTTTCTGCTGAGATACTGGCCAAAGACAGGAGAAAATGCGAAGACAGCTCTTCGAGATGAAGTATGTGTCATTCGACAGAAATGATTTGACAGACATTTTCAAAAAATGGCCAAGATATACTTTGAAATCGGCGGAGACATCAATCTGAAGCAAGCCTTCGTCTCTTCTCTTCCAAAGTTGCTGGCAAGCCGAGCCGTGACCATCATTGAAGAAAAGTTCCATTCCATAACCATCCCACAAATTGGTTACATCAGGCAGGCTATTTTCGTCGCACTAGATGACATTTGTACAAAGCGCTCAGCCTTAAAGCAAATTATCCAGCATAATCCAGCGCTTGACAAGGCATGCCGCAAAACTGATCTAATCACCGAATCAGGATGTTCCTGCAGCAGGTCCAGACGACGGAAAGAATTCAGGAGGTTCAAATGGCCAAGAATTCCAGATGGAAGATTAAAATCCAAGAGACGCACAAAGTATTTCAGACGCAGAAGGCCAGGAAATTTTCACAAGAAAGACAGATGCTTTATTTGCCATAAGATTGGACATTTCGCAAAAAATTATCCTCAGTCAATAAGATCTATTAAACTCCTTGGAGAAATTGAAGATTACACTGGTATACATCTTGCGAAAGAGGAGGACCTTGAATCCATGTTCTCTATGGATGATGAACCCAATGAAGAAACTATATTCTCTCTCGATATCTATGAAGATCAAGGCAATGATCAGTACCAAATCTCAAAACCAGTGATCGAGGCCCGAGAGGAGATCAATGCACTCACAGTCGTACCTCAAGTAGAGCTCAAAGTCTGTACATCCAAATGGGATAAACTAGCTCGAGTTATTGCTTTCATCGACACCGGAGCTGCATCATCACTCATAAATCCTGTTGTTCTTCCTGAAGATCAATGGGTGCCGCATTTCAAGGATTTCAATACTGCATCAAATGCAATCTTAACCACAACTGTCATTACAAAGAACCCAGTCACGATTGAGTTCTTTCCAGCATTGAAGTATAGAACCAAGCTGCTAGGATCTGATGTGCCAGGAAAGGATCTTATTATTGGATTCGACATTTACAGGAAGCTTAAAGATCAACTCCAGATCAAGGCCAACGGGATAGCTATTAAAAAGCAGTTCAGACCTTATTCTGAAATTCCAAGGCTATTCCAAATCACCGATGACGAACAGATCAAAGAGATTGAGCAGAATCTCATTGAACATTCATGTGCTGAATCCCACAAGGATTTCATGAAGAAAGGAAAAAGCCCGTTATGGAAAAACCAAGAGTTTTTTATCAAGCTCCCTTTCAAGAAAAATGAAAACATCAATCCGACAAAAGCCAATCATTCAGGCATGAATCCAAATCATCTTCAGCTTGCTAAGAAAGAATGCGAAGAACTTTTGGAATTTGATATGATAGAACCTTCGGATTCACAATGGGCATGTGAAGCATTTTATGTCATCAAAAGAGCTGAGCAGACAAGAGAAAAACTCAGGTTAGTTATTAATTACCAGCCACTAAACCATTTCCTCCAAGATGATAAATTTCCCTTACCAAATAAACTCACTCTTTTCTCCCACTTAGCCAAGGCCAAATACTTTTCCAAGTTTGATTTAAAATCTGGATTTTGGCAATTGGGAATCCACCCTGAAGAATGACACAAAACGGGATTTTGCATCCCCGATCATCACTTCCAGTGGAAAGTCATGCCCTTCGGTTTGAAAACTGCACCCTCCTTGTTCCAAAAAGCCATGATAAAAATCTTCCAACCCATCCTCCATACCTCCTTAGTCTACATTGATGATATCCTGTTATTTAGTGAGACATTGGACGATCATGTCAACTTGCTTCGTCAATTTGAAGCATTGGTAACAAAGTACGGGATCATGCTCTTCAGCAAAAAAGATGGTACTTGCTCAAAAGGAGATTGATTTTCTTGGAATGCATTTCGCCCGAGGTGAATATAGTCCAGGACAGCATATATGTTAGGAATTACATAAATTTCAAGATACCAGCCTCACAACAAAGCAGATCCAACAGTTCTTGGGTGTCATCAATTATGTTAGAGATTCCATCCCAAATATCTCTACATATATTTCACCACTCACAGAAATGCTCAAGAAAAATGCAACATCATGGGGAGAGAAACAGGATGAAGCAGTCAGAAAAATAAAGGAGATATGTAAAAATGTCAAGTCTCTCTACATCCCTTCAGATGCAAATAAGATACTGCAAACTGATGCCAGCCATGAATATTGGAGTGCTGTTCTATTTGAAGAAAAAGATGGCCAACGGAAAATATGCGGATACGCCAGCGGAAAGCTTAAAGATGCCGAGCAACATTATCATTCCACCTTCAAGGAAATTCTTGCAGTAAAGAATGGAATCAAGAAATTCAATTTCTTCCTTATTCATACAGAATTTCTAATGGAATGGATATGAAGGCTTTCCCAAAAATGATCCGGATAAATTCAAAAATTATCCCCAATCCTCAGATTCTCAAATGGGCTCAATGGTTCTCTCCATACAAGTTTCAAGTCAAGCACCTGAAAGGAAAGGATAATATTCTCGCAGATTTTCTATCGCGACCGGAAGAATTTTCAAAAAGATTTTCCCCAGCAAAACTGAAGCCAAACAGCCACATCTTTATGTTTTCAAACACACCGGGAACTAGTTCATTAAAGCCAACAGATCATCCACCGGAACTGTTCAACCTCATGGATCCCTTTGATCCGTCGATTATTATGGAAAGAAGAACTTATTATGAGCTTCAAGTCCTCCGGCAATATGGAGGATCCATTCTCAAGCCTTATGGTGTCAATCCAGAATATCCATTCTGCCATATATTCATAGCTCAAGCGAAGGATTTTCCACAAGAACTACAATAGTTTTTCTGGTACCTATGCCATCAGTATTATATTTTCATGGAATTCAAATGCAACGTCTTCGAGGATTTTGATGCCATTGCACCAGCCCTTAGAATATTTTTACTATGGTTCAAACTTAGAAGATATTGGATTAAATGTTTCTGCGATTCCTATGCAGCAAAATTATTCACGTTTCATAGGCCAGTAAATATTATTAATGAAAAAGTGTAGGCGCAAGCAGAAGCATCATTTTGGTGGAAATTTCCCGTGTCCATTTTATCCATGGAAGAAGAGTATAGCGAGGCACAAAAAATCATTTTCCAGCAAAATAGGTGCATCCCAAAAGAGATATGGCCAAAAGAATGGGCAAGCTGGAATTATACCAGTACCCATCCTCACTGGGAAAGAGTCCGGGAAGCTGCAAAAGAAAATCAAACACCATATGACGTCATTCGAGAAAGGATCACTGAGGACATTTCCCGATTAATGTTGCGGATTACATCTCTCAGTCCAAAGGGAAAGGAACATAGCAGTGACGAACCATCAAGTTACAGGCGCTACTTCACAAGGTCTTCGAAAAGATGCCTGGAAGCGAATTCAGTGATCGACAAAGGATAATTGCCTTAATCCTTGCTAATCCCACCTTAATCCTCCATTACCTATCAAAAAATCCTCAAAAATATCCTACCCATGCCAAGACAAATTCCCACATCTTTCTATCCTAGCCGGGCCCTACTTCTCGTTGTTTTCCTACCATAATCATCCAAAACTCTCAAAACATATCCTACCCATGCCAAGACGAATTTCCACATCTTTCCATGCTATGCGGGCCCCATTTCACCTTGTTTTCACATGCTTCCACATGCCTCCACATGCTTCTTCACATGCAACACCGTACATTCACATGGCATCAGATGCTTTCACATGCTACACCAAGTAGATTTCAACCCGTTCACATGCTTTCAAGAGTTTTTAGTGGTTTTGCCTAAAGTTCTTCACATGCCCGGAAGGACCCACTTGTACATAAGTTTGCCATGTAAATAGGTTTGCTTTATCTAGATTATTTCTCTTGTAATAACCTCCTAGTCCTATATAAAGGGTAGTAGTTGTAGGATCATCAGAAAATTACATTATACAAGTTCAGAAAATCCTCTTTTAAAAAACCCTAGAGTCATCCTAGAATTTTCTTGTAATTTTCGTCCACTCTTTGTAAATCTCTTGTGATATATTACATATGAGTTCTTTCTAAATTTCCCTCTTATTCTTCCTTTCGAATGGATGGAAAGGTCGGTCCATATATGAAAATAGAGTAAGTGTAATCTTTGAAAGTTAGCTTATTGTAGTGCGAAAGTTTCCCGAGTTATGAACAGCTAACGTTGGTTATAGTACAAAAGTTTTCTGAGTTGTGTAGCTTGGCAAGGTTGAAGCCAGCCCCCTTTGTAGGGAAACTTTTGCGACTATAAACAAATTAACTGTTTGTGTAGCTTGGCAAGAGCCAGCCCCTTGGTGTAGCTTGGCAAGAGCCAGCCCCCTTTTTGTAGGGAAACTTTCGTACCTATGATTAAGCTTGCTTTCCTCGAGTCTCTTGCTTTTTTTCTCGTACTGTGGTGTCGTTCCTACGATTAGGATTGCTTTTACGGAGTCCCTTGCTTTGTTCTTTATACTGTGGTATCAGAGCCAGGGAAGATAAGATGATCATGAGGGTGGAAAATGAAGAAGCAATCTTCAATGTGTATCGAGCCATTCAGTTGCCTCATTATTATGAAGACCTTGCCAAGACTTTTGTTGTGGAGGTAAATGAGCCAACTGCGGAGATAAGTGCATTTAAAGAAGATGCGCTAGAAAGGCATTGTTGTTGTTCAATCACGTGTAACTTGAAGAAGAGATTGAGGAGTTGATGCAAATTCTAGATGAATCATGCGAATACATAAGAGAAAGACCCCAGTTTGAGCCTCTAGATAGGCCAATCGACCAGCCCCCTAAACCTTCTATTGAGGAGGCTCCAAAACTAGAACTTAAACCATTACCCTCTCACCTTGATTATACATATTTGGGAAGTTCTAACACTTTACCTGTGATTGTTTCTTCTCATTTCTCTAATTTTCAAGAAGAAAAGCGGTCGAGGGTGCTGAGGGAGCACAAAAGTGCCACTAGTTGGACTATGTCTGACATAAATGGTATTAGCCCCGCATTCTGCATGCACAAAATACTCATGCAGGAAGGATAGAAGCCTAGCGTGGAACATCGATGCCGTCTAAATCCAATCATGAAAGAGGTGGGGAGCGAAGAAGTGATTAAGTGGCTCGACGCATGTGTAGTATTTATCTCCAATAGTAAGTGGGCAAGCCATGTCCAATGCGTACCTAAAAAGGGATATAACTGTTGTAGTGAATGAACAAAATGAATTAATCCGAAACTAGGACCATAACTGGTTGGCTAATATTCAAATAGACTACAGAAGTTGAATAATGCACACGAAAAGATCACTTCCCCTTCCCCTTTATTGATCAAATGCTTGACAAGTTAGCTGGACAGGAATTCTATTGTTTCCTCGATGGCTTATTGGGGTATAAGCAGATTTCTATGCCCTGGAAGATCAAGAAAATACAAATTTTACATGTCCTTATGGCACTTATCCAATTAAGAGAATCTCATTCGAGTTATGTAATGCACCTATAACTTTCCGAAGGTGTATGATGGCTATTTTCATTGATATGGTGGAATGGTTTCTAGAGGGATTTATGGATGATTTTTATCTATATGATCCTTGTTTTGGTGAATTTTTTATCAATCTCTCTAAAGTGCTTGCTAGGTGCGAGGAGATTAATCTTATACTTAACTGGGAAAGTTTCCACCACCAATTTTAGTGAAAGGAGTTCGAAGTTTTATGGGACATGTAGGTTTTTATCATCAATTCATAAAGGATTTCTCAAAAATTTCCTCTCCATTGTGCAGGTTGTTAGAGAAGGATGTGTCATTTAAGTTCAACGATGCTTGTCTAAAGACAATCGAGGAGCTAAAAAGAAGTTAGTGAGTGCACCAATCATAGTGGCTCCTGAACGGAACGAGCCATTCCAGCTGATGTGTGACGCTAGTGATGATGCAATTAGGGTTGTATTGGGCCAAAGGAGGAGCAAAGTATTTCACTCCATTTACTACGCAAGCAAGACTCTTACTCCTACTCAAATAAATTATGTTGTGACAGAAAAGTAGTTGGTTGCCGTCGTTTGGCCGTTCGATAAATTTTTTGGGCTTACTTGGTAGACACCAATGTCGTTGTCTACATAGACCATTCAGGCTTCAGGTACTTGTTCGAAAAAAAGATGCTAAACCAAGGATAATCCATTGGGTTTTACTCTTGCAGGAATTTGACTTTGAGATCTGAGACTGTAAAGGACCAGAGAATCAAGTGGCCGATCACTTGTCCTGGTTAGAAACTCGGAATCACGTAGTTGAGCAAGATATCATCAAGGAAACCTTTCTAATGAACAATTGTTGGCCGTTACTAGTGGGGAGATGCCATGGAATGCGGCTTTTTTGAACTATCTAGCAAGTGGAGCAATGTCACCTAACCTTGAACCACATGCTAAAAGGAAGTTCTTGCGCGATGTGAGATCATATGTGTGGGATGAACCGTTTCTATTCAAATCATATGCCGACCAGTTGATGAGAAGATGTGTGCTCGAATTTGAGATAAATGATATTTTACATGACTGTCATGCATCGCCCTATGGTGGTCACCATGCAGGTGACAAAACGACAACTAAGGTGTTGCAATCGGGTTTTTATTGGCCTAGGTTGTTAGAGATGCCCATGAGTTCGTGAAGAAGTGTGACAGATGCGAAAGAACGTGAAAGATTCCAAAATGCATGAGATGCCATTGCAAGGTATTATGGAGGTTGAAATTTTCGATGTGTGGGGAATTGACTTCATGGGTCTGTTTGCCACGTTCAATGGGTACAAATACATTTCGGTGGCCATTGACTATGTGTCGAAGAGGGTGAAGGCCATTTCTCTTCCTATAAATGATGCCAAGGATGTGGTGAACTTTGCGAAAAAGCATATCTTTATAAGGTTCGGCACCCCGAGAGTGCTGATAAGTGATGGGGCACCCATTATGTAACAAGTTGTTGGATAATGTTTTAGTGAAATATGGGGTCAAACACAAGGTTGCGGCCACCTACGATCCTCAGACTAGTGGGCAAGTTGAGGTGTCAAATAGAGAGATCAAGAATTCTCTTGAGAAGACAGTTAGTGCAAGTAGAACAAATTGAGTTGCAAATATTGACGATGTCACAACCCAACTCTACCAACCGATCGCGATGGAGCCTAACTCTCATGCTAGGCAAGCCAAAGATAACTGAAACAAAATATAGAGAATGGACAAAAGTGATACAACTCTAATGTCTCATCATAGCATAATAACGTCGATACATGGTAAATTCCCGGGAGCTGGTAAATACAGAATCATGAGCTCTAAAATGAAAATACAAATCTGCGAAGCTAAATAACAATAATGTCTGAAAATAAAGACAACAGTACAAATGAAAAGAGACGCCAAGACTCTTATCAGGATGCAGCTCTACCTCGTCTCTCAGACAACATAGCAAGCAAAACTCTACTTCTAGTGATTGGGTCCGACACCTGGATCTGCACAATTAAGTGCAGACTGTAGTATGAGTACAACTAACCCATGTAATTAGCAAGTATCATAACTAACCTCGGCGAGGTAATAGAAGAAAGAAATATAAATGATACTCGCTATAACCTGTACAATTCATAAATTTAACAAGTACAAAACAGTAATACAAGCAAGTAAGAAATCTCAGCAAGAATTACCTTGGTGCACATAACCTCTTAACATACTCTGCTCTGTCAACAATCCAACATATAAAGGAGATATGCAAATAGATCAAGTAAATAACCAAGGAAATTGTAAGTAAAGATGAAATGCGATAACCAAAATCAAATGATGGCCAGCTTTTCCTCAGAATTTTTCATAATCGAACCACACCACTGATCAGTTTTCTTCAATAACTATGTGTACAACAACAAAAAGGAACACGAGAGGGTGACCCTAGGGGGATGCATCCATATGCACACGCTGCACGGATGACTCACGTACCGCATGGACAACTCACGTGCTAATAATATCAACCGCACAGACAACTCACGTGTTGTCGGACAACTCACGTGCCAATAGTACCAATATCTGAATTTGCATGGACAACTCCCGTGTTGCACGGACAACACACGTTCCAATAATACCAACCGCACGGACAACTCACATGCCAATAATAACAATCTGCCCGGCGTGTTCACAGACTAAATATCACAATCCGCCCGGCGTGGTAACAATCTCTCTATATCACAATCCGCCTGGCATGGTCACATAGAAATCAGATATACAAGAATACAATACATGATCGATGAATATCGCACTCGTGGACTAGTATAAATGACATACTATGGTGTAGGCATGTGCAATGCGTGGTATCACGGCTCAATGAGACAATTTCAGCACGAAATTGTAGTTTATCGGGTTCAATCAGGAGAATAACCTTAACGTAACTTTAAAGGTGGTACGAATAGCTCAAAAAAATAGGTACAAATAGGAGAAACATCACAGCATGAAGCTTAGCAATCAATTCAATGCATATCATAGCCTAAGTACTACCCCGAGCATGACTAGTACCCTGGTGCACGCATATGGACTCAACCCCACACATATACGCCACTCATAGCACGTAACAATCACAAATATCTCAAGCAACTAGTGCCTCAACTAAGTTTAGGCAAAATAAGTACTTCAAGCAAGCCAAATCACTCCTCTAATAAGCCCTTCATGTGTGAATCAATCTCTGTACGGCTCGGATCTACCCAAAATAACTCAATTCATCAACAAAATCCATAGGAAACGATTCCAGAATATAAAGCTAAGATCTTTACTCAAATCAAAAAGTCAACCAAAAAAGTTAAGCTCGGGCCCGTACCCTAGAGCCCGACCAAACTAACATATTCCGAGCACCCATTCAAATATGAGTCTAACCATACAATTTTCATCTTATACCGACCTCAAATCGACCTTACCTCAAATTCACATAACCTAGATGAAATAATCCATGGGTAATCAATGTCTATCATCAAATTTTGGTAAACTTCACTAACCTCTTCAATTATGCTGAAAAGCACGCCAAAAATCGCCCTTAGCCGAGCTCCACAACTCAATAGATGAGAAGAAAAGACTAAACCTCGATAGTAAATCATGTCCACCAAAACCACACTTCCAGCCCTTTAAAGTCGCACATGTGACGCCGCATCTGTGGAAAATCCATCACAGATGCGAAAATTCATTAATCCCCGGCCATCCGCTTCTATGGGCCACTCCTTCGCACCTGCAGATGTGCTTCTGTGAAATACTGGTCGCACCTGCAAGTGTGCTTCTGCGAAATACTGGTCGCACCTGCGGCTGCGCACCTACGTTCCAAGGTCCTCATTTGCGGACTCAACCTTCCCCCTGCTACTCTATGCTTCTACGATCAGTAAGCCGCACCTGCGGCTCCGCATTTGTGGCCAAGCCCTCCACAGATGCGAAAACACCAGAAGCCCTGCACCTTCAGCAATTCAACTAAGTCCATAAATGGTCCGAACACAATCTAAAATACCCCCGAGACCCCCGGGACCCCACCCAAATATACAAACCACTTCAAAAACATAACACGGAGCTACTCGAGACCTTAAATCACACAAAACAACATCAACCACGAATCATACCCCAATTCAAGCCTAAGGAACTAATGAACTTTCAACTTCCAAAACTCGTGCGGAACCATATCAAATCAACTCCGAATAACTTCAAATTTTGCATGAAAGTCCCAAATGACGCAACAGACCCTATTCCAACTCTCTGAACAAAAATCTGAGTCCAATATCAACAAAGTCAACTCTCTGTCAAACCTACCAAAGTTCCAAATCTTGAACTTTCCAACTTTCGCCGAAAAGCACCAACCCAACCCATGGACCTCCAAATCCACGTTCGGACGTACGCGTAACTCCAAAATCACTATACGTAGCTATTAGAACCATCAAAAATCATCTATACAAAAGTCAAACTCCGATCAACTTTAACAACTTAAGCACCCAACCTTGGGACTAAATGTCCCAATTCACTCAAAAACTTCCCCGAAACAAAATCAACCACCCCGGCAAGTCTCATAATCATAAATACACATTCGTAACGCATCAAATAGGGGAAACAGGCTAAAATACTCAAAATAACCGGCCGTGTCATTACATTCTCCCCCTCTTACACAAACCTTCATCCTTGAACGGGTTTGGAATCATACTTCGGGTCTCAAAAAGGTGAGGATATCTGCTCCGCATATCCTGCTGCTCGGTCTTTATGTAGTCTCCTCGACTGGCTGACCTCTCTAATGAACCTTCACTGATGCTATATTCTTTGACCTAAACTTTTGAACCTACCGGTCCAAAATGCCCACCGGCTCCACATCATAAGTCAAATCGTCGTCTAGTTGCACTGTGCTGAAGCCCAAAACATGTGACAGACCAGAATAATACTTTCGGAGCATCAAAACATGAAATACTAGATGAATACCCTATAGACTAAGTAAGTGGCAAGGCAAGTCTATACACTACCTCTCTAACTCTCTCAAACACCTCAAAAGGACCAATATACTTAGGGCTCATCTTGCTCTTCTTCCTGAACCTCATCACGCCATTTTATGGGCGAAACTCTGAGCAGAACCTTCTCACCCACCATATATGCAACATCCCGAGCCTTCTTGTTTGTATAACTTTTCTGTGTGGACTGTTGTACGAAGTCGTTCCTGAATTAACTTCACCTTTTCCAAAGCATCACGGACTAAATCAGTGCCCAGTAACCTAGCCTCCCCAGGCTTAAACCAATCAACCAGATAATGACACCGCCTCCCATATAAGGCCTCCTGAGTAGCCATCTGGATACTCGACTGATAGGTGTTTTTGTAGGCAAACTCTACTAGCGGTAGAAATTGATCCCATGAACCTCCGAAATCAATGACACAAGCATGTAACATGTCCTCCAGTATCTGAATTGTGCGCTCGGACTGTCCGTCTGTCTAGGATGGAATGATGTACTCAGGTCGACCTGTGTGCCCAACTCACACTGCACTACTCTCCAAAACTGTGATGTAAATTGAGTACCTCGATTTGAGATAATAGACAAGGGCACATCATGAAGGCGAAGAATCACCCGAATGTAAATACGGGCCAGTTGCTCTAAAGAGTAGGTAGCCATGACCAGAATGAAGTGTGCATACTTGGTCAGTCTATCCATAATTACCCACAATGCATCAAATCTCCTCAAGGTCTGTGGAAGCCCAACTATAAAATCCATGGTGATAAGCTCACTTCCACTCCGAAATATCAAGCTTTTGAAGCAAACCACCGGGTCTCTGATGCTCGTACTTCACCTGCTGAAAGTTCAGACACCAAGCAACATACTCAACATTATCCTTCTTCATCCTCCTCCACCGATAGTGCTGCCTCAAATCATGATACATCTTGTAGCTCCTTGACTGAATGGAATACCGTGAGCTATGGGCCTCCTCAAGTATCAACTCTCGCAACCCATCCACATTGGGAACACAGATCCAACCATGCATCCTTAGTACACCGTCATCACCAATAGTAACTTCCTTAGCATCACCGTGCTGCACCATGTCCTTCGGGACAAGCAAGTGCGGATAATCATACTGACGCATCTCGGTGCGCTCAAACAAAGAAGATTGTGAAACCACACAAGCAAAACCTAGCTAGGCTCTGAAATATCGAACCTCACAAATTGATTTGCCAAGGCCTGAATGTCCTATGCTAGTGGTCTCTCCCCAACTGGAATATAAGCAAGACTCCCCATGCTCTCAGCTTTCCTACTCAAATTATCAGCCACCAAATTAGCCTTCCCGGAATGATAAAGAATATGATATCATAGTCCTTTAATAGCTCTAACCACCTCTGTTGCCTCATGTTCAGATCCTTTTTCTTGAATAAGTGCTGGAGACTCCTGTGATCTATGAACATCTCATAAGACATGCCATAATTGTAATGTCTCAAAATCTTCAGTGCGTGAACAATGGTTGCCAACTCCAAATCATGAACAGGATAGTTCTTCTCATAGGGCTTCAATCGATGCGAAGCATAAGCAATAACTCTACCCTCCTACATCAACACACATCTGATACCAATCCGTGAAGCATCACAATCTCCTCACAATCGTTAGACCACCTGAATGGGGCATCCTTCTGCGTCAATCTAGTAGATGGGGCTGCCATATATGAAAACCCCTCCACAAAACAGAATATCCCAAAACACCAAGGAAACTCCGGATCTCAGTAGCAAAAGACGGTCTAGGCAAACTCTGAACTACCTCAATCTTCTTCGGATCCACCTTATCCCCTCACTAGACACCACATGGTCCAAGAATGCCACCAAGTCAAGCCAAAACTCACACAGGAGAATTTAACATATAGCTCCTTCTCCCTCAAGGTTTGGAGCATGATCCTCAAGTGATGCTAATGATCCTCCCAGCTGCGAGAATACATGAATATACCATCAGTAAACGCAATGATGAAAGAATCAAGGTACGACTGGAATACACTGTTCATCATGTGCGTAAAGGTTGTTGGGTCATTGGTCAGCCCAAAGGACATCACCAGAAACTCATAGTGACCATAGCGGGTCTTGAAGTCCGTCTTCGGAATATTCGAAGCCTCGATAATTAACTGATGGTACCCCGATCTTAAACTGATCTTTGAGAATACCATAGCACCCCGAAGATGATCAAACAAATCATCAATATGTGAAAGTGGGTACTTGTTCTTGATAGTAACTTTGTTCATATGCCTGTAGTCAACACACATCCTCATAGAACCATCTTTCTTCGTCACAAAATGAATCAGTGCACCACAAGACACCAGTCAATACATAAATCGACATCCCTGTCCGGTGGCATAGCTGACATGTCCATAGGAAACACATCTGAGAAGTCCCTCACTACCGGAGTTGACTCAACAGTAGGAGTATCAACACTAACATCCCTCACAAAGGCCAGTTATGCCAAACACCCCTCCTCAACCATTTTTTGAGCCTTCAAATATGAAATCCTTATACTAGGAACATGATCCAGGGAGCCTCTCCACTCCAACCTCGGCAACCCCAGCATCGCCAACGTCACGCTCTTAGCGTGACAATTTAGAATGGCATGACATGGTGACAACCAATCCATGCAAAATATTGCATCAAAATCTATAATGTTGAGCAATAAGAGATCAATCCTCGTCTCATAACCCCCAATAGTCACCACACGCGATCGATATACCCGATCCTCTCACGCCCCGAACTCGGGGAGCGCGATCGACGCTCAACGGAGTTACCCCGATCGAGCAAGCCTGCACAGTGCCATCTACCCAACTTGCCCACAAATAAAGAGAAGAATACATTTCATTAATTAGTCGATAAGAAGTCATGTGAACAACACCAGTTCATTTCCATTAGTTACGTCATTAACAAGTCCTTAAAATAGTACGTTGTACAATCATATTTAAAGTGGGACAGATGATACAATTACAACATTTTTAGTTCTAACTTTTCCAATACAGACACAACTCACACTATGTCTACGGAGCCTCTAACAGGATCAAAAGAGTACTATGATAGTACCGGCAATAAGGCCCCGGCTGTACCTAAAAATGTTATGTACAACAGAGAGAAGATACAGAACCCCGAAATGAAGTGAGTCTCACAAAATCAGCTGAGGAGAGGGTGTGCTGCTATCACTGATCAATGCCACCTGCTATGGAGCCACTTGCATCCATTAAAGATGCACCCCCCCCCCCCC
>MCJB01019965.1:167235-197233 GCA_002018475.1 Nicotiana obtusifolia | reverse complement strand
TGCCCCCCCCCCCCCAGCAAAAGGGACGTTAGTACATACGGAATAGTACTAATATGTAAAACTAAACACCTTCTCAATAGAACGAGTAACAGTAAATGGAGAACAAAACATGATACTAATAAAAGACTCAAATGGTATCAAAGTGTCACAGTAGGGGAAACGTATATTTCAAGTAAGTTTCGTTAATTTAAGTTGGGAGATCTTTAGCAACGATATACCACCGTGTTTTAGCATGGAGTCCAATCTCAGCTTGACCGGCTAAGCCGTCACATCCCGAGAAATATACTCACAATACCACCATGTGCGCGGCATGGCGTCTGATCTCAGCCCGATCAGCTAAGCCGTCTCACCCCAATGCCGTGTGGGTCGACATTACATCACATCTAGCTAGCAATAATCTCATCCCATTTAAGGGGAAAATATCTCAATGCACCAATCTCATCCCATATAAGGGGAAACAGTCTCATTACATTAACAAGGGGATTTACCCCTCAATCACTCCTACCATGGCACGTGTAGTTTTGGGGTTAGGTTGTTCCGACCTACCCTTCCTCGGTGGCTAATCGATACTCCCAAGGCATTTGTTGTTAAAAGTATTTACCACTTAATTCATATTCTTTTACATGTCATTCATTTTATTGACGTCATTGGCCATAACGCAATATCATTCTTTGCACGTTGGTCGTACTTCATATTTCAAGCTCACTATTCCATTTTCAATCATTATCATGGATAATCAACAACAAAGTCTTTCAAATTAAGAATTTAAATGCATACTTGAGCAGACTAGGGTCTTAGGCACATGTGACTTCTTATACAATTGACATGATAGCTTTGATAAAAATTCACACTTTTAAATCATAACATAGTAAAACACAGCCCATACTTAAACCACATTCTCAAACATTAACTCAACATAACAAGAATCCTTGGAATACATATTGAACGCATGATTATTTTGACACAAGGTTTGGTTGATAAATTCAGTTTATAAAAGCATCACAAGACTTACAAGTTGCGGGGCTCAATTCTAAAAGAAGAGTGTAGCCAACATACCTCATTTGAGCTTCCTTAAACTCTCAAAAGTTCTGGAAATCTTAGCAACTTCGATCTATTTTAGAAATATAACAAGTTGAACCAAAAATTAGGAAGATGATCATGGTTCCAGCTCATTTGAGAATTTTATCAAACACTAGGTGTGCATTAAGGTTTCAAGGTCCTCCTGTGGTGTATTCTGTCATCCCACAACTCATTATCTACCATTTTTAGCTCAACAATCTTCCTACACCCCTTGATAACACATGCATGCAAAATGAACAACTTCCCACAATCAAGAATTTTCTTACTAATTGCCTATTTGTTTTTGTTGAATTTCGAAATTGAGAGTTAGGGTGTAGAATCTTACCTCTAGGATGAAGACCTAGTGAGTTTCCCTTGTTAATCTTCAAAGATTTGATCAAGAATTGAAGAACAAATTGTTCAGGAACCCTCTCCCACTCCAGAGCACTCTCTCACTCTCAAAATATCAGGTTTTTACTTAAGAAATGGTCTATAGAGTCTATATAATGGAATAGGGTCAGGTTATGAAGCTCCAGAACACAATCTGCGGTCGCATATGCAACCGCATAATGCTTCTGCCATCCGCAAAATGGGCTGCAAAATGTCCCTCTGAAACTGGGCAATTATGCCCCACTCTGCAGCCATTATGCCGCTTTGCGATCGCATAATTGACTACATAATATCACCCAAACTTGCCTAGTTTTGTGCTTCACACCGGCCATTTTGCGGCCCGCATAGTGATTTGCGGCCGTATAGTGGGCAGCATAAATGCCCTTTTCTGCCAAATATTTTCCTTTACTACCCAGTTTACTGTTCAACCCAAAAGAATCTCTACATTCACCTATGCATAAGCCTACCTCAGCACCACAAAATCTCGAGTTTTAGGCAAACTTTTACGGGGCCTTACAACTCCACCATAATAGAATCACCCACCGGTGTAGATACATGAACATGCATAATTAAAGAATCATGAGGCATATCCAAATAACGAGCAACGTATGACGACACTTATGAATAAGTGAAATCAGGGTCAACTAACACTGAAGCATCCCTGTGGCACACTGAAAAAATAACTGTGATCACAATATCGGAAAAAATTACCTCTGGACTGGCAAGAAATGCATAGAAACAGGCCTAACAACAACCTGGTCGGCCTCCACCTCTAGGGCGAGTTCGAACTGCCTGAGTCCCACCCCTTGACAGCCGTGCGGGTGATTGTCACGACAAAAATCCCAACCCATCGTGATGGTACCTGACACACTCCTAGGCAAGCCAGACATAGTAATAAAGAACCAAAATAACAAAATTTGCAGGAATAGCATAAGTCTAATATCTCAATATAACAAAATACTACTAATACTAGATAAATCCCCCCCAGAACTAGTTAATACGTAGTCATGACCTCTAATATGGGAATACAAAATCAGAAATGACTATATATAATACTCTCTGGAATAAAGAAACAGTACATAAGAAAGAGATGCCAAGACTGCGGGCGAGAATGCAGCTCTACATCGTCTCTCGAAAAACTCAGCTAAACAAGCAAATCTGCTAAAGATAACTGGTCCCAACACCTGGATCTTCTCAATTAAGTGCTGAGTGTAGTATGAGTACAACCGACCCAATATACTCAATAAGCATCATAACTAACCTTGGCGAGGTAAAAGAAACAAGAATTATAATTCATACCAGCTATAACTTGTACAGTTTCATAAATCCAACAAGTACAAAATAGTAATGCGATCAAGTATAAAGCACAGAAGGAACTATATGTGTGCGTCTAAGATTCTTCAAGTACTCAGCTCAGTAAATGATACAACATATAAGGGTGATATACAAATGAATCAAGTAAATAACCACGGAAGTTGCAAGTAAAGATGAAATGCAAATCCAAACAAACACAAACAAGATTTTCCTCAACCTTTCCATATTCGTACCAAACCACTGATCAGTTTTCCTCAATATCCGCGTGTACACAATCAAGAGAAAAACATGAGAGGGTGACCTTAGGGAGATGGATCCATATCGAGAGGCTGCACGGACAACTCACGTGCTGCATGAACAGCTTACGTGCTAATAGTATCAACCGCACGGAAAACTCACGTGCTGCACGGACAACTCACGTGCTAATAATATCAATATCTGGATCCGCACGGACAACACACATGCTATTAATATCGACTGTACGGACAACTCACGTGCCAACAATCACAATCCTCCCGGCGTGGTCACAGGCTACCAGTCCAGATCATAACTCACAGAAAGAAAATATATGAGAATACATGTACATGATCAATGGCTATCAGGTTTCATACTCCTGTACCGGTATAACAAACATGGTATAGTGTAGTCATGTGCAATGTGTATCATCATAGCTAAAACAAACAATTACATCATGGAATAGCAGTTTATCATGTTGATTCGGGAAACTAACCTCAATGAAATCTCAAATGTGATACAAATAGCTCACAAAGGGGTACAAATAGGAAAAACATCTTAGCTTGAAGCTTAGCAATCAATTCAAGGCATGTCATAGCCTAAGAACTACCCCGAGCATGTGAATATTATCCCGGTGCAACGCATAAGGGCTCAACCCCACACATATACACCACTCATGGGACGTAGCTATCACAAATAATCTGGGAAACTAGTGCCTCAATCAAATTTAGATAAGATACTTACCTCAAGCAAGCCAAATTACTCCTCTAACATGCCCTTCCCATGCGTATCGGCCTCCAAACGACTCGAATCTAGTCATAAACAACTCAATATCAACAAATAATGCTATAGAAACAATTTCAAACAATAAAGTTTTGATCCTTATTATCAAAATCAAAAAGTTAAACCAAAAAGTCAATCCCGAGCCCGCACCACGGAACCCGATCACACTTACAATTACGAACACCCATTCAATAACGAGTTCAACCATACCAATTACATCAAATTCCGACCTCGAATCGACCTTCAAATCCTCAATTTTCCCTTTAGGATGTTTTTACAAAACTCCCCTTTTTCTTCACTTTAATTCACTAATTAAATGCTAAAAACAAAGGCTGGAATCATGAAATAATAACAAATCCGAGTGAAAAACACTTACTCCGGTCCAAATATTGAAAATCCCCTCTAAAATCGCCCAAAACCGAGCTCTCTACTTCAAAATGTGTTATAATGAACTAACCCTCAAAATGGGATTTAACCATTCTGCCTAGGTATTACACATCGTGATCTAGAAGAACAAATTATCACTGCCATCTCTACGTGAACGCGATGGGTACCAGACCTAACACTTCGCGAACGCGTGCACACCTATGTGATCGTGTAGGCTTAAAGCCTTATGCCCCAGCTGACATCTCCTCTACGCGAACGCATTACCCTACTCGCGACCTTGCGGACCTCAGCCTCTCAAAGCTTCGCGAATGCAAGCTTATTATTTCAAAAATGATGAATAAATGACCACTGCCAGCAACAACTCTTCGCGACCGCATCCCTTTCTTCGTGATCGAGAAAGAGGAAACCAGATGAACAAAAATTAGCAATCCAACAATGAAGGAAAATGGTCTGACACCCACCAAGAACACACCCGAGGCACTCAGGACCCCGTCTAATCTGACCAACCAGTCCCAAAACACAATACAAACTCGCTCGAAGCCCAAATCACATCAAATAATACCAACACCACGAATCGCACCCCAATTCAAGCCTAATGAACTTCCAACTTTTAAAATTAATGCATAACCATATCAAATCAATTATGAATGACCTCAAATTTTGCATGCAAGTCCCAAATGACACAACGGACCCATATCTTTCTTAAGCAAAAGCTTAAGTACAGCCGCACATGCAGAACCTCCCGAAGGGCATTTTTAACAGCAAACTTTTGGGCACTATAAGTAGACAGGAAAAACTTTTTTGGGGCAAGTTTTGTATTGTAAGCATCTGTAGCGGTTATATTTTACCTTTTTGGGAAAGTAGTGACAAATATTGGTGAACAATCATTAGTTTTACCATTTAATTATATTTTATGGCTTTAATTATTCTTCTACTTTGTTTTCTTTGCATTCTAGCATGAGCAGCTAGATTTTATCTAGGGTTGTGACCTAAACCGAATGTGTAAATCTTATGGGTTATTAATTTTAATGCTTGTTTATGGTTGGGTATTTATTATTTAGCCTTGTTTATGCATTATTTCTAGAATTAACGGTTGCAAACATTGGTTCATGACTATTTGACTTAATTCTTACTTGAGAAAGAGGGACTTAGTCTAGGAAAACATGGCTAACAAGATATTTAGCTAGTTAAGTTTTTGGCTAGTTTGTTTAAAGGGTTTGAACTAGGGATAGAAAAAACCCAACTTGGATTCATATCAATTATTTCGATTGCTACCCAATTGGGCTTGAGAAAGCCAATTGGGGCATAACCAACTCAATAATTGAAAAAGGCACACTTTTGAGAAAGCATTGTTGCTCTAGGAGCCTACCTGAGGATCTAACACTGTCAAACACACTCACCCATTTGCACTCATAGGATCTTTTCACATCTACATCATCTGGTATGCTTCATTTCATGTTGATTTTGTTTTATTTTAATTTTGAATTTATTTTTCCTTTTTAGCTTCTTTTTAGGCCATCTGTTAATATATTCCATCCTTGTAACCATGTGGGGTATTTTTGTAATGGGTAACTGATAAAACATGCAAGAATGGGTTGGGTTAATTGTTTTCTATGTGTACACCAAGTTTCCAAGTAGATTTGATCAAGTTTCTGCAAAACCGAGGTAAAACTTTAAGACCTGCTCGTCTGTTTTTTGAAATATGCAGACGCACTTGGATTTGAGTGGTCCGCAAATTATTTAGTTAGGGCAATTAGTGGTTGGATAGTGTTTCTGTAGCCACGCGTTAATTGGGTGGGTCGCAAAATTCCTGGAGAGGTCGCATTTTGGTCCGCACTGTCTATTTAAGGCTTGCCCTCTCAGACCCTGATCTGCGGACCACACTTAAAATTTTGCGAATCGCACATGAATTCTACAGCTACACAATGACCTCGAACTGTCTATCAAAGAAGAGGCTTCTGAGACCTTTGCACATATGTGCAAAAGTAAGGCTGCACATGAAATTATACGGTTCGCACTTCTACTCTGTGGGAAGACACAAAATGTGCGGACCGCGCTTCACCCATTTCTACAACATGAAAGTTCAATTATAGCCCTAATGATTCTATGTTATTCTCACTCACTTACATGAGTATTAACTGCGTTGAATCATGATTTGCAACTGACAATTCTTTTTGTGTTGATACATATAATGGTACGATCACGAGGATGAGGTAAATCTACCAAGGGAAGAAGAGAAGCTTCAAGGGGTCGAGGCAGAGGTGCCTTGCCCCCTAATGTGCAAAAGATAATATCAGAGGGAGAGGTAGAGACCTCTCTGAGTCTAGCTCTTATGCCCCGTCTAGGGAAGTCTCCGAGGGAAACTCTATGTCTATTTCGGAAGAGCACAATGAGGAGCAATCCAGGCCACATGGGCGATTTGAGCCTTTTGATGTGCCTTCTACATCTCACATCACTTCCAAGGGTTCCGAAAGTTCTAGCCAGGAGTCCGAGGCAGCTGCTACAGGGTCTGGTTCTAATGACACCCCTAATGATGTGAGAGGCGGAGTAGGTACACAAGTTGGTTTAACTCGGACAAAGAAGAAGGATGCTTGGGAGGATATATTTGTAAGTCGCCAGGCATTCTCTGACTTCCGGATGTGGTGGCCATTGAGATCTTTGACTCATGAGCAGCAGTTTTTATTGAATGATCTTGAAAAGTATAATCCTGTGTTTCTAGAGCAGTTCACAAAGAGAAAAAGGTGGATGCTATTTATGGAGAAGTTAGTTTATGTCAAGGAGCACCTTGTTCGAGAGTTTTATGCAAACACTTCGAATATTCTCAAGGGAAGAAAGTCATAAAAGTGCGCAATTTGAAAGTGAAGTTTGATTAGCATACTTTGAACGCGTACTTGAGATTCGAGGATGTGGAGCCGAGAGAGTACTTAGAGAAGTTGGCTCTGAAAGAAGAGGCTAGGCCGTGGCTTGCAGAGATTTTAGCAATGGACCCAATCCTCCTTGGATTGCTGCTAGGGTTCCTATTCTTCGGAGCACATTGACTTTCAAGGCCAAGGGGCGGAAAACCTTTGTTTGTAGCAGGCTTGACCTATGCCAAAATGAGAACAACCTACCTGTTTCTCGAGCTGTTTTGGTGGCATCTATCATGGACGGGTACCCAATCAATGTGGGTTTCCTAATGTCGGCCAATATTTCCCTGGTGGCACAGCAAAGTAACATTTCTTACCCCTACCCCAGCACTATTACTGAGTATCTGACATATGAGAAGGTAGATCCCAAGCCATTTGACACAAATGTAAATCTAACAGGCCCGTTTGAGTGGTACAAGCTGCAGGATCCGAGGAACCCGAAGAAGAGTGCCCAACCTTCTACTATTGTTAGCCAATATGATTAGCCAGTAGTGGTAGTTTCTGATACATATGATATTCCATTTACATCAGCTGAGCTTTCTACTAGTGTAGTAGCTGCTATGCCCCGGCCACCATCTTCAGCTCCATCTATAGCTTTTTTACAGCTCCTAGGGCAGTTCCTACTCCAGTTCCGAGGCCGGTGCCCATGCCTACTTTTTGCTTTGCGAGTCACCCAGACATCGTTGACTCTTAACAACTTGATGCGAGCAGCTACTTCAAAGCTGTCTGAGATCTCTAGTGATGTAGCAGGCAGTCATCTATCCAGGCACCTCGGGACACCGCTGACATTGATGAGAAGCTAAGCAAGATCTTGGAAAACCAGAAAGTGATTATGGACACCTTAGTACAACATGGTGTTGTGATCGAGGGGTTGACAAAGCAGATAAAGAAGATGCGGAACTCCCAAGCCAGGAAGAAGGAAGTGGATAAACTTAGGACTGCACTGACCTAGCTAGCTACTACTGGTGATTTTCCTTTTGACACATTTATTGACCCATCCCAGCCCCACCCAAATCCATCTACACAGGATGGTCCCGCTAGCCAGTCTGAGGAGCCATGCCTTGCCACCGACACTACTGACGCAATATGTGTGGTGTTCACTTCTCCAGCCACTTCTAAACATGATGATGATATTCAGTTGGCTGAGCGAATAGGGACTCATGCTGCTGGGGACACAGTGATGACACAAGACACTTAGGGATTTTCTTCGCCCTCTCTACTTTTTCTCTTATTTTGTTAAGCATTGGGGACAATGCTTACTTTTATTCTGGGTGATGGAGCTTATTTGACACAATGGATACATTTGGATACTATGTAATGCAATAATTGGATGATTCTATTTCATTTTATCTATCTTTAGTAGTTATTGCTTTCATTAGCTTCTTTATTTGTTTGCTTTGATTTTTTTAATGTTAGCAGTTTATTTTTATGTAGTAGCTTTTAAGTTTTTCCTTATATTGTGGATAACAAGCCTTTGGTTTTCTTAATGTCGCGGTTCTTTCTAAAGGTGGTCTTTTGTGTGAACCTGGTGACTCTTCCCGAGGATGGATGGTGTGACAACTTTCTTAAAGGAATGAGTCTATTTTGTGTTTAGGTAATAATAATAGTAGTAGTAATGAATAAAATCCCTAATTTAGTCATTCTCTAAATAGAGTTATTCTTGCTTCATTTGGCACCAACACACTTAACTACATGCTTATGGTTTGAAACAAGGTTTTTGGAACAAAATTGCTCAAGTTAGTAACTTTGAGGTTCTTGAGTTTATTTTGATAATCATTGAGTGGTTGATTGGACCATATTGATCTTTAACTTGATTGTGATCGTTGTAGACTTTAAACTCTATCCTCTTTTACGGTCTAGTTGCATGAGAGGTGAGGTGATTTTTGTTGCTAGTCCAAGTACTTGAGTGGATAGTCTAGAACTTGCCTCTAATGTGTTTCAAGGCGAAATTCTAGATTTTCTTGGTTTGGAAGATGATTGTAAGCTTTCCTTGGTCTGTTTGAGCTTTCTATTGCCACCCGATGTTTGTTATCCTAATCAACCCCTTTGAGCCTCTAGCCTTTCTCTGTTGGTAACCATGCTACAAGCTTTACCCGTTTTGTCTATAGTCCTCTCTTGGCAACCGAACCTTCCTCAACACTCTTATGAAATAAGTGGCTTAAGGCATAACTTTGGGGGGAAAGTTAAGAAATTTCAAAGAGGTACCAAGGCACCAAAAAGAGAAAATAAATGATCTCTAGGAAAAGAGAAGGCCAGAAAAAGGAAAAACCAAAAAGAAAAGGCCAAAAAAAGGGAGATTGATTAAATCAAAAAGAGGCAACTATGTCTAGTATGAGCATCAACGGAGAAAAAGAATGAAATGAACAATAAAAAAGAGTTGTCAAGTCTCTCTAGCCCCAAAGAAAAAAAAATGCCTCTAAGGGTTGGTAAATGTGAGCCATGAAATGAAAAACAAAAGTGGAGTGCTTAAGGAAGGGTGTAATCACTTATCCCATATAATATCCTATCCCAAGCCAAAACCCTTCATTATAACCCGAAAGAAGTCCTACTTTATTGTGAACCGAGTGAGCTTACATTAGTGGAGATCTACATAAGGGGCAAGCCTATGATACTTGAAGCCATACTTGTGACATTCCTTTGTGAGAGAAGAGTGAATCCTTCACTGCTCTAGAAATTTAGTGTTAATTCTTGAAGTGAGCATCGAAAATGGAAGGTAAAGGATGAAGAGTTTGGAGTGTCCACCATGATTTACATTATAGAACAAGAGTCCTTGACGAGTGAAGTCAATTCTTGAAGCTCAAATGTCACACTAGAGTTATATGCACATGACATATGTTTTGTCATCCGCCTGATCCGGCTGAACGTGCCCGTACCATCTGTCAGAGAATAGAAGAGTAAAGGTTCAAAACATTGGAAACAACAAATCCGCATGACAGAACGCAATAAAGTAAAGTTTCCTAACGTTTTGGTAGCTCTCGAAGATAAGTACAGACGTATTTGTACTGATCCGCAAGACTCTACTAAACTTGCTCTTGACTTGTGGAACCTATGAACCTAAAGCTCTGATACCAACTTGTCATGACCCAACTCCACCAAGCGCCCATGACGGCGCCTAACTCTCTTACTAGGAAAGCCAAAAATAACATAAATGAAATATAAATACTGAAAGGACAAAAATGGTACACGTCTAATGACTCAACATAGCATGATAACATCAAGCTAGTAAATACAGAGTCATGAGCTCTAAAATGGAAATACAAGTTTGCAAAGCTAAATAACAATACTGTCAGAAAATAAAGACAACAATACAAATGGAAAGAAATGCCAATACTACGATCGAGATGCAGCTCTACCTCGTCTCTCGGACAACTCAGCAAGCAAAACTCTGCCACTGGTGACTAGGTCTGACACCTGGATTTGCACAATTAAGTGCACAGTATAATATGAGTGCAACCGACCCCGTATACTCAGCAAATATCATAACTAACCTTAGTGAGGTAATAAAAGCAAGAATTATAAATGATACTCATTTATAACCTATACAATTCATAAATTCAACAAGTACATAACAATAATACGAGCAAGTCAGAAATCTCAGCAAGAATCACCTTGATGAACATAACCTCTTAGCATACTCTTGTCAGTCAACAATCCATCATATAAAGGAGAAGTGACGACCCAAAAACCCACCACCGGGCGTCATGAAGGCACCTAGTCTCTAAGACTAGGTAAGCCGATTACTAACAACGATTAAGCCATTTTTGACAATGATAATTTGAAACAGATTCTAATATGAATACCGAAACAAAAGCGTAATAAGTCTACGCGGCAATAATCATAACAACCTCCCAAGATTAGATAATACAAAGTCACGAACTCTAGCTGAATACCTGGAATGATCTCAAAGATAGGAATACAACACTGTTTAAATGACAAGCTGATAGTACAATATAAGGAAATGACTCTAAGGGACTGTGATGTCCAAGTAGCTCTAACTTGAATCCTCGCGATCAACAAGCTAACTTTGCCCCAGTCCGATATCTACAATACCTGGCTCTGCATGGAAATATGCAGAAGTGTAGTATGAGTACACCACGATCGCTACCCAGTATGTATCAAGACTAACCTCAGTGGAGTAGTGACGAGGTACAAGTCAAGACACTCACTAGACAAAATAAGTTGTGCACTATAGAAATATAAAGCTAATAATGAAAGTAGGAATCAGTCAATGGAAACAAGAATCAACATATGACATAAACAGTAAAGCAATAAGAGCACCGTAAAAATACCATTGTAACCAAATAAGGGACATAAATGACAACCAATTAATCAAGTAATTCTAACACAAGTTTCGCAACAAAAATTACCCAAGATACCTCATCTCATAGTCACAAGTCACGAGTCTCAACCCACCATCATATGCTCATGGCACCTTGCGCTCACATTTCAAATCACAACCTCACGAAAAACTCACGTGCCAATATCTCAATCCGCCCCGCTTGATCGCAGGCTCACATTCACAATCTGCACCGTGTGGTCATAGGCTCACAATCTGACGTGGTCACAGGCTCACAATTACAATCCGCCCGGCATGATCACATGGCATGATCAATAAATGTCAGGTTTCATACTCCTGAGCTAGTATAAGTGGCATGCTACGGTATACATTTGTGCGAGTGTACTACTGTAGCCCAGGTCAACAATAATATCAATGACATCGAGTAGTTCATCGAAGCAACACCAACAAATCACGTAAGGTGTATGACATACACAACAAAATCACACCATCACACTAATATCACCAACAAAATGTCCCCAAGCCATCACACATCATCCCAGACATTAACCCCCTTATCTCTCTGATAGCCACCCGTATCACTCTGTATAATAGTCACCCTTATTGCTCCACCCGGAAAATAACACAATAGCCACCCGTATCACTCCGTACATTCAACAATAGTGAGATGCCACCCTTATGCCCAGCATAACAACGGTGAAATGCCACCCTTATACTCCGCATAGCACAACCAAACCACACAACAATTCACATGTGCTAGCATCACAACAACACAACATATCAACTCGTACCGCAAGTGCCCATAGGCCACAACCTTTCCAAAGATCCAACAATATTAATATTTTCATAATAAATAGTCCGCGGCTCAAACACAATGTGTATGGAATCTCAATAACAACAAAATGAATGGGAAAGTAACTCAACAAGGAACACACCCTCTTTAAACACACTTTCAATTAAAAATGATTAATGCCTTTCGATAACCTCAGATCCAATTAATTGTTTAAGGATAAACTCGATAGTGAAAGTATTTCTATGAAATGGCAAACTTCAGATTCTAGTGTATGAAGTAGGCTAACAATGAAAGAGATGGCACGAACTAGTACTACGTCTAAATGCATGAGAATAATCCGACAACAAAAGGATATCATGTAACAACAATTTTAACTAGAGTAACTCCAAAATAAAAGAAATCACACGGTGATAAAAGCAATAACAACTTCAAATAAAGCATATAAGAGCAAACTCGACAAGTAAAGAATGTGACATGCAACGACAACTTCAAATAAAGCATATGCTAGTAGACATGATGAATAAAGGATATAACATATTCTAACAATTCCAAATAAGTACATAAAAGAAGCCTAAGAGTCTAAAACAGTCAATTTCCACATAAGCCCGAGTACGTACTCGTCACCTCGCGTACATTGCTTTCACATGACACAAATAACACAAACGACTCAAATCCTAAGGGGTAGTTCCCCCACACAAAGTTAGGTAACATACTTACCTCAAATAAGCTAAACCGATACTCTAAAATGACCTCATGTGAAACAACCTCCGGACGGCTCAAATCCAGCCAAAATAACTTAATATCATAAATAAAAACCATAGGAAAAAATTCCGGATAATAAAGCTTTGATCTTTAATGAAAACTAAAAAGTCAACCCAAAAGTCAACTCCGGGCCTCGCACCTCGGAACCCGAAAAAATTTACAAAATCCAAATACCAATTCCGATACGGTCAAACCATACCAAAATTATCCAATTCCGACATCAAATCGACCTTCAAATCCTCATTTTACATTTTTGAAAGTTTTCACAAACATTCAGATTTTCTCCAACTCAAATGACTAATTTGTTAATATAAACAAATACGGAATCTTGAAATATAATCAAATCCGGATAAAGAACACTTACCGCAATCCAAATCATGAAGAACCCCTCCAAATTGCCCAAAACCGAGGTCTACAACTCAATATGTGAAACAATGGCCAAACCCTGCGATTTCCACCTACTAGTCCAGACCTCGTGCGTGTGCAGAAGCGGTCGCACATTCGACACCGCAGAAGCGCCCAAATAAATTGCAAAAGCGAACCAATCGCATCAGCGGTCCAAAATCCGCAGATATTCCAATCGCACTTGCGATCCTCCATTTGCAGAAGCGGAACTCCCACCTAGGCCCCAATTTCGCAGAATGCAAAACTCGCAGAAGCGGATCCACACCAGTGCTCCAAAATGCGCAGATGCGAAGCACCAGAACCAGACTTGCCCAAAAACATGAAAATGATCTGAAACTCGTCTGAAACACACCTATAGCACCCCAGACCCCGTCCAATCATACCAACAAGTTTCATAACATAAAACGGACTCACTCGAGGCGACAAATCACATCAAACAACCTCAAAACTACGAATCGCACCTCAAATAAAATTTAATGAACTTATAAACTTTAAACTTCTACAACTCGCACAAATCATATCAAATCAATCCGGAATAATCTCAAATTTTCACGCAAGTTCCATATGACATAACGGAGCTATTCCAACTCTCAGAATCGCAATCCGAGCCCGATATCCACAAAATCAACTGCCAATCAAACCTCTCAACCTTCCAAACCTATAGCTTTCCAAATTTTCGCCAAAATGCATCAAATCAACCTCTTCCGAATCCAAATCTAGACACATGGCTAAGTCGAAGATCACCATATAAAGCTATATCATCAAAACACCACTCTAGAGTCGTCTACACAAAAGTCAAACTTCGATCAAATCTTTTCACTTTAGCTTCTAAAATAAGGATTGTTCTTCCAAATTATTCCCAAATAATTCAAAAATCGAACTCGACCACAAACGCTAGTCATAATAAATGATACGAAGTTGCTCGAGACCTTAAATTGCCGAACGGAATCCTAATTCTCAAACCGACTGGTCGGGTCGTTACAAGAGATATGCAAATAAATCAGGTAAATAACCAACGAAATTGCAAGTAAAGATGGAATGCAGTAACTAAATCAAACGCTAGTCAGCTTTTCCTGAGAATTTTACATAACCAAATCAAACCACTGATTACTTTTCCTCAATGACATCATGTTTACCATCAAGAAGGAACATGAGAGGGTGATCCCAGGGGGATGGATCCATATCCAGATGCTGCACGGACAACTCACGTGCTACATAGACAAATCATGTGCTAATAATATCAACCACACGAAAAACACAACACGTGCCAATAATACCAACTGCATGGACAACTCACGTGCCAATAATTACAATCCTCCTAAGCATCATCACAGGATCAATATCACAATCCACCCAGCGTAGTCACAGGCTACCAGTCCAGATCATATCACACGGAAAGCAGATATACAAGAATACATGTACATGATCAATGAATATCAAGCTTCACACTCTTGGACTGGCATAAATGACATGTTATGGTGTAGTCATGGGCAATATGTGCTATCACATCTCAATCAGACAACTTCATCACGAAATAGTAGTTTACCGGGTTCAATTAGGAGAATAACATCAACGTAACCTCAAAGGTGGTAAAAATAGCTCAAAAAAGGGGTACAAATACGAGAAACATCACAACATGAATCTTAGCAATCAAATCAAGACATATTCTAAGCACTACCCCGAGCATGAATAAGAAAGAATATTGACTGCTCGACAACGTGAAGACTGCAGTCCTGACTTAGAATTAACAAACGCCCATCACGAGTCACATGGGCACCCCACCATGTATAATAATTGTGATATCCCCATCAAGATCTAACTCTAAGAGGATACTATTCATTTCTTCTTCACACCGATGCTCCCTTTGGAGACTAAATAATGGAAATATTACGTAATAGTAGCCCAATGCATGCATATTGGCTCAAACCCACACATATATGCCACTCATAGCACGTAGCTATCACAATATCTCAGGCAACTAGTGCCTCAACCAAGTTTAGGTAAGATACATGCCTCAAGCAAGCCAAATTACTCCTCTAATAAGCCCTTCCCGCGTGAATCAATATCTAGACGGCTTGGATCTATCCAAATTAACTTAATTTCATCATAAAATCCATAGGAAATGATTTTGAAAGATAAAGCTAAGATCTTTAAGTTAAATAAAAAATTCAACCCAGGGCCCACACCCCGGAACCCGACCAAACTCACAAATTCTTAACACTATTCAAATATGAGTCCAACCATACCAATTTCATCTAGTTCCGACCTTAAATGGACTGTCAAATCATAAAATCTCACTCTCCAAAATCATAGTAAAAAATCCTCAAATTTTACCTCAAATTCACATAAACTAGTGCGTACTAAGTGATCGCCAAAATGTCTCAAAGGCAACCTTTAACCCAATTGGAACCCGAGCCTCCGGGATTGATACCCTAGTTCTGTGTAAGCTTACGTACCATGAGATTTTAAGTGTATGGTGGCCCACCAAAGCCGGGAGTGGTGGTTAAAGTATGCTGATTGCATCGTATAGCCTTGTGACATTAGTTGACTTGATCTACAAGCATGCTTAAATCCATGGGTGAAGTCTGAGTAACCTCGATTTTCTTGAACACCATCTGCTAGATGCTTAAGTGTGGGGTCGTTAAGACCACTTTCGACTTTGCCTACAAGTTGACTAATGGTGCTATTTGCAGGTACAACATGATTCATCCAAACCGAAGCACACAACCTATGGATAAGGGCAAGGGCAAGGCAACAGCCCCCCCAAGGGTAAGACATCTTCCGCAGCACCACCTAAAAAGCGAAAATGAGGAGAGGCTACTTCTTGTAGTCAAGATGAGGGACTGCAAGCGGTTGCGACTATGGAAACCTCACGACCAAGGCCTAGGGGCGAGAGTGAATATGGGCTAAAAAGCATACCTACAGTAGCCAAACCATGGTACAAGATTTGTAGGCCAAGGAACATGCACCAAGACTTAACTGTGGATGAGCACCGGTTGCTATCTAAGCATCCGAGGATTTGGAAATATATTACGAGTTGGGGTTGAGCTATGTCTTTGGGAACACCGGCTGACATCAATGTGAGCCTAGGTCGCGACTTTTATGCTGGATGGGATTCCGATGATGAGGAGCAGTTAGTGCCCATTCGTGGAAGGTTGATAGATATCTCTTCTTCTGCTCTCTGTGCATACTTGGGGGCGCCAGATTTTCCGCATGAACCATTGCGTAACTTATTACCCGGCCTACTTATCCAGAGCTTCGACACAACTTGTGCCGTGTCAATTCTATGGCTGCCTGGGTTATTGATAAGAAGACTAACCACCATAGAAAGTTCCCAAAGAAGAAGCTGAAACTAGAGACCAAAGTGTGGTTGAGGTTAATCAATGCTAGGTTATTGTCATGCAATCATGATACTCATACTGGGCATGAGAGAGTGTGCTTGCTCTATTTCTTGATGACAGGCCAAAAGGTGAATGTGACATGTTTGATATACCACTAGATGGGAAAGTGAGAAGGAGTAAGAGGGTGGATAGATAATTCTTTGGACATATGCTGACACAAAAACTGAGAAAGGAGGAGGTGGATGAGGAGCCAGAGTTTGACATGACACACCGGCGGCACTCCGAGGGACTAACATTACGAGCATACAGGCAAAGGAATATGATGATATGACTACTCTTACTAGTTCCGAGCATCATGCTCGTGATTATTGTTTCATGGCCCACTTTTATGGGATGCTCGACTTGCAATTGCAAATTGCAGGACGTCCAGCTACTCTAGAGAGGCGTGCAAACTTGAATGAGCATTATTCGCTCAATGCTCATGCCCAGCGTCTGGTTGGGCTTGATGAGGGTCAGAGATTGCCTGAGGATGACGATGTCAACACACATGAAAACTCAGAGCCCGAGCTAGAGCAGCCCGAGGAGGAGGCTGATGAGGATGATGATGATGGAGGTGATGATGATGAGGACTGGGAGACGGCTGAGAGAGTCTTCTATGATGAGGGGGATGAGGAAGAATAACCAAAGAGTTTTCATACCACCCTTCTTAATTTTAAGTGCTTTATATATGCACTTATGACATTGCATGCTTTAAGTGTGGGGTGGGGGATTCTCTTTGGTATGTAAATATTAGACTAGTACATTTTGCCTTCTTTTGTTTTTAGTATTTTAGCTTCTTATTAGCTTCTTGTTTTCTATTTTAGCATTGATTAATGAGATAAAAAAATGAGGAAAAAAAATAAGTTAGTAGAGCATTTTTGCGGTAGTATTTAGTTTGATGTATTAGTAGTTTAATTTGATATGTGAAAAAAAAAGCAAAAATATAGAAAATCTAGAAAAACAAAGTAGAAAAAATTTGGAGTTTTCCCAACGATGGAACTCCTAGGCAGTTTTCTTGAGTGATTAAATTCTAACCAAAAAGAGAAAAGAATAAACACAAAAAATGAAAACTAGAAAAACACAAAAATAAGTCTTTTAGTTTTTTTTTAGATAGCAATAATCCCCCATGGCTTTTCTTTGTACCTCGGTTCCTTCCCATGGGATGTAGTTTGAACTGGGTAGTAGTTTTTTTTATTTTTAGAATAGATTAGCATGTAGGAAGTAAATGGATAAAGAAGAAGAGATTTCTACGCGCCTGTTTGGCTTGTTTTATAGTAGCACATTTAGGCTTTAGCATGTGTAGTACCTTCTCTATGTTTTGAAATTACTTATGATGCCTTGATGAATTGGATAGGATGTGTATTGACGTCTATGTCTTGTTTCTTCACTTATGTTCACTTTGTGGTTAATGCTTAATATCTCATGGCTCGTGAATACTTGCATTAGTTTGAGAGTCAGAATGGGACTGTCCTTAGTGAGTCATGTGCCATGTGTGATGAAATTTTTGTGTAGTCCATGCAATTGTAACTGAGTCTAGAACTTGTCCAGCATGTGAGTTGAAATGAAATATTAGGTGATGCTCGATTTGAAAAATAATTTTAGGCTTTCTTTTAACTTCTTGAGCTTTGATGCTTACCACATATAAAAATTATCTCTAGTCAACCCTTTTGAGCCTATGGACTTTTATTTGACAACCATAGTACAAGCCTATATCCCTTTTTTGTTCTTCATTGATATTGTTTTGATCCTTTTACCTCTTAAGCACTTAATTGAAAATAAGCGGTAGAAGAAGTAAGGAGGAAACTTGTGTGGCTTTTGAGTGGAATCAATAAATGAAAGAAAGGTTCACTTGTGTTGAAAATAGATACGCCGTTAGCGAGAATTGGAAAAAAGAGAAAAAATATGTTGAAAAAAAAAGAAAGAAACGAACGTATGTGGATAAATAAACTGACATCTTCTCTTGCTAATGGGTGTGAAATAAAGTAGTCCTTAAAGAAGAAGGGAATGTTTTTGGCGTAATATTATTTGTGAAATTAAATTTGGGATTGAAGGATGTGCGCTTAAAGAAATATGTGATATGTTAAAGTGCTTAGGAGGGTTAGTCACTATTCCTAAATATATCATACCCGTCCCTTAGCCTACATTATAACCTAGAAAAAGTCCTAATTGATATTAGATCGAGCGAGCCTACATTAATGAAGATTTACATAAAGGGTAAGCCTATGGTACCTTTTGCATGCATCTCATTTCTTACTGAGATTGAGCCATTTTTATGGATATATTGATTCCATAAACTATATTTGATCATCAGATTCGAATGTCTGGCTTCTACTTGTTCTCTTTGATTGTGAGGGCACATGATTTCACGATAGATAGGTTACGTTATTAAACTTCTCGTTGATGTTGGTTGTTCAATCCATGATTGCATTGTGACATTAAGTTGGTATTTTAGGCTAGGATTATGGGCATGTTGTCTTTGTGTTGTGAATCTTTCTGAAGCTTGGCATAAGTTGAATAGAAGTGTGTGTTAAATTCATATGCTAGAGTTTAATTGTTGCTATCAACCATAGTCCTAGGCATGGTGTGCTTCAAATGTGTTAAAAATAAAGTTCTCAATTTTGGTGTAAATTGTGGGTTGACTCGAGCACGAGCAACGTTTAAATGTAAGGTAGTGATGTTTGGCTATAATTCTACATTTTTAATATCTTACTCACCTTATATTTCTCTACTTTAGCGATTAATTATGTGACACTTGAGCTTAATTACATTGTTTTATATGTAGGGTCGTTGGAAGATGAAGACGATCGAAGGTTGCACAAAAGGGTAACAAAAGTACAAGAAAAGAGCACGAAAACACAGAGAGGCTACGCCAGGCGCCAGACCAGGCGACGCCTAGCTTATAGCAAGTAGAACCTTATGTTAAGCCTCACCTTGCGAGGCTCCAGACGCGTCAAGCCTGTCCCCGCATGGTCAGGCGCCCAGTGATCCTTTTCCGTGACTTAAAAGTTCTCCTACCTGATTTTTGACTTGGAGACCCCGACCCTAACCTATAATTACTTCCTAAACGAGTTTAGTGAAAGTTGGACATTATTTAGAGACAAAAACACATTGTGGAACGACTTTAGATGAGAAAAACATAGAGTTCTTCATCCCTTCATCCTTTCTTTTTAATGTCTTTATGCAAAATACATGGATAACTGTTACCACGAATATGAGTGGCTAGTAACTCTAGTTTCTAGGGTTGTGGTTGACGTGATTATTGACGTTTATTAATTACATCTTCGCTAATTTGGATTATCATCTGTGGTTGTTTCCTTAATTCTAGTTTTAACTTGTGAATTGTTTAGCTACCGATTCACCCCACTATCTATTCTATGCTTGGGAAAGCCGTGTTTAGATTTGAGTAGAATTAAAGAAAACTTGTTTCTGAACCCGCGGTGCGGGGAAGGATTTCGCGATTAGGATAGGAATATACCAAAGGGTCTTGCTTTGTTGAATGCTGTATTTTTTTCGTTCATAGTAGATTCAATACCTTAGAAATATAGGATTGATAAATTGTGGATAGACGAGTAGTATTGTTGTTACGACCCAAAACCGCCAACAGATCATGATGGCGCCTATCGCACTTGCTAGGCAAGTCGAACATAACAATAACAAATCATAATAATAGAAATAACTAAAATATTACAAGTCTAATGACATTAACATAACATAAAAGCATCGATACATAATATATTCCACAGAATTGGTAAATACAGAGTCATGAGCTTTAAAACGAAAATACAAGTCTGAAATAGCAAATAACAATACTGTCAGAAGGAAGACAATAGAACAAAATAAAAAGAGACGCTAAGATTGAGGTTGAGATGCAGCTCCACCTTGTCTCTCCGAAGAATATTTAGCAACAAGCCTCAACTACTAGTGGCCCGGTCCAACACCTGGATTTGTACAATTAAGTGTAAGGTGTAGTATGAGTACAATCAACCTCATGTACTCAGAAAGTATCATAACCAACCTCGGTGAGGTAATTGAAGCAAGAACTATAAATGATACTCGCTAATCACCTAGACAGTTCATAATTCCAACAAGTACAGAACAATAATACGATCAAATCATGAATCACAGATAGAAACCACCTTCATGCACACAATAGCTTAACGTACTCTACTTAGTCAACAGTCCAGCATATAAAGACGATATGCAACAAAATCAGGTAAACAACCAAGGAAATTGCAAGCAAAGATGCAATGTAATAACCAAATCAAACACTGGCCAACTTTTCCTCAAAATCTCAATAATCGAACCAAACCACTGATCAGCTTTCCTCATACTGCGTGTACACCATCAAGAAGAAACATGATAGGGTGACCCTAGGGAGTGGATCCATATCTACACACTGCACGGACAACTCATGTGCTGCACGGACAACTCATGTACTAATAATATCAAGTACATGGACAACATATGTGCCAATAATATCAATACCTCGGATCCACACGAACAACTCACGTGCTGCACGGACAACTCACGTGCCTATATCACATTTCATCTGGCGTGATCACAGGCTCAATATCACAATCCGCACGGCATGGTCACAGGCTACCAGTTCAATCCATTGCACACAGAAATCAAATATACAAGAATACATGTACATGATCAATGAACAACAATTTTGTGCTCCTGAGCTGGTATAAGTGATATGCTAAGGTGTATGCATGTGCAAGGTGTGCTATCACAACTCAATCAAGCAAATACATCACGAAAGTAGCAATTATCTAGTTCAATCAGGAGATTAACCCCTATGTAACCTCAAACATGACCTAAATAGCTCACAGCAGGGTCACAGCACTAAGCTTAGCAACCAATTCAAGGCATATCATAACCTAAGCACTACCTCAAGCATGAATAACACTCCAGTGCACGCACATCGGCCTAATGCCTCACATGTGCGCCACCCATATCACGTATCTATCACAAATAACTAAGGAAACTAGTGCCTCAACCAAGTTTAGGTAAGATACTTACCTAAAGCAAGCCAAATCAGTATTCTAAGAAGCCTCTCTCGTTAATCAACATTTGGACAGCTCGAATCTAGTCAAAATGACTTAATATCATAAGTAAAAGCCATAAGAAACAATTCCAAATGATAAAACTAAGATCTTAAATCAATTAGGCAAAGTCAACCCCGCACCCGCACCTCGAAACTCGACAAAACTCACAAATTCTGAACACCCAATCCAATATGAGTCCAAATATATGTGTTTCATCCCATTTCAACCTTAGATCGACCCCCAAATCATCAAATCTCATTCTCCAAAATCACAGTCCAAAAACCCCCTTAATCCCACCTTTAATTCATACAAATTAGGTATAATAATTTATGGGTAATTAATAGCAAACACCAAAATTAAGTAAGAATCACCTACCCCTTCAATTGTGATGAAAATCCCTCCAAAATTCGCCTCCAGCCGAGCTCCACAACTCTAAAAATAAGAAATAACAAAAACCCTTCGAATTAAATCCTGTCAAGCAGTTCCGCATTTGCAGACACTTAACTAGATCTGCGCCTCCACTTCTGCGGATAAAAACCCGCATCTGCGGTACATGAACCGGCCTTTCCATCCATTAGAAAGAAAGAACAAGAGGGAAATTTAGAAAGCACTCATATGTAATATATCACAAGAGATTTACAAAGGTTACAAGATGATCACACTATAAAGAACAAAGTAAGAGACTCCAAGAAAGCAAACTAAATCATAGATACGAAAGTTTTCCTACAAAGGGGGCTGGCTTCAACAACCCATAAGGGACGGCTTGCCAACCTAACAAACAGTTAATTTGTTTAGTCGCAAAAGTTTTCCTATAAAGGGGCTGGCTTCAACAACCCATAAGGGACGGCTTGCCAAGCTACACAACTCAGAAAACTTTTGTACTATAACAAACGTTAGTTGTTCATAACTCAGAAAACTTTCGTACTACAATAAGCTAACTTTGAAAGAGTATTCTTACTTTATATTCATACATGGACCGACCTTTCCATCCATTCGAAAGAAAGAACAAGAAGAAAATTTATAAAGCACTCATATGTAATATATCACAAGAGATTTATAAAGGTTACAAAATGATCCTATAACTACTACAAGGCCTCCTTTATGTAGGAATAGGGGGTTATTACAAGACAACTTTCCGGATAAAATAAACCTATCTTACATGGCAAACTTATCTACAAGCGGGTCCCTCTCGGCATGTGAAGGACTTTAGGCAAAACAACTAAAAACACCTGAAAACATGTGAACGGGGTGAAATATACATGGTGTAGCATGTGAAAGTATGAGGGAGCATGTGACTCCATGTGAAAGTATTGTGTTGCATGTGACGAAGCATGTGGGGGCATGTGGAAGCATATGAAAACAAGTTGAAGTGGGGCCCGGATAGTATGGAAAGATGTGAAAATTTGTCTTGGCATGGGTAGGATATTTTTTGAGGGTTTTTTGGTAGGTAATGTAGGATTATGGCGGGATTAGTAGGGATTAAGATAATTATCCTTCATCGATCTTAGGATTGTCTTCTAGGCATCTTTTCGAAGACCTTGTGATGTAACGCCTGGAACTTGACGGTTCTTCCCTGCTGTGTTCCTTCCCCTTTGGATTGAGATATGTAATCCGCAACTTTAATCTGGAAATGTCATGAGTGATCTGTTCTCGGATGACTTCATATGGTGTTTGATATTCTTTTGCTGCTTCCGGACTCTGTCCCAGTGAGGATGGGTGTTGGTATAATTCCACCTTGCCCAATCTTTTGGCCATATTTCTCTCGGGATGCACCTATTTTACTGAAAAAGAATTCTATTTGTGCCTCGCTATATTCTTCCTCCATTGATAAAATGGACACGGGAAATTTCCACCAGAATGATGCCTCTACTTACGCTAGGACTTTTCCATTAATGATCTTAACTGGCCTATGAAACATGAATATCTTTGCTGCGTAGGAATCGTTGAAACATTTCATCCAATATCTTATAGGCTTGAACCATAGTAAAAATACTATAAGGGCTGGTGCAATGTTATCAAAATCCTTGAAGACGTAGCATTTGAATTCCATGAAAATATAATACTGATGGCATAGGTACTAGAAAAACCATAGTAGTTCTTGCGGAAAATCTTTGGCTTGAGCTATGAACATATGGCAGAACGGATATTTTGGATTGACACCATAAGGCTTGAGAATGGATCCTCCATATTGCAGGAAAACTTGGAGCTCATAATAAGTTCTTTTTTCCATAATAATTGACGGATCAAAGGGATCCATGAGGTTGAACAACTCCGGTGGATGATCTGTTGGCTTTAATGAACTTGCTCCTGGTATATTTGAAAGCATAAAGATGTGGCTAATTGGCTTTTGCTTTGACTTCAGTTTTGCTGGGGAAAATCTCTTTAAGAATTCTTCCGGTCGAGACAGAAAATCTGCGAGAATATTATCCTTTCCTTTCAGGTGCTTGACTTGAAACTTGTATGGAGAGAACCATTGAGCCCATCTGAGAATCTGAGGATTGGGAATAATTTTTGACTTTATCTGAATCATCTTTGGGAAGGCCTTCATATCCATCTCTATTAGAAATTCTGTATGGATAAGGAAGAAATTGAATTTCTTAACTCCATTCTTTACTGCAAGAATTTCTTTGAAAGTGGAGTGATAATGTTGCTCGGCATCTTTAAACTTTCCACTGGCGTATCTGCATATTTTCCTCTGGCCATTTATTTCTTCAAATAGAACAACACTCCAATATTCATCGCTGGCATAAGTTTGTAGGATCTTCTTTCCATCTGAAGGTATGTAGAGAGACTTGACATTTTTAAATATCTCCTTTATTTTTCTGACTGCTTCATCCTGTTTCTCTCCCCATGATGGAGCATTTTTCTTAAGCATTTCTGTGAGCGATGAAATGTATGTAGAGGTATTTGGGATAAAATCTCCTACATAATTTATTACACCCAAGAACTGTTGGATCTGCTTTGTTGTGAGGTTGGTATCCGGAAATTTAAGTAATTCCTGACATATATGTGGTCCTGGACTGTATTCACCTTAGGCAAAATGCATTCCGAGAAAATCAATCTCCTTTTGAGCAAGAACCATCTTTTTTGCTGAGAGCATGATTCCGTACTGTGTTACTAATGCCTCAAATTGACGAAGTAAGTTGACATGTTCTTCCAATGTATCACTACATAACAGGATGTCATCAATATAAACTAAGGAGGTCAACATATCACGGAAGAAAAGGTCAACCTGTTGTAGCTCGACTTTCTCTTCTAGATACAAGATACTTGGAGTACCAACATGCAAATTTGGGTACTGCAGAAGTTACTCTGAATGCTGGGACTGTCTTCATAACTATCTTTCCAAATTTCAACATGTCCCTTTATGATCCATACTTAACCGAAGCACTAAAAATCTAAGTCCAAATCCAAAAGGAGCCCCTCAAGCCAAAGATTCCATCCAAGCCACTCTTCATCACCAAATGGCGTGGTGAGTCAAAAATCATGCCGTGGATCTTTGGCTTCTCAGAGGAGAAAATGCTTTACTCTTAAATATTGATGCTACCAAAGGAAACACCATGTGCACCCAAATACCCAGACAAATTTCAAGAGATGAACTTGTCAAAATTCTTCTAGATTCCTGGATCACAAATTATGAAAAGTTAAGAGAACCGGAGGAATTTCTACTATCTGGTGAACCAACTTTTACCAAAAGAAATGACAAAACCGTTTGCATAAGCTTTGACCATTCCCATCTCAAAAAACCCAATAAAATCATCTTTTCTTGCCAAATGATTCAACCCAAAGATACAACAGATACATACCCTGAACCTGATGGAGAGTTTGTTTGGAATATACAAAGCATCATGGAAGAACATGAGTGGTGTCAAAATTTTGACAAAAATGGAAAAAGAGCTTGGTGGTTCAAATGCCCCTTTATGGGACATTGCCCTTGGGATCTTGATTGCGACTGTCAAGACTGTTTGGAAGATCCAACTGGAGAATATGATGAACACCACCAGCGTCATTGGGAAAGGTTCGGCGTCAACGAAACCAAACCAAAATCCAAGAAAAAGGGAAAAATCACTAAAAAACAATTTCGAGCCAAATATGAAAATAAAGATCCTTCAATTGGCTTATTAAGCCGTCCTGGTAAATATGAATTTTTTGTCAGTTACAAACCCCAGAAATAGCCAAAATTACCAGAAAAATTCACTCCAAGTTAGGAGGATAGTGAAACCACACCCAAACCCAAATCACCATCAGCCCATACCTCACAACCCAAAAAGCCACCTGAACCTAAAACTTCACCAATTCAAAAAATCACAAATCTCCCACAACCACAGATATTCATGCTAAGTCCTTCAAGCTCCAGTCATACCCAAGACTTTCCTTCACTTCAATCGTTTGAAAAGGAGGGTATAAGCCATGCTCCAAAAATTCTCAAGAAAAACGTAGTGCTATCTGCTGGAGAAAAACCCCCAACAAGTGACATCGAAGCAACAATAAACTGGCAATCAGAAAACTCCATCTGCCAAAACAAGATATTGAACAACATTGGCAACACCATGAAGAACGTGGCCCATACACAAAACAAAATGATGAGCAAAGTGGAAACAATTGAGAAAAAGATGGAGCAAACATCGTCTCGCCATTACGGACTAATCAAAGCGTTGGAACTAAGATTGGCAAATTTACAGTACGAGATTTGTCCGTCAGGAACTTCACTTTTCCAATTCTTCCAACAACAACAAAAGGAGATGATTTCCATCAAAGAACATATTCAACATTTGAGAAATGACCACTTTAAGCCGCAAACAACCCCAGTTTTCCCTATAAAACCTACTTTCTTCCCTATGTCTCCACAAGCATATTCCCCACCTAAATTAGACTACACCTTTTCTACTTATCCATCTACCTCACAAAATCCAATCTCTTTTACCCAACCCTTAAAAGAAGAACATGATTTTGATATCGCGAAAATGGTTTGGGAAAAGAAAGATGCCCTTGCAGCACAGAAACAAACCAAGAAAAGGTGAGACCAAGGAGAAAGTTCAAAAGGGTCCAACCCCGAAAATCTGATGATTTCTGACCAAAAGGCTCTAGACCTCTATGTATTCCAGCCAAGATACATATCAGAAGAAGATACTCCATGGTTGGAATCTCTGAATTCATCAAACGATGAATCAATGGAAGATACCTCTCAATCAAGCAATGAATCCACAACGAACTCTTCCGAAGATGACAATCCCCCAATATTTGTAAACCAGCCAAGAGACCCAGAAGTATCTAAAGTAGATGAGGAACAAGAATGCATGACAGATGAGCCAATCCCAGAAAGAAGATATGAGCCCATGGCGTCCAAACCAGTTGGAACTGGCTTCCACACTTTCACCTTAGATGACGTCAAGGTTTTAAAATGGCCTCAAAGGATCCAAGACTTCTATACTTGGATGGTGACCAAAAATTTGGTAGAACGAGAAAAGTATATCATCCTGTCAGAACTCACTTCACGGTTCTCAGGAATCCTCAGAGATTGGGGGAACTCACTTGGAATTCAAAACAAAAATACTTTTCTTACTTCCCAAGATTTTGCCTTCAACATCCGGATCCTACGTGAAGTTTTCTGCGGAGATACTGGCCAAAGACAGGAGAAAAGGCGAAGACAACTCTTCGAGATGAAGTGTGTGTCATTCGACAGAAATGACATTGACAGGCATTTTCAAAAAATGGCAAAGATATACTTTGAAATCGATGGAGACATCAATCTGAAGCAAGCCTTTGTCTCTTCCCTTCCAAAGCTGTTGGCAAGCCGAACCATGACCATCATTGAAGAAAAGTTTCAGTCCATATCAATCCCACAAATTGTTTACATCAGGCAAGCTATTTTCGTCGCATTGGATGATATTTGTAAAAAGCACTCAGCCCTAAAGCAAAATATCCAGCACAATCCAGCGCTTGACAAAGCATGCTGCAAATCTGATCTAATCACCGGATCAGGATGTTCCTGCCACACGTCCAGACGACGGAAAGAATTCAGGAGGTTCAGATGGCCAGGAATTCCATATGGAAAATCAAGATCCAAGAGACGCACAAAATATTTCAGACACAGAAGGCTAGGAAATTTTCACAAGAAGGACAGATTCTTTATCTGCCATAAGATTGGACATTTCGCAAAAAATTGTCCCCAATCAAGAAGATCTGCCAAACTCCTTGAGGAAATTGAAGTTTACACTGGCATACATCTTGGAAAGGAGGAGGATCTTGAATCCATATTCTCAGTGGATGATGAACCCAATGAAGAAACTTTATTCTCTCTTGATATCTATGAAGATCAAGGCAATGATCAGTACCAAATTTCAAAACCAGTAATCGAAGCCCGAGAGGAGATCAATGCTCTTGCAGTCATTTCTGAAGTAGAACTCAAAGTCTATTCATCCAAATGGGATAAACCAGCTCGAGTTATTGCTTTCATCGACACCGGAGCTGCTTCCTCACTCATAAATCTTGTTGTTCTCCCTGAAGATAAATGGGTGCCGCATTTTAAGGATTTCAACACTGCATCAAATGCAATCTTAACCACAACTGTCATAACAAAGCACCCGGTCACAATTGAGTTCTTTCCAGCATTAAAGTACAGAACCAAGCTACTAGCGTTTGATGTACCAGGAAAAGATCTTATTATTGGATTCGACATTTACAGACAACTTAAAAATCAACTCCAGATCAAGGCTAACGGGATAGCTTTTAAAAAGCAGTTCAAACCTTATTATGAGATTCCAATGTTATTCCAAATCACCAATAACGAACAAATCAAAGGGATTGAGCAAAATCTCATTGAACATTCATGTGCTCTATCCTACAAGGATTTCATGAAGAAAGGGAAAAGCCCATTATGGAAAAATCAAGAGTTTTTTATCAAGCTCCCTTTCAAGAAAAATGAAAATATCAATCCGACAAAGGCTAGTCATTCAGGCATGAATCCAGACCATCTCCAGCTTGCAAAGAAAGAATGCGAAAAACTTTTGGAATTTGATCTAATAGAGCCGTCGGACTCACAATGGGCATGCGAAGCATGTTATGTCAACAAAAGAGCTGAGCAGACAAGAGGAAAACTCAGGTTAGTTATTAATTACCAGCCACTTAACCATTTCCTCCAAGATGATAAATTCCCCATCCCAAATAAACTCACTCTTTTATCCCACTTAGCCAAGGCAAATATTTTTCCAAGTTTGACTTAAAATCTAGATTTTGGCAATTGGGAATTCACCCTGAAGAACGACCCAAAACGGGATTTTGCATCCCCGATCATCACTTCTAGTGGAAAGTCATGCCCTTCGGGTTGAAAACTACACCCTCCTTGTTCCAAAAAGCCACGATAAAAATCTTCCAACCCATCCTCCATACCTCCTTATTTTATATTGATGACATCCTGTTATTTAGTGATACATTGGAAGAACATGTCAACTTACTTCGTCAATTTGAGGCATTAGTAACACAGTATGGAATCATGCTCTCAGCAAAAAAGATGGTTCTTGCTCAAAAGGAGATTGATTTTCTCGGAATGCATTTTGCCCAAGGTGAATACAGTCCAGGACCATATATATGTCAGGAATTACTTAAATTTCGGGATACCAACCTCACAACAAAGCAGATCCAACAGTTCTTGGGTGTAATAAATTATGTAAGAGATTTCATCCCAAATACCTCTACATACATTTCACCGCTCACAGAAATGTTCAAGAAAAATGCTCCAACATGGGGAGAGAAACAGGATAAAGCAGTCAGAAAAATAAAGGAGATATCTAAAAATGTCAAGTCTCTCTACATCCCTTCAGATGGAAAGAAGAACTGCAAACTTATGCCGGCCATGAATATTGGAGTGCTGTTCTATTTGAAGAAAAAAATGGCTAGAGGAAAATATGCGGATACGCCAGTGGAAAGTTTAAAGATGCCGAGCAACTTATCACTCCACTTTCAAAGAAATTCTTGCAATAAATAATGGAATCAAGAAATTCAATTTCTTCCTTATCCATACAGAATTTCTAACAGAGAGGGATATGAAGGTCTTCCCAAAGATGATCCAGATAAATTAAAAACTTATTCCGAATCCTCAGATTCTCAGATGGGCTCAATGGTTCTCTCTATACAAGTTTCAAGTCAAGCACCTGAAAGGAAAAGATAATATTCTCGCAGTCTCGACCGGAAGAATTCTCAAAGAGATTTTCCCCAGCAAAACTGAAGTCAAAGCAAAA
>MCJB01019965.1:133076-167196 GCA_002018475.1 Nicotiana obtusifolia | reverse complement strand
AAGCCAATTAGCCACATCTTTATGCTTTCAAATATACCAGGAGCAAGTTCATTAAAGCCAACAGATCATCCACCGGAGTTGTTCAACCTCATGGATCCCTTTGATCCGTCAATTATTATGGAAAAAAGAACTTATTATGAGCTCCAAGTTTTCCTGCAATATGGAGGATCCATTCTCAAGCCTTATGGTGTCAATCCAAAATATCCGTTCTGCCATATGTTCATAGCTCAAGCCAAAGATTTTCCGCAAGAACTACTATGGTTTTTCTAGTACCTATGCCATCAGTATTATATTTTCATGGAATTCAAATGCTACGTCTTCAAGGATTTTGATAACATTGCACCAGCCCTTATAGTATTTTTACTATGGTTCAAGCCTATAAGATATTGGATGAAATGTTTCAACGATTCCTACGCAGCAAAGATATTCATGTTTCATAGGCCAGTTAAGATCATTAATGGAAAAGTCCTAGCGTAAGTAGAGGCATCATTCTGGTGGAAATTTCCCGTGTCCATTTTATCAATGGAGGAAGAATATAGCGAGGCACAAATAGAATTCTTTTTCAGTAAAATAGGTGCATCCCGAGAGAAATATGGCCAAAAGATTGGGCAAGGTGGAATTATACCAACACCCATCCTCACTGGGACAGAGTCCGGAAGCAGCAAAAGAATATCAAACACCATATGAAGTCATCCGAGAACAGATCACTCATGACATTTCCAGATTAAAGTTGCGGATTACATATCTCAATCCAAAGGGGAAGGAACACAGCAGGGAAGAACCGTCAAGTTCCAGGCGTTACATCACAAGGTCTTCGAAAAGATGCCTAGAAGACAATCCTAAGATCGATGAAGGATAATTATCTTAATCCCTACTAATCCCGCCATAATCCTACATTACCTACCAAAAAACCCTCAAAAAATATCCTACCCATGCCAAGACAAATTTCCACATCTTTCCATACTATCCGGGCCCCACTTCAACTTGTTTTCACATGCTTCCACATGCCCCCACATGCTTCATGACATGCAATACAATACTTTCACATGGTGTCACATGCTCCCTCATACTTTCACATGCTACACCATGTATATTTCACCTCATTCACATGTTTTCAAGTGTTTTTAGTTGTTTTGCCTAAAGTCTTTCACATGCCGAGAGGGACCCGCTTGTAGATAAGTTTGCCATGTAAGATAGGTTTATTTTATCCGGAAAGTTTGACTTGTAATAACCTCCTAGTCCTATATAAAGGAGGCCTTGTAGTAGTTGTAGGATCATCTTTTAATCCTTGTAAATCTCTTGTGATATATTACATATGAGTGCTTTCTAAATTTCCCTCTTGTTCTTTCTTTCGAAAGGATGGAAAGGCCGGTCTATGTATGAAAATAAAGTAAGAATACTCTTTGAAAGTTAGCTTAATGTAGTACGAAAGTTTTCTGAAATATGAACAGCTAACGTTAGTTATAGTACAAAAGTTTTCTGAGTTGTGTAGCTTGGCAAGCCGTCCCTTATGTGTTGTTGAAGCCAGCCCCTTTGTAGGAAAACTTTTGCGACTATAAACAAATTAACTGTTTGTGTAGCTTGGAAAGCCGTCCCTTATGGGTTGTTGAAGCCAGCCCCCTTTGTAGGGAAACTTTCGTATCTATTCCTACTGGTTTGGACGCCATAGGCTCATATCTTCTTTCTGGGATTGGCTCATCTGTCATGCCTGCGGTCCTTTATTGCCGATGCGACCTTGCACCTGTGCCCAGCCTTATGCATTTCCCCAGTGTCAAGCCTTGTCCACTTATGCGGCCCCATGCCCGCACCTGCGACCAATCCTTCGAAGGTGTGAAGGCAATAGAAATCAGAACTCTCGACAAGGCCAACTCAAACCGAAATGATCTGGAACACACTCGAGGCCCTCGGGACCTCATCCAAACACACCAATCAATCCCAAAGCACAATAAGAACCTACTCGAGTCCTCAAATCACACAAAACAATATCAAAACTACGAATCACACCTCAATTTATGCCTAATGAAACTAATAAATTTTTAATTTTCAATTCTCATGTCGAACCATATCAATTCAACTCGAAATGATCTCAATTTTTCATGCAACTCCCAAACGACAAAATGGACCTATCCCAACTCCCGGAATCAATATCCAAACCCGATATCAACAACGTTAACTCTCGATCAAACCTATCACCCTTCCAAACCTTCAACCCTTTCAACTTTTGTCAATTCAAGCCAAAAATGACCTAGGAACCTCCAAATCAAAATTCGGATATACACCTAAGTCAAAAATCACCATATAAAGCTATTGGAACCATCAAAACACCATTCCGAAGTCATCTACACAAAAGTCAAGCTTCGGTTAACTCTTACAACTTAAGCCTTCAACCAAGGAACTAAGTGTCCCAACTCAAACCAAAACTTCCTCGAACCAAACCAACTACCCCAACAAGTCATGTAATCACAATTAAACATATGTAATGCATCAAATAGGGGAAACAGGGATAAATACTCAAAACAACCGGTCGACATCCTCCCCTATTAAATAAAAGTTCATCCTCAAACGATTCTAGAATCATACCTGGGGTCTCAAAAAGGTGAGGATATCTGCTCTGTATCTCCTGCTCGGTCACCCAAGTAATCTCCTCTACCGGCTGACTCTCCAATGAATCTTCACCGATGCTATATTCTTCGACCTCAACTTTCGAACCTACCGATCAAAAATGGCCACCAGCTCCACATCATAAGTCAAATCCTCATCTGTTGTACCGTGCAAATGTCCAAAACATGTGGCGGATCCTTGCAATACTTCCAGAGCATAAAAACATGAAATACTGGGTGAACTCCTGACAGACTAACTGGCAATGCAAATTTGCAGGCGACCTTTCCCACTCTCTCAAGCACTACAAAAGGACCAATATACCTAGGGCTCACCTTGCCTTTCTTCCCGAACATCTTCACACCCTTCATGGGCGAAAAGCTAAGTAGAACCTTCTCACCCATCATATATGCAACATCACGAGCCTTCTTGTCAACATAACTCTTTTGCCTGGACTGTGCTGTACAAAGCCACTTCTGAACCAAGTTCACCTTCTCCAAAGCATCACGGACCAAATTAGTGCCCAACAACCTACCCTCCCCAAGCTTAAACTAACCGACCAGAGAATGACATCGCTTACCATATAAGGCCTCATACGTAGCCTTCTGAATACTCGACTTGTAGCTGTTGTTGAAGGTAAACTCAGCTAACGGTAGAATCCGATCCCATGATCCTTCGAAATCAATGACACAGGCTCGTAACATATCCCCCAAAATTTGAATAGAGCGCTCGGACTACCCATCCATCTAGGGATGAAATGACGTTCTCAGCTCGACTGTTGTACCCAACTCATGCTTCACTTCTCTCCAAAAATGCGATGTAAAATGTGTGCCTTGACCCAAGATAACATACACGGACATACCATGAAGGCGAATAATCTCCAAAATATAAATTCAAGCCAGCTGTTCTGAAGAGTAGGTAGTAATGACTGGAATAAAGTGTGCAGACTTGGTCAGTTTGTCCAGATTGACCCACACTGCATCGACTCTCCTCAAGGACTGTAGAATCCCGAATAAAAATTTATAATGATACGCTCCCACTTCAACTTCGGAATATAAAGCCTCTGAAGCACATCACCAAGTCTCTAATGCTCGTACTTCACCTGTTAGTAGTTCAAATACCAAGAAACATATTCAACAATATCCTTCTTCATCCTTCGCCACCAATAGTGCTACCTCAAATCATGGTACATCTTCCCGTCCCCCGGATGAATGGAATATCATAAACTATGGGTCTCCTCAAAAATCAACTCTCGCAACAACATTTGGAACACAAATCCAACCATGTAGCCTTAATATCCCACCGTCACCAGTAGTAACCTCCTTGGCATCACCGTGCTATACCGTGTCCTTTAGGACAAACAAGTGGGGATTATGATACTGACGTGCATTGATGCACTCAAACAAGGACGACTGTGATATAACAAACGCAAGAACCCTACTAGGCTTTGAAATATCCAACCTTAGGAACCAACTGGCCAAAGCCAGAACATCCACATCTAACGATCTCTCCCCAATTGGAATATAAGCAAGACTTCCCATGCTCTCGGCCTTCCTACTCAAAGCATCGGCCACTACATTGGCCTTCCCCGAATAACAAAAAATAGTGATATCATAGTCCTTTAGTAGTTCTAACCACTTTATTTTCTTCAAGTTCAAATCCTTTTGATTGAATAAGTGCTGGAGACTCTTGGGATCTGTTAACACCTCACAAGACAAGCCGCAAAGATAATGCCTCCAAATCTTGGGCGCATGAACAATGGCTGCTAACTCCAAAATGGGGCTTCCAATGACGCGAAGCATAAGCAATAACTCTACCCTCATGCATCAACACACATCTAAAGCAAATCCGTGAAGCATCAAAATAGACTGTACAAGAACCCGATCCCGAAGGCAAAATCAGAACTGGAGCTGTAGTCAAGGCAGTCTTGAGTTTGTGAAAGCTCTTTTCACACTCATCAGACCACCTAAATGGGGCACCCTTCTGGGTCAATCTAGTCAATGGGGCTGCAATTGATGAAAACCCTTCTACAAAACTGCAACAATACAAAGCTAACCCAAGGAAACTCCGATCTTAGTAGCAGTAGACGGTCTGGGACAACTCTGAATTGCTCCAATCTTCTTTGTATCCACCATAAACCCCTCAGTGGACACCACGTGGCCCGAGAATGCCACCGAGTCTAACCAAAACTTGCACTTGGAGAATTTAGATGTAACTTCTTCTCCCTCAAAGTCTGGAGCACAATCCTCAAATGCTGCTCATGATCCTCCCGACTGCGAGAATACACCAATGCATCATCAATGAAAACTATGATGAAGGAATCAAGATAGGGCTAAAATACGTTGTTCATCAAGTGCATAAAAGCTACTGTGGCATTGGTCAGCCAAAACGACATCACCAGAAAATCATAGTGACTATAGCGGGTCCTGAAATCCATCTTTGAAATATCTGAAGCCTAGAGATGGTATCCCGATCTCAAATCAATCTTCGAGAATACCCTAGCACCCAGAAGTTGATCAAAAAAATCATCAATAGGCGACAGTGGGTACTTATTCTTGATAGTAACCTTGTTCAACTGCCTGTGGCCAATGCATATCCTCATAGAACCATCTTTCTTCTTTACATATAGTACTGGTACACCCCAAGGTGACACACTAGGCCATATGAAACCCTTGTCAAGCAACTCATGTAACTGTTCCTTCAACTCTATTGGTGCCATGCGATAAGGTGGAATAGAGACGGATTGAGTGCCCGGCACCAAATCTCTATCGGGTGGCACGGCCGGCAGGTCTGCAGGAATCACATCTGGAAACTCCCTCACTACTGGAACCGACTCAACAATAGGAGTATCAGCACTAACATCCCTCATAAAGCCAAAATACGCAAAATACCCCTTCTCAACCATCTGTTGAGCTTTCAAATATGAAATCACTCTACTAGGAGTGTGACCATGAGAACCTCTCCACTCCAACTTAGGCAACCCCAGCATAGCCAATGTAACAGTCATAGTGTGACAATCAAGGATAACATAGTACGGAGATAGCTAATCCATACCCAAAATCACCTCAAAATCGACCATATTTAGCATTAAAAGATCGAATTTAGTCTCATAACCCTCAATGGTGATCAAACACGATTGATATACATGATCCACCACAATAGAATCACCTAGTGTTGACAACCAGTTTTGATCCTCCCTTTTAAAATTAAGTTAGTTATACTTATTAATTATCAATAAATATGATAAAATATTTTTAAATCAATAATTACATATTATTTCTAAAATAAAATCGGCAATTATAATTAATATTGTTGAATTAATAGTAATTTATTAAATATTTATAAGTTATATTACTCTTACTATTTTAAACTATTAAAATAACTTTTATATTTTAATAAATAATTAATTTAATGAATTAGTCTTTAATTTATAATTATATTATTTTATTTACTTTAAGTAGCCAAAATTAGTTTCATAATTCAATAAATAAAATATTATAGCAATTAGTAATTAATTAATAATATATTTGATGATTATATTTTATTGTATTTAATTACGATTAATAAAGCACAATTAAGTTGATATCAAAAAGGTTTAAAATCTCAAAAGGCTACAATTGTAATCAATCAATTAAACTCAATATGGCCAAGTGTTAAAGTCCATTTCAGCTGTTCTTGGCCCAAACACACGATCCCAAACGCTCCAACTCGGTCCACCCACCCCCTCTATCCTACGTTGGCAATCCGTGCCATTACATCTCAATCAACAGCATCGTGCCACGTCGCTCCTCTCCTACACTCACAGAGAAAGCACAAATAGATCTGAACCGTTGATCCAAATCATCGAAGATCCACATTAATTCCCATTTTTTTCCTTTATTTTAAAACCTTTGTCCGACCTCATCCCAACTGTTGGATTATAAAGATCCAAAGGCCACTAATTTTTCATTAAAAAAAAAATAATAACCTTTATTAGCCAGATCCCATCTCTCACATTAACTAACCTAACACCCCTAAACCCTAATCATTCCACCCATACCACCAGAAGCCCTCATTTTTCTTTTCTCTCTCTTTTCTCTCATCCCATCCAACCCCGTCAATCAAAAATCCTTGCACAAATTTGTGCAAGGTCACAGATTCAAACCTCAAATTACCTAATATGTCCCTATAATCCGCGAATCCAGCTGATTCACTTCCGATTTTAGCACTAAAATTCAAAAGCCCTAATTAAACCCTAGACCTAAACCATGCTGCTAAAAATAACTTGATTATTCCTTCTTTCTTTCAAATACAGAGCATGCATTGTTGTTTGTCTCATTTCATCATTGACAGGTTGAGTCCTTTACTCCATGTTTCTTTTATGTCTTTTATGTACTGCTTTTCATGCCTTACATACTCGGTACCTTATTCGTACTGACATCCCTTTTGCTCGGGGACACTATGTTTCATGCCTGCATGTCTCGATAGACAGGTTGACAATCCTCCTAGTAGGCTATCAGCTTGACGGAAGGTGTTGGCGCACTCCACTTACTCTGGAGTTGCCTATTTGATCAGTATGCTTTGGACATTTAATGATTGGTATGGCGGGGTCCTATCCCGACCTTTATGACATTTATGTACTCTTAGAGGCTTTTAGACAAATGTCATATATATGGATATTTATATAGCCTTATCTCCCTATGTTTTGAGTGTGCAAATGATCATGTCGGTCTGATTGGCCCGTGTATCACATGTATAAGTTTGTATATCACATTGGGTCGTCCTATATCGAGTATTCCCTTATATTTTATTTTGGTTATCTCAAGATGACCCTTCTGGCCCGTTTACCCATGATGGTATGATATCCCATCGCGGCTCATTTTAACTCATTTTTATCTTTGGATTTCACTCTAGAATCATGGAGACTGCTTGGATAGCATCTATGAGTTTAGGAACTGTTTTGGTCAAGAAACGTTAGTTAAAACGAGTTATAATTGCCTTAAATACGAGCTGGACTTTTCCACCGACTTTGTGGGTCCCAAGGGAGCTGCATGCATAGTCTCACGAAAATACAAATATCACTCTACTCCGATATTGAACCGGCGAACGGTTTAATGCGTTAGAAACTAGACTTGAAGATTTTCAATTTGGTTGGTGGATCATCCCGTAATTTTAATGATAACATTAGACTTTGTCTAATGGGTCTTCGCATTCAACGGCCATTTCCGCGTGCCTAGGCAAATTTGTATTGCTTTTCCCTTCTATTTCACTAATTTTACCTCTATTGCTATCATCACCCGACTATCGTCACTTTTCAATATCGATTTGAAATTTGACCGGAACCTAAGGCTTGAATACCACTATAAAAGGGGCATCCAATGTCTTCACCTAACAAACATTGAATACTATCTAAAGCACAACAGAAAGAAAGAAAGCGTTAAGGATTAAGGTTTTCTCACTAGGCACTCTCTAATTTTTCTCTTTTCTTTCTTTTCTCCGGTTCGAGTTCAACGATTATACTAGTCGTGAGTTTGGGTCCCTGAACAGCTGGTGAACATCTTCTACGTGGTTTGCTACCCTATAAAAGGTCAGTTCACACTGACCCCTTCTATCTCAGTTTAATCGCGTAGTCCTGTGTTCGTAATATTTTCCTTGTTAATCATCTATTGTTTGTGATGTACTATACTTATTATGCCTTGTCTTTGTATGCTATCCTTATCGATAAGTCATAGATTTTCTGATTAAGTTATGTTTTTTTGGGTACTATTATCAAACTTGTGTTGTTAATGAACTTTGTTTACCATGAATTAGCTAGCTGGAAGTGTTCTTTTGTGATTAATATTCTCACATAACTAAATCTTGTTAAGTTTTCTTCATGATTTAATAGAGTAGACCCTATGTTAATGATATTATGCTAATCAAAAGAATAGAATGAACACTGCCATGTTAGCTAATCTAATTGAATCATTCTTGAGCCTTTCTTGGTATTTCTGTACTTCTAGATTAACTTGGCCCTTCTACTTGTGACATTATAAATGGTTTTCCCAATAAATCATGTTTAAATTGCTTATTCTAATAACTTTAGCTAATATGATTATTGCTGACATCCTGTTGGTTCTACACTCTCAGTAATCCATGTAGCTTTATTGTTGTTACTTTTAGACCCTACTAAGCTTCATGATTAATTGATCTATATCTTATGCTGATAATGATGTATGAAAACTTTCTGTTAACCAAAGATTGGACTAATATCAGGCTTCTAAACTTCTTTGAAATACTGTCAACACTTGCTACATTGTACTATTCTGATATCTATGAAGTTCTGTTGTTCTGATTTAGCTCTTACTCTCATGTTAACTTGTTAGACACTAAGTAGCAGCCTGCCCATATCACTAAGACCAAATGACTTCTGTGTGCTTCTTGTAATGGTTAGAAACTGAAGAAATCATGAATGGACCTTATTAGTAATGTTAGGGAAACTTGTCCTCAGAATTGAACATAACTTGATAAGATTGATTCCTACAATGAGCCTGACACTAGTCTTCTCATGACTATTTGAGCTATTTGTGAGATTCCTACTATTATACTAATGACCTTTGCATCTGAGTTCGTATATGTCATGATTAGGTTTGCCATGTTCATAGCCTATCTTATGACTGTAGTTTGAGAGACTGTATGTTCACACTCATGTGTTAATTCTTTACTTGCCCTGGTTTTGACTTTGCTATAATGATGTTCTTGGTTTAAGTTTGTGAATATTGCTTGTTAAAGACTTGTTTCTGATACTTATGATGATCTTTCCTCATGACTCTAACTGTTAGACTTAATTATGATTTTGCACTATCCCGATTCTAACATGTTTGTCATATTAATCATATATTGAGCTCCATTGGCATACCAAGCTAAAAACTTGTCTGTATATTCAAATGTCAGTTTATTATGACTCGTTTGCCCCATCAAGTTAAAATAAATGTTGTCACCTATTTCCTTATACCGGATAGTGCCCTTTCTTGTAGGGATTCAACCTGAATTTGTTTAAGTCTGACAGTTAAAAATATTGCTGACCTATGTGTTGTATAATCAGTCCATTAGTATTGAGTAAGACTAAGATTAGTTATTCTCTGTTTAATGACTTTGTTGCCTGACTAATTGGCATGCCCCTTTAGGAATTTTGATTGAAGTAATCATCTTAAGTGTCAAAATGATAAGATGTAGGAGTGCTAATAACTATGCTAAGACTTTGCAAATACCTGTGGACTGGCCTTATGATCTGAACTCACTTAAAGAAGAATTCTGAAATAGTTAACCTACAATGAAGCTAATAGAACATACACCCATGCTAACCTCTCTGTGATACTTGTCTGTAATACTTCTAAGTCTAAGAAATGAAAACATGTATATTGCATGTATTTTGTTTCTTGCTTGACTGTGTCTCCAAAGTGATCTCATGACTCTGATATGAATCCTCTTAAGTCTGTGTTGTTCCTCTAACTGCTTCTGTACTTTGATGATGAATTACACCATCCCATTTATTCACAGTTATGGAATCTTTTTGTGTTTGAACCCTTAGAGGATTTACCATGACTCTTGTGCCTACTGTTTGTATCTTAGCAGTAAAAAGTTACTCTGCTGATTCTTTTATTTGTGTTTAAGCCTTTGAGAAAGACTGAAAGTAGGTGATTAATGGTATTTGAATGTGAAAATTGTTGTGGTTATGATCCATCTCTTTGACACAAGCACTGCTCGGGGTCCGTGAGATCCTCGTGAACTCTGAAGTGCCAAGGGTTCAAAAGGGAATCATATCCATAAATGAGAATTTATACAAAGCCTTTAATCACTGACTCCTATTAATCTTCATTGGATTAACATAAATAAAAATTGTCCCACAACATTTTAGCTCTTTATTATTATTCTTACTTAATCTCTATGTTATCTAATTTTTATTTGATATACATTAATTGTCTTTTAGTTCTTTGTGTGCATGTCTCGAATTGGGCCCATTGAGTTCTATTGGAAACTCAGGCCCGAATTCAAATCCAGTATGTTCATGTTCCGCGCGTTGGGGTCTGCTACATTGATAGAAATTCTGCTGGGCTTGGATAAGCCTACCAGCCCAATCTGTCAAGAGTCTAGCCTCTCTTCCCTTTTTATTTTAAATCATATTCGGTGATGTTGGTTATTTCATATTTGTATATCCTTGAATGACTAACTATTGTTATTGGATGATTTTGATACTTTGATTTTGTCTAGGAAAATAGGCAAACCATGACTAATATATAAAAGCTAAATGAACAATCCTGCTTGCTTTAATCTACTTAACGCTTGATCACTAATTTCAGACTTAATATTTCCGCAAAACAAAAGAGTTTTATCTTGTTAGTACTAATTATTTTCAACAAGTTTTGGTCTTTGGCATAGTCAAAGTAATTGTGAAACTTTTCTAAGAAATAAAAGCCAACTCCACCAATATTACAAAATGATGAACTTTGACGAGTTTCAAGATACGAGTTCTCTATTTTAAATTGATTTACAAATAAGACACACTTATTCCAACTGGAGGTGTATTTTGAAATGATTTCTTATTTTATTAATTCATAAATAAGCAATCCTTTTTTAAAAGCATATACTCATATAAAGAATTATTTCTCTCAGAGGATCCTTTCTCAAAAAACAAAAGTATATCTAGTTTTCAACTAAATAAGTATACATATATTTTGAAAGGAAATTTCATACTTACAAATAACTTTTTTTTAAAGTAAACATAATCTCCTTAAAGTAGAAATATTTAGACATAAGATAGAACACTTTTCAGACTTTGAACACTAGTTAAGCAAAATATCGACATTTCTTTCCTTGAACCTAGCCTAAAACCTAAGGAGCTACCTCAGGTAGATTTTGAGGAGTGCCTAACATCTTCCCCTTAGAATAACTAGAACTCGTACCCAAATCTCACCGGTTAGCAGGCCATTAGGATAATAACATTACAAACCCATAGGTACCCTAATATACCTTAATATGTTAGGTGGCGACTCTCTTTTATAAACTTCAAATGAACCATTAGTTCTTTTATTTTGACTAATGCAAAATAGGGTGCAACAACATACCGAATCTGTTGGGGATATTCCACACTTAGGTTCTGACCTTTGTAGACTTTAGCTAGACTTAAACTTTAAGGATGTTTATTATATTCTGCTTTAACTATGCATAACTCGCAAATACATGTCTATTTGCTTCGTTCTACCTGCTTACACTTTTAGCATGTTGACACATGCTTACCTGTTTGCTTGTATTACTGCTTTATCACAATTATCTGTTACTGCTTTATATACTGTCATCACATCTTTCATATCGAATCTTGGCCGTACACAGTCACACACAAATAACACGCAAGGGTTGTCTTTTACACCCCTCCGAACCTTCTTTCAAACTCCCTAGTTTCGGAGAACGACTTTGTCTGACCAACTAACATAACATCTCGCAGTTATTCAGTCAAACTCCAAAATCAAGAAACACTCTACTCTAGCAAACATAGGTCATGCTGCATAAACCTTAGGTGAGTCAATCCTTGATATCGACTCACAATTAGGAAATTCACCTCAATTTCAACAGGTCATGCACCCAACGACATGCTTTCTGTGAAATGACGAACCAATCCCAATAAGATATTAAAGATACAGAGCAAACACTTACCAAACCATTCACCTCTTTAGGTGGAAATCAATCGCAACGTCCTCGAGATTAACATGGTTATGGATGCTCCTCACATGTTAAAGTAGTGGTGGAGGGACCTTCGACGGGTGCACGGGAACGAGATCAAAACACACCTAGGAGCACTGACAGCATTAATGAACATCCGAGCTGACAAAGTCCTTACTCGGATGCTGATAGAATTTTGTGACCTAGCTAAGGTAGTTTTCAAATTTTTTTGATTTTAAGTTGATGCCAACACTAGAGGAGATTACCAGCTTCACGAAATTACCATTCGCCGAGCTGAAACCAAAACTGCCACTCGGCATGACAAATCATAGGTTCCTCCATGCACTATGTCAAACAAGCAACAAAAACTTGAAAACATTGAAGATGGATGGGTGAGTTTAGACCAGCTCATTGACAGATTCAGACATAGGGAGAGCTATGAGTGGCATCTTGAAGAACTCCAGTGCGATCAAGCAGCATAGGAGAGTCTCCGCCCCTTAACCTTTGCTCTGGCACTATTGTGACAGTTGGTTTTCGCACAAAGAAATGGACGAATCAATATCAACCAGCTGCCTCTGGTTTTGATGACCTTCCGGTGAAATCCGCAAGTCACCCTCGTTCTTATGATACTGGAAAATACATTTCGAGCGTTGTTAGCATGCTCAAGAGGATATGATTTCTTCCGAGGCTGCAACTTGCTACTCCAGATATGGGCTATAGAACACTTCTTTCAATGGGAGGCAACCGTTGACTACTTTGTTGGCATCAGTAATATGATCCGCAGCCATAATGAAAGGATGAGGCTTCGCACTACACTTCATGGCCAGGAGGAGTGGCGGGAAATGTTGACCCATTTGAGTGGAGAATTCATAAATTGGAAACTTTCCTGGTTGAGTGGCAGAGCAATCTTGGGTCACATTCATATCCCCCTAGTGTAGCTACTCAAATTCCCTTTGCAACTCCTCTTTGCGAGTATGTGGGAAAACTTCTCTAAGAATAGAAGTGAGGATTGATGCCATGTAAGTGGTGCTACGTCAGCTGGCCTGCCTGAATCATAATGTTTGACACCATCTGTAGGCTTCCCTCGTTGGCTGCAAAGTAGTAAAGGTAACTCCACTGGTGTCCCAATACTCGCTGTGTGCAGAATATGATGATACCGATCCAGAAAACTCTGAGCATCCTCCGACTCTCTTACGCTGAACTCGAGAGGATCAAGCCTCTTAAATTGCTCCAACCTCTTCTGCTCCTCATTTGTCATAGATTGACCAACCTCGGCCCGAGCAACAACAACTGGATGAACCGGTAACACCCCTAGTGTCTAATAACCCTGAGCTAGCTGCTCCGGTCTGCGGGCGGTGGGAGTCTGGGATAGTTCCCTAGCCTACAAGGTAGCTGGTGCAACTGGTACCATACCCGCCAAAATCAAGCTCGTGCACACGCTCAAGATCTGAGCCAAGGCCTCCTGCCAGGTGTAACAATAGGTATTGCCTGTGTTTGAGTTGGTCCTACAGCTCAACTATATCCGGAACCTGCTCCTCTACTGAAGTGACGGGTGGCTCCACAGGTGCTGCTCTAGCTTTAGTGCGAGCCCTACCTCGGCCTCTACTTCGGCCCCAGCCTCTTGCAACCCTGCCGGTGGTACTGGCGCTTGCTCACTCGAGTCGGCTGAACGTGTCCTCACCATCTGTGAGAGAATAGAAAAGTAAAGATTCAAACTTTTGAATTTATAAATCTGCACGATAAGAATTCAAGAAAGTGAATTTTTTCTAAAAGGTTCGGTAGCATCTCGAAGATAAGTACAGATGTCTCTGTACCAGTCCGTAAGACTCTGCTAAACTTTCTCATAACCCGTACAACCTATGAACCTAGGGTTCTGATACAAACTTGTCAAGACCCAAAACTATCAACCAGTAGTGATGGCGCCTAATGCACTTGCTAGGCAAGCCGAACATAACAATAACAAATCATAATAACAGAAATAACGAAAATATTACAAGTCTAAAGCCATAAACATTACATAATAGCGTCGATACATAACAAATTTCCCAGAACTAGTAAATATAGAGTCATGAGCTCTAAAACGAAAATACAAGTCTGAAATACCAAATAACAATATTGTCTGAAGGAAAGACAACAATACAAAATAAAAAGAGACGCCACGGCTGCGGTGGAGATACAGCTCTACCTCGTCTCTCCGAACAATACTCCCGTAATGAGCCTCAGCTACGGGTGACTCGGTCCAGCACCTGGATCTGTACAATTAAGTGTAGAGTGTAGTATGAGTACAACCAGCCCCATGTACTCAGCAAGTATCATAACTAACCTTGGCGAAGTAATAGAAGCAACAATTATAAATAATACTCGCTAATCACCTATAAGTTCATAATTCCAATAAGTACATAACAATAATATGATCAAGTCATGAATCACATATAGAAACTAGCTTGATGCACACAATAACTCAATGTACTCTACTTAGTCAACAATTCAACATATAAAGAAGATACGCAAACAAATTAGGTAAACAACCAAGAAAACTGCAAGTAAAGATGAGATGCAATAATTAAATCAAACACTTGGCAGCTTTTCCTCAGACTCTCAATAACCGTCAAACCACTGATCAGCTTTCCCATACCACGTGTTACCATCAAGAAGAAACATGAAAGGGTGACCCTAGGGGGATGGGTCCATATCCACATGCTGCACGGACAATTCACGTGCTAATAATCTCAATATCTCGGATCCGTATGGACAACTCACGTGCCAATATCACAATCCGCCCCGCGTGGTCATAGGCTCAATACCATAATCCGCCCGGCGTGGTCGCACGCTCAATATCACAATCCGCCCGGCGTGGTCGCACACTCAATGGGCTACCAATCCAATCCATAACACACAGAAAGCAGATATACAAGAATGTATGTACACGGTCAATGAACATCGAAATTCATGCTCTTGGACTGGTATAAGTGACATGCTAAGATGTATGCATGTGCAAGATATGCTATCACAACTCAATAAGGCAAACACATCACGAAAGTAGCAATTATCATATTCAATCAGAAGAATAGCCCCTATGTAACCTCAAGTGTGGCTCAAATTGCTCACAATAGGGGTACAAATATAAGAAATATCACAACATTAATCTTAGCAACCAATTCATGGCATATCATAGCCTAAGCACTACCCTGAGCATGAATAATACCTCGATGCATGTACATGGGCTCAACCCCTCACATGTACGCCACCCATAGCACGTAGCTATCACAAATCACTTAGGCAACTAGTGCCTCAACCAAATTTAGGTAAGATACTTACTCAAGCAAGCAAAATCAGTATTCTAAGAAGACCTTCCCGCGTGAATGAACCTTCGGACCGCTCGAATCTAGCCAAAATAATATAATATTATCAATAAAAGCCATAGGAAAAAATTCCACATGATAAAGCTAAGATCTTGAATCAATTATTAAAAGTCAATCCAAAAAGTTAACCCCGAGCTTGCACCTCGGAACCCGACAAAATTCACAAATTTCAAGAATCCATTCCAATACGAGTCCAAATATATATGTTTCATCTAATTCCAGGCTCAGATCGATCCTCAAATCATCAAATCTCACTCTCCAAAATGATAGTCCCAAAACTCTTAAATCTAAACTTTAATTCATACAAATTAGGTGTAATAATCTATGGGTAATCAATATCTAACACCAAAATCAAGTAAGGATCACTAACCCCTTTAATTGTGTAGAAAAGCCCTCCAAAAATCGCCTCCAACCGAGATTTACAAGTCCAAAAATGAAAAATAACCAAAATTCTTAGAATTAAATCCTATCCAACAGTTCCACATTTGCGGACACGTAACTGCATATGTGGCTCCGCTTATGCGAATAGAAGCCTGCATCGATGGTACAACTCAATTGCCAGACCTTCCGCTTCTACGGCCAACAGATCGCACATGCGCTCACACATCTGCGGTCCTTCATAGCGGATGCGACCTCGCACCTGCGCCCAGCCTTGCCCGCTTTTGCAGCCCCATGCCCGCACCTACAGACTCGCACCTGCGGCCAATCCTTCGCAGGTGCGAAGACACCAGAAATCAGAACTCTCAACAAGGCCTACTCAAACCGAAATGATCCGAAACACACCCGAGGCCCTCGGGACCCCATCCAGACACACCAACCAATCCCAAAACACAACAGGAACCTACTCGAGGCTTTAAATCACACAAAATAATATCGAAACTACGAATCGTACCTCAATTCAAGTCTAAGAAAACTAACGAATTTTCAACTTCTAATTCTCATGTCGAACCATATCAAAGCAACTCGGAATGACCTTAAATTTTGCACGCAACAAATGACATAATGGACCTATCTCAACTCCCGAAACCAAAATCTAAAACCGATATCAATAAAGCGAACTCTCGGGCAAACCTATCACCCTTTCAAACATTTGACATTCCAACTTTCGCCAATTCAAGCCAAAAATGACGTAGGAACCTCCAAATCTAAATTCGGACTACACCTAATACAAAAATCACCTTACGAAGCTATTGAAGCTATCAAAACGCTATTCCGGAGTCGTCTACACAAAAGTCAAACTTCATTCAACTCTTACAACTTAAGCCTTCAACCAAGGAACTAAGTGTCCCAACTCAAGATAAAACTTTCCCGAAACCAAACCAACCATCCCGACAAGTCACGTAATCATAATTACACATATGCAAAGCATCAAATACGGGAAACATGGCTAAAATACTCAAAATGATCGGTCGGGTCGTTACAATTTTGGAAACATGCTATTTATATTAACGATCCGGTAAACTAGCAACCATAGATAATTCAAATTAATGAGTGTAATTTACGAACTCAATAGGATTGATAAACCGACCACAACCCTGGAATCTTCATCTCTTCTGAGTAAAATCCAACAATACACTTTTGCATTCTTAATAACTTAGTTGTTACTTGTTTAACTTCTGCAGCAGTAGCTTAATACAAAAAACAACATTCTTTATTGCCTCAGACATTTGATTGCTTTGAATTAGCCTAGTTAACAATTATTCTAAGTTTCTGTGGGTTCGACATTTGATTTTCGAGCCACTTTATTACTTAACGGTCACATATACTTCTGTGTACTTGCGAAACCAACAATATTCTTATTCTTAGTCTCTCATGACTTGTACTACCAGTCCTTGGGAATAGTTGTATTAAATTTTTGCATTTTCATTTTAATATTTATTTAATGATTTTGGCTTAGACTGTGTTACTTATTGATTGGCTTGCCTAGCGGGTTGAATTAGATGTCCTCACGAATTGGTGAGATTTTGGGTTGTGACAACCACATTCAAATCGAACAGCATGAAAATGTGCAGCGGTCTTGAACCTCGCCCTGAGGGAAAACCAGATAAAGCATATAATGGAGACTATCAATAATTAATCTGCCCAAGCTTCAACCAAACCGTATGAGTCAGTCCACGAGTTTTGTTGTCTGAAATGTAAGGGTTGCAAAAAATGTTTGATTCCTTAGAAACTATAGGACTATGTTGGACTCCTATAAACAAAGCTTGGTAGCTCTTCTTGAGAAAAATGGATAACCACTAAGTCGTGTTGAATGACTTGATTCTACTGAAAATGATAGAAATCCCGGCAGATGGTAGAGAATTGTTTGAATCTTTCGCATTCAGGTAGTGATACTCAATGTATGATAATACATGATTATTCTTATATATGTGTATAACAATATATACAAGCTGTTCACTGTAATTTTGAATGTTTCAAGTGAAACAAAAGTTTTCACTTACAAAATATATAAATTTTGTTTAAATAAGAACTCAAGTAGAATATATTAACATGTAGTAAGAAGATAAATCTTTAAGCATATTGTCACTTCTTTTTCCTAAGAATGAAAAAACGAAAAAGAAATTAAATATAAAAAAAGAGACAAAGAGCGTGCAAAGCCACATTTACTTTCCCAATATTTTATAATGAATTAAAAAAACAGAAAATCGGCAAACATAAAACTAAAAGTAGCAACGGATATGACTGATTGGCTAGAGGCTAGAAGTAGGGCGTGAAATTTGGGAATGGGGTGAAAGGAGCAGCCGTTTTATGGAAAGATAAAGCCATTGTGCCACGATAGCTTTTCTATTGTAAAATTTAGCTTTTGGACTAATATGGGCGTGTCGAGTATACATTTGTGTAAAGTTGCCCATATAATTTGGTCAAACAAGAGAAGTTTCAATGTTGCTGCCGTACTTTGGTTATTTTGCAATTTTATCAATATCGATTGTTCTGTGTTAATTTTCGTTGTAGTCACTATACCGATAATATTAGTTTCTCTAACAAGACTCCATCTCTTTCAGGTTTCATCTTTTCGTTCAATAAACTTGCTTTATTTCTTGCTTTCGTGAAGCCGACCAATCAAAAATCTTACTTACGGTCGACCAATCAAAGATCTAATTTACCAATAATTTTTCTGATAAAGAAAGAAAAGTTTGACAAGCTAAAAATATTTCGTTAAAATCAAAAACTTTATTTCTCACTGGTTTCACCATTAAGTGGGACTGATAAAAGAGATTGTTGATTTTCTTCATATTTTCATTGAAGAGAAGCTTCAAAATCATGGTAGCTCGACGCTCAATAGAGCGGTTTCACAGATCTTCGCTTTCATGGAGTCGATCCAAACAAAGATTTTTTCCATCTTTGAAGGTGAAAGATTCGATGAATTAATTCAATTAAAATATCTCTAACCTAGAAGAAAACTTCTTTTTTTTTAATTTTTATGTTCAGAATGATGGATTCTATAAAGCAGCGGAAGCAATCTCATTATTAAATTCACGTGTAAATTAAATAACTAGCGCACATGAAATTTACACGAATTACTTCTTGAAGCGTGAATTAAGTACGCCTATCACGTTAGTCTCCAGTTTCAAAGCAACTCGATCAAAACACCACCAATAGCACAATTAGGACCTCGAAACATCCCGCAATCTTCTATTGTATTATCCAAATAATATCCGAAAACAAATTTCATGGGAGCCCTAAATTTCAAATGAAAATAACAGACAAAAAATGACCAGCCCTGTGGATAACGCGTATACAAGCCATTTTTCAAAACATGTTAGGATTTTTTGCTCCACCAAGAAAAGATTTTCCTGATTTCCTGTTATTTAGGCACAATAAGTACCACATAATTTAATTAACAAAGCTACAAATTATGAAATTAATTTTGACTTTTCGAAATTAATATCTACCACAATAAATTATAAATTACTCCATTAAAAATTTTGTTATTACACTTTCTTAGTTCAATCTCGAAATTATTCCTTAAAATCTTATTTAAATTCTCATGTTAAGATTCAGATACTACCCAATCAGATTACATTACCGACAATTTAATTTAGATTACTTCCTCAGATTCTCGTTTAACTTATTTTATGCGTCGGGTACAAATTCATTGGCCTGATTTACAAAAAAAACTTATAAACCTTTATAATGAAATAGCATCAATCTCAAAACCGAAATATAAATTCTATCAACTAATTATTATTTCGTTAATAAATATTATTATTTTCCAATTTATCAGACTTGTTAACCCATAAAAAGATCTCGCATCTAATAAATCAAACAATAAATATACACTACTAATAATAATTATATCAAAATTAAAATATAAATACGGACTGAAAAATTATTTTATTAAATGAGTATAAAATAGCCCCTTTAATACATCAAAATATAATCTCGTAATCAAGATAAAATGTATTTAATCTTATGTTACAACTGTTCTAGTGATTTGTCCAATTCCGTCAATAAATTGTCAACATAAAATTTTGTGCTTTACAAGAACCGATGATAAACTTAGTTCTATGCACCAAAAAATTTATTATACAAGCAAAGAATACACAGATAAATACCTAATCTATTTTAATGAAATTTTATTAAATTGAATAAATATATAAACAATTATTCCATAAAAAATACTATAACAAAAATGCACGTTTTATTATATTATCATAACACAGAATAAAATCCGAAATCATTAGATAAGTATCCAAAAATACAAAAATGAAGAGCTAAACGATAGCACTCAAACATCTTTACTGCGTACCAAAACTGGCATAGGCATGAACGTCTCATTTTAGGACCTTGACAGCCAATACTGCTACTGCTAGTTCTTTTTTTCTTGTTAATATAAGAGAAGATACTGGGCTTCTCATGCAGTCATCTGTTCTGTAATCTTATTCAACAATAGCCTTGAAAGAAGCTAACCCATCCACAATTCTCTCAACGGGAGACATCAATCAATTATTTTGCGTCAAAACCTTATAATTAAATCAAGCAACTCAAAGCAGCATTATCCATGTATATAAAAGTTAAAATGCCTAGTGCAGTGCCATTGAAACAAAGTAGTAACAAGTCCCCCGTTAAACAAATTCTACTATCAGCCTAGAATATTCCTGTAAGCAGATTCGCGGCACTGGAGATAGCTGCTCCTGTAATAGCACACTGCACCACCTGTTCATGAGAACGATCCTCCAGTGTCAAAGCTAAAGCTGCACCAGTTATTGCACCCGCCAAAGCACTATTTTTCTGCGGAAGGAAAATCTTGCAATATTTAGACAACTTCAAAACAGTCCACAGAAGATACACACAACAACTACTACTAAGCCAACGATTTGAAATGGATAACGAGTGAGTTAGCACTATTGCCCACAACTGCCTGTATGAGCTCACACCCAAGGTCATACATTGCCGGCCTGGATAAAGGAGGATGGTTGCGGTAGGTTGAGAGCCAATGCAAAACCATGATGAATTCTTACAATACAGACAGTCAATCAAAAACATATGTCCTAGAACAAAGTGTTCACTGCCAAAATAGGACACAAAATTCATTCGCAGTGTATCCCCATGAATCAACTCTAGTCAAGAAGGTTTAAGTTGCCTTTGAAATGGACATGAACCTAGTGAGTTTACTATATGTGAACCAACTAATTCTAGGACAAACAGGAGAATGAACCAAAGAATTGATACATATTCACCAGTAAATGAGCAATTACTTGCCAACAGGGCAAACATAGGATCAATAGGAAGGAAAACGGACCCAATCATGGACTCCACGAGCCTCCTTCAATCCATAAGTAAGACCAGAGTACATCCCTGCAGCTAGTCCTGCAGAAGTGAATTAAAACATTCATGTGCAACATTCAGAGGCAAAGTACATAATATATGAATGCAATGTATGACTTTCTATAACGACCAGAATAACTCCCCTACCATCCACCGCAGGCGAACAATAATAAAATGATGTTTTTCCTAGTGAAAACTAAGATAGTAGGCTCACCCCATTGAACGGACTCTTTTCCGGTGCTCTTTACCTGAAAAGAAGGCAAAAGACTGTTCAGCAAAGCTTCAACATATCCACTTACAAATGAAAAGAAATCTTTTACAACCATCCATAATTTCTCCCCATCCCAACATCAAGGTGTCGTTCAATCAACAACAAACTAGGTAATCCACTACCTCACCGATCTTCAACTTTACACACATTTTTTATTTTCCTCTTCTTTCTGAAGTGGAGAGGGAGGGTTTATTGGTTGCATTAGCATATCAGAAAAACCACAAGATGCAAAAAAGTTGAATCGTCTTACCAGGGCCTCAATTGACTTTCTATTAGTCTCCCCTGCATCAAATATTACAAGAAAATGAACAATCTGATAGCTTATGTATCCACAAAATATAACTCCGATGATGTATCGAACTAGGTTTAAACAAAAAAGTTAGTATGTGAAAGTTCCACAGTGTTTTACAACTTATTTCAGTTACCTAGACCATTCAAGTAATCCCCGACACTAAAAAGGCAATGGCCTACAACTAATTAGAATATCTTAATTCACGACAAGTAGACAAATGCATGTTCCACATTTTCATTACATCTAAGGTTGTATTCAGCCTCTATGCACAAAAAGACATATAACCCCAATTTCTTCACTATCATTCTTGCAGTCCAATTTGATTTGACATTTTTTGAACTTTAAATCAGGCCATGCCTTAAACAAGTAGAAGCAATGTCAGATGAATGAACAAGTGAATTTGGTATTACTGTCTCTACATTACTATAGTGAGGCAGGGTCAATCTATTAATTGTTTCACCTTTATAAGCTGAAGCAGGGTGACGTTGTGCATTAGAAATTTTTGCCAAAAATAAAATTGATATGTATATCTGTAGCTTAGTCACTATTCTGTTCTCAATAGATATTCCTCTAGAAGTTCTACGAAAGTAGTAATTATGATTTACAAAATCAAATGCAAAGATGATGATACTTTTCTAACCTTTGATCGTCGGACACCAAAAAACTTCTTTCCATTTTTCATCGCCATATATAAGATGAGATCATATCTTAGTTACATTCAAATTTCCACATCGTTAGGCATAGATGGTGAAAGGTTTAGAATCAAAGAGCATATATCGTAGTGTTATCATATACAATCAGTCATCTTTCAATTTTGAACTGCAAAGCACCTTTGGTTTTGTATATATAGAGTTTGAGTTCTATGCAGTTAAGAGTTTAAGTTAGTTCTATACAGTTGAGTTTTTAACAACTCAATCCATGCAGCTGGTCTATGCAGTGATGATGTAAAAAGTATTTACGCAATCAGATCACAATAATATTTAAACAATCAAATCACGAGAATTGCTTTCAAAACATTATTCAATTACCCATCCATTTTATGCTCACTTTTATGTAAGCTCAAGAATCATGGATCTAAGCTAAACTCATACCAGTGCAGTGTTCCTAGATAGACCCAAACCCCAAAACTTTTAGCAGCAAACTCACGTAAAGTAGAAACATTGACGAATGAATACATACATTTCACATCACTAATCCCAACTAATGCAGGACTGACGGGCACTGACAATCATGGCACAAGTACAACAGACTAGGAACATATATCTTCCGTTCCAAAAAAAAAAATAACCCCTCTCTAAATTTGAAAACAATTTAGCTTAAACTATTCTACCATTAATGAGAAACTTTTACGACCACACATACACTTTTTGACTTGTTTAGGACCACAAATTCCAATAGTCTTATTTTTTTCTTAAACTCCATGCTGGGCACGGAGGGAGTATATTATTAATGAGTGAAATACACTAGGATATTTACCTCTAAGGTCTGGAAAACGATTCCTCTTGGGACCAGTGATCTCTGGTGGTATGCTGGCACTATCTCCACTTGCACCTAAAAGATCCATTCAACTTCAACTACTCTATAAACTCTGAAATCTGAACAACTTGCACACTAGTGCCAGATATATTTTTTTTTTTTAAAACAAAAGGGAGCAAAACGGATAAAAAATAGGCTCACCTTCAGAAGCAGTGAAATAAGCCTCACGAGCAACCGCTTGAACAGCACCAATCTGATAATGTAAACAACCACAATAAATAACGCACACAAACAAAAAATCACAAATTAAGAATTTAAAAAGGACACAAATGGCAGTTCATGTTGTGAACAGAATATGAGTACCCCAGCAGCTTTGACGAAGCTTTCAGCAATACGGTTGAGAAGAGGATGTCCCAAATCAAAGAAACCTCCCTTGTCAAAGCCATGGAGCAATGATCGAGTCTCCAAGTTACTGTTCATTTTTGAAAAAATCTAAAACAAAACCCTACTACACCAAAAGACAAAACTTTGCAAGAAAACGGAGCAAAAGGATAACCGTGAAGTGAGTTTTTTGTGTTTTGTAGAAGAGCTGGTTTATGGGGTAAACTTGAGAGAAAACTGACGCGTGGAACTGAGAACATAGGTACGTGTCCGTTATTAGGAATTCTGAAAACTGCAAAGCGGTCATCGTGGCAAACTTTGCGGTTTGAAAGAGCCCTGAACCTCAACTTTTTACATATCCCAATGCTCAATATTAATTAAAGTAGATTGTGATAGCACTTGTTTAAATATATTAGATTGTGTTACATTAATAAATTTTAATTATCACTTTATTTGTCAATATAATATATTCAATAATAAATTTTTGTTAAATTAAAATTACTTATATAGTTATTGAATAATTTTTTTTATTTTATACTATTCTTTATTATATTATTCAATATCTGGTATAATCGTATTTTTAATAAAAAAAATTTATTAGCATATTATTTTGTTTAATATTTTTATCTATTATTTCTTTATAATATAATAGAAGATATATATTTTATTACTCTTGAAAACTTTTTATTTTAAATTTTTACTCTATTTTTCTCAATAATATTATCTGAATTTCAATAAATAAAATCTCTTTAAATTAAAGGGACTTATATAAGCATAAAATAATATTTTTTTATTTTATATTTTATTCTATTATTCTAAATAATATTTTCTGAATAAATACACCTTTTATTTTTAAAAGGTTAAAAAATTAACTAACCTAAACCAATCTCACTCATGTTTGAGTAGTTAATTTTGTTGTGTATTCGGTTTTTTTAATCATTTTTCTCTTTTCTTTTCTTTTTTAAATAATTTTTGAATCTACAAATTTGTTGGAGCTTTTTTGTAGCAGTTCGATCGGTTATTTTGCTTTCTAGATTCCCATTCCCCTAATTGAGACTCCTCGTATGTATTTTTACTATTTTATGACTTGTGGTATGGTTGCTTTAGGTTTGGAAGGGTTCGGGTTGAAATCAGAATACTTAGTTCCTTAGTAGTGGCATAGGAGGACCAAGTTTGACTTGAGTCAACATTTTGAGTAAACGACCTCAGAACCGGAATTTGATGGTTCCAATAGGTTCGTATGATGATTTTGGACTTGGGCGTGTGTTTGGATAGGGTTTCAGGCCATCCGAGAGTGTTTCGGCGCTTAATGTTGCAAGTTGGTTTAGTGAAGGTTTTCTAGTTCTTTAAATTTGGTTTGGAATAGACCTTGGTGTTATCGAGGTCCGTCTCGGATTTCGAGCCTAGGAATAGTTATGCATGGTGATTTATGACTTGTACGCAAAATTTGGTGTCATTCCGAGTAGTCTAAGTATTTTTCGGCGCGTTCGGAGCTAGTTGAGAAGTTTGAAGTTCATAAGTTGATTCAATTTGGTTTGGGGGTGCGATTCTTAGTTTCGTTGTTGTTTTACATGTTCCGGATGGTTCGAGCAGGTTCGTACTATTTTTATGGACTTGTTGGTGCAGAGACGGGGTCCCAAATGACTCGGGTGTGTTTCGGACCGGACCGCTCGGAACGAAGTCCAAAACTTCTGATATGCTGGTTCTGGTTTCCTTCTTTGCGAATGTAGAAGTTGTCTTGCATTCGCGCAGAAGGAATTGGAGGGCTAGGCAATTTACCCTACGTGTTCACGATCAACAGGCCGCTTTCGTGAGGCTTCAGGACCTGTGGCCATCGCGCTCACGTATAAGGGTTAGAGTGCCAGGGGTTAGTGGGTCGTTGCCCTTCGCATTCGCTATGCTTGGGCTGGGCTAGCCTTCGCGATTGCGAGGACCTTGTCGCGTTAGCGATGAAGGTTTTCATGGCCTGGCAGGCTTTGCCTTCGCGATCACGAGGCCCTTTTCACGATCGCAAAGAGGGAAAATCTTGGCAGTGTCTTTATTAAAATCGGGACTTAGGCCATTTTCTCTTATTTTTATTTTCCTTGGCCGCTTTTGGAGCTTCTTGAAGAGGGGTTTTCACCTAGCTATTGAAGGTAAGTGATTTCTATACAATGTAAGTTAAGTACATAAGTTATGGGTAGATTTTAACATGTAAAATGTGGAAATTTTAGGAGTTTGAAAAGCCTAGGTTTTGATAAAAATGGGATTAGACCACGAAATAATTATGAAATTGGGTAAAAATTATGTATTTGTGTTCGTGAGGTTATGGGTAATATTTATTTACGAAAATTTTCGGAATCTAGGCACGTGGGCTCGGGGGTGAATTTTAGGAACCTTCCAAATTGGGTTGGGTAATTACTCTAATAGTTAAATTATGAACTTTTGACCAAATATTGATTAGTTTGTACAACCCTTGACTAGTTTCGAATTGCTCGGCACCAACTTGAGGCTTTTAGTGTGAGAGGGAATTTACCCATAGGTGTTTAAATTATTATTTCCTACTAATTGTGGGTGCTATATACGCACGATCTGCCGAGAGTCCGTGCGTAGCTAAAATTGATGTTATGTCCGGATAGACATAGGACTTTATTATGCAATTACTTGCATTATTTGAACTCAACTTGCTATTTTAAATGCTTGTACTAATAAGTAAATTTTGGTTATGATCATGTTAAATCGAGCTTCATTACTTAGAGATTTGGCAAAATGTTTAATTATTGATGAAAATTTATATTCTTTTATGGGCTTACCATGGAGTTGTGAATACATAATTCGTAGTCCGAAGAGTTTTCCTATTCTTGTGGATCGGACCGACCGCCTTGGCAATATTTTTATATATATATATATATAATGTTATGCATCCATGAATCTAGCCGTACGACCTCGGTAGTGATGTACACAATTTTTATGGATCGGACCTTACGACATCGGCATAACTCATGCGTGTTATCGCTAGGAGTCCGATTATACTCGATATATCCTTCATGACTTGAGAATTTGTAAATTCAAGTTTGCCCTTACTTGTTGAGATTAGCATGTGATATTTGGGGACTTCTAATTTATTATTTTGTTAAGGAATCATTTAATTATTGCCTCTTATTCTATTATTGTTGTTGTAATTCATGCCTATCTATAATTTTTGCACATTATGTATATTGACAACTAGTAAGTGTCGATGTCGACTCCTCTTCACTACTTCTTTGAGGTTAGACTAGATACTTACTGGGTACACGTTGTTTACGTACTCACGTTACACTTCTGCACAAATTGTGCATGTTCTAAGGCAGGTACATCTGGTGTTCGTTCAGGCATGCATCCGCATTACCTGGAGGCGTAGTGGTGAGCTGCTTCTCATGGTCCATTCTGCAGCACCCGGAGCCTTCTGTTGTTATGTTTATCATTTTTGTCTATTCTGTTTCAGACAGTAAGTTTAGGAAGTTTTGTATATTCTACTAGATGTTCGTGCTCTTATGACACCGAATTTTGGAAAATCAAGTAGATACTCATGATTTTGATTATTAAATCCACTATCTTACTCTCATATTTTGTTTATGCTTGACATTACTACGATAACTTGCTATTTGTTTCTTTATTAAATAAAAATCAAAGACTTTCAAATATTAAAATGAGTTATTAAATGGGTAGTTCACTGTTGACTTGTCTAGCGCCGACGTTGGGCGCCATCATGGTCTATTGTGAAAAATGCGTCGTGACAGCTTGGTATCAGAGCTCTAGGTTCACATAGGTCTCACAAGTCATGAGCATGCCTGATAGAGTCATGTAGATCGGTGTAGAGACGTTCGTAATTATCTTCGAGAGGCTATAGGGTGTTAGGAAACTTTTCTTTCTTCATCTCCTATCGTGCAGTTGATGTTGTGCTAAGTATCTTTCTCTTATTCTCTCACAAATGGTGAGAACACGTGCGGCAGATGTACCCAGTTGTGGAGGAGCTGCTCCCCCTGTTGCTAGAGGCCGAGGCAGAGGCCGAGGGAGGGCTCCAGCTCCTGCTAGAGGACGAGGGCATCCTAGAGTTGCTCCTGTTGTACCACCAGCGAATGCAATGGAGGATCTTGTCATTGAGGAGCAGGGTGAGGTGCCTGTATTTGAGCCGGCCTCAACAGATTTCATGTCCGCGCCGGGATTTCAGGAGGTCATGGGCCGTATGCTACGGTTCATGGACTCTATGACGTAGGCTAGTTTATTTCCAGCAGATCCAACCATATCTCAGGTGGGAGGGGGAGCACAGACCCCTACCGCTTAGGCTCCAGGGCACGCTGTTGCTGTATATCAGATCCCAGGTGCACTACCTGTGGGCATGGCTCAACCAGTTGCAGCGGCTCCAGACTAGATGCGATCAGCGAGCTACATAAGCTGTTGGATAGATGGACCAGACTACATCCTCCTACCTTTGGTGGTGAGAGACATGAGGACCCCCAGTATTTTATTGACCATTGCAGGGATATATTGTACAACATGAGAGTATTGGAGTCCAACGGGGTGGACTTCACCACATTTCAGTTTGCGGGCAAGGCCTGCAGATGGTGGCGGTCCTATCTTCTTAGCAGACTAGCGTGTTCACCTCCTTTGACTTTGGATCAGTTCACACGTCTCTTTCTGGAGAGGTATATTCCACCCTCTAAGAGGGAAGAGCTATGGGGTCAGTTCGAGAGGCTCCAGTAGGGTCAAATGTTGGTGATCGATTATGAGGCGAGGTTCTGTGAGTTATCTCGCCATGCACTTATGATACTCCCCACTGATGCAGAGAGAGTGCAGAGATTTATTATGGGCTTATATTATGGTATTCAAGTTACTATGGCCTGGGAGGTTGAGATGGGGACTCCTTACTAGCATGTTACAGAGAAAGCTTAGCAAATTGAGGGTATCCGCTACAAGGGATGATTGTATACAATGGGGGAGAAGAGGCCTCAACATTCTGGAGGATTCAGCGGTGCTCTGTATGGGGGGAAAGGTTAGTTCGTGAGGGGTTAGTTCAGCAGACCCACTTATCCAGCACCATCACCTTCTCGAGATGCACCAGTGCGGCCCTATTTCAGTGCCATTTCAGAGAGCTCCTACAGCCCACTGGCTCTTCAGGGTTCTTTCAGCGGGTATTCAGGTCCCCAGGATGAGACTCAAGGTCAATCATCTTTTGCACCGATAGGTTGCTATGAGTGTGGGGTGCTTGGTCGCATGAGGAGATTTTGCCCCAGGCTTCGGGGTAAGGCAGTACAGCAGGGCCATCAGCCCATGATCACCGACCTGCGGCCACACTAACCGTCCGGCCTGCCAGAGGTGGAGGGCAGGTGGCTAGGGGCTGCCCTAGAGGTGGAGTCCAGTCAGGTGGCGCTCCAGCTAGGCTTTATGCTTTTCTAGCTAGACAGATGCAGCAACCTTAGATGTCGTGATCACATATACTATTTCTGTTTGCGGTAGGGATGCTTCAGTACTATTTGACCCAGGGTCTATGTATTCATATGTTTCTTCTATATTTGCTCATTATATGGATGTCTCTTGTGAGTCCTTGGGTGCTCCTGTATATGTGTGCATGCTAGTGGGTGATTCTGTTGTTGTGGATCGAGTTTACTGGTCCTGCATTGTGGCTTTTCGTGGTTATAAGACTAGAGTGGATCTTCTATTGCTCGACATGACCGACTTTGATGTCATCCTGGGAATGGACTGGTTGTCTCCGTATCATGTCGTCCTTGATTTCCATGCCAAGATTGTTACCTTGGCGACCCTAGAGTTGCCTAGATTGGAGTGGAGGGGTTCATTTATCAGTGCATCTAGTTGGGTTATCTCTTTCTTGAAAGCTCGACATATGGCCGAGAAGAGTTGTTTGGCTTATCTGGCTTATGATCGGGATACTGCCACAAAGACTCCCACAATTGATTCAGTGCCTGTAGTGCGGGAGTTCTCCAATGTGTTTCCTTCTGATCTACCAGAAATGCCACTAGATCGTGATATTGATTTCAGTATTGACTTGGCGCTAGGTACACAACCTATCTCTCCACGTCCTACATGGCTTCGAAAGAGTTGAAGGAACAACTTGAGGAGTTGCTAGCGAAGGGGTTCGTCAGGACGAGTGTGTCACCTTGGGTTGCACTAATATTGTTTGTGAAGAAGAAGGATGGGAGTATGTGGATGTGCATTGATTACCGCCAGTTGAACAAAATTACCATAAAGAACAGTACTCGCTGCTGTGCATCGATGATTTGTTTGACCAGATGCAGGGTGCTAGGGTGTTCTCTAAGATTGACTTGAGATTCGGGCATCATCAGCTGAAGATTTGTGCTTCGGATATTCCGAAGACGGCTTTCTAGACTAGATATGGCCACTATGAGTTTCTAGTGATGTCCTTCGGCTTGGCCAATGCCCCAGCGATGTTTATGGATTTGATGAATAGGGTGTTTAGGCCATATCTTGACTCATTTGTCATTGTCTTCATTGATGACATATTGATCTACTCGCGTAGTATGGATGAGCACGAGCAGCATTTGAGAGTTGTGCTTCAGACCTTGCTGGAACAGAAGCATTATGCTAAGAAGTTCTCCAAATGCGAGTTCTGGTTAGATTATGTGGCCTTCTTGGGGCATGTTGTATCAGGTGAGGGTATTAAGATAGATCCCAGGAAGATCGAGGCAGTCCAGAGTTGGCCTTGTCCTACCACAACGACCGATATCAGGAGTTTCTTGGGGTTAGCAGGTTATTATTGTCGCTTTGTGGAGGGCTTCTCATTATTGCAACACCTTTGACTAGATTAACCCAGAAGGGTGCTCCGTTCTGATGGTCCGATGATTGCGAGGTGAGCTTTTAGAAGCTCAAGACTGCATTGACTACAGCACCGGTGTTAGTGTTGCCTTCCTGTTCAGGGATGTATACTGTGTATCGATGCTTTACGCATTAGCCTAGATTATGTATTGATGCAGGAGGGGCGAGTTATTGCATATGCTTCAAGTTAGCTGAAGCCCCACGAGAAGAATTACCCCGTACATGATTTGGAGTTGGCTGAGATAGTTCATGCTCTCAAGATCTGGAGGCATTATCTTTATGGGGTGTCCTATGAGGTTTACACCAATCACCGCAGCTTGCAACATTTTTTTAAGCAGAGGGATCTTAATTTGAGGCAGCGCAGGTGGCTCGAGTTACTGAAGAAATGTGATATTACCATCCTTTACCATCCAGGCAAGGCTAATATGGTTACAAATGCGATGAGCAGAAAGGCCGAGAGTATGGGTAGTTTGACATTCCTTTCAGCAGAGCAGAGGCCATTGGCTTTGGACATTCAGTATTTAGCTAACGGACTTGTAAGATTGGATATTTCACAGCCCAGTCGAGTTCTTGCATGTGTTGTGGCTCAGTCTTCATTATTTTAGCGGATCAAGGCTCGTCAGTACGATTTTCTGCACTTGCTGCTTCTTAGAGAGATAGTACTACAGGGTGGTGCCAAGGAGGTTACTATCAGGGAGGATGATGTTCTATGACTCCAGGGTCACCTATGTGTTCCTAATGTTGATGACTTGAGGGAAGAGATTCTAGAAGAGACACACAGTTCTCGGTATTCTATTCATCTAGGTGCTACAAAGATGTATCGCGACCTGAGGTAGCATTAGTGGTGGCGACGGATGAAGGACCTAGTCGAGTATGTAGCGAGATGTCTAAATTGCCAGCAGGTTAAGTATGAGCACCAGAGGTTAGCTGGCCTACTCTAGCAGATGGTTATACTGGAACGGAAATGAGAGCGCATCACTATGGACTTCGTCGTTGGGTTGCCGCAGAAGTTGAGGAAGTTTGATTCTGCTTAGGTCATTGTCGACAGGCTGACCAAGTAGGCACATTTTATTTTGGTTGTGACTATGTACTCTTCAGAGAGATTGGCCCAGATTTACATTCAGGAGATTTTCTAGTTACATGGTGTGCCTGTTTCCATTATTTCAGATAGAGGCCCTCAGTTCACTTTGCATTTCTGGAGAGCAGTAAAAAGTGAGTTAGGCACTTGAGTAGAGCTCAGCACAGCCTTTCATCCGCAGACTGACGGGCAGTCAGAGCGGACATTTTAGATTTTGGAGGATATGCTTAAAATGTGTGCGATTGACTTCGGAGGGCATTGGGATCGATTCTTGCCTTTGGCCGAGTTTGCTTATAAACACAATTATCAGTCCAACATCGAGATGGCTCCATTTGAGGCTTTATATGATTGGCAATGTCGTTCGCCCATCAGATGGTTTGAGCCCGGCGAGGCTAGGTTGTATGGCACTGATTTAGTGAAGGATGCCTTGGAGAAGGTAAAGTTGATTCAGGAGGCTTCACACAACACAGTCAAGACAAAAGAGTTACGCGGATCAGAAGGCGCCCGACTTATCATTTATTGTAGGTGAGAAGGTTCTCTTGAAAGTCTCGCCGATGAAGGGTATCATGAGGTTCGGGAAGAAGGGCAAGATGAGTCCGAGGTTTATTGGCCAATTTGAGGTGTTGAGGCGAGTTGGGAAGGATGTTTATGAGCTTGCTTTGCCTCCCAGTCTATCAGGAGTTCATCCAGTCTTCTACATGTCTATGCTTCGGAAGTACCATGCCGACAGGTTGCATGTGTTAGATTACAACACAGGTTCAGCTAGATGAGAGCTTAGTGTAATGAAGAGGAGCCGGTTGCTATTGTTGACAGGAAGGTTCGCCAGTTGAGGTCTAATAAGATTTTTGCGATAAAGAACCCGCAACCAGTCGAGGAAGCAGCTTGGGAGACCGAGGAGGACACGAGGAGCAGATATCCGCACCTTTTCAGCACTCCAAGTATGATTATAGACCCGTTAGAGGACAAACGTTTGTTTAAGAAGTAGAGAATGTAACAACCCGAATGATTGTTTTGCCTTCTAGATTTCCGTTCCCCTAATTAAGACTCCATGTATGTGCTTTTACTGATTTATGACCTTCGGGGATGGATGGTTTAGGTCTGGAAGGGTTCGGGTTAAAATCAAAACACTTAGTTCCTTAATAGTAGCCTATAAAGGTTAAATTTGACTTGAGTCCATGTTTTGAGTAAACAACCTTAGAACCGGGATTTAATGGTCCCAATAGGTTCTTATGATGATTTTGGACTTGGGCATGTGATCAGATCAGGTTTCGGGTGATCCGGGAGCGTTTCGATGCTTAATGTTGAAAGTTGGTTCATTGAAGGTTTTCTAGTTCTTTAAATTTGGTTTGGAGTAGACCTTGGTGTTATCAAGGCTATTTGGGATTCCGAGCCTGCGAGTAGTTACATATGGTGATTTATGACTTGTACATAAAATTTGGTGTTATTCCGAATAGTCTAAATATGTTTCGACGCGTTCGAAGCTAGTTGAGAAGTTTGAAGTTCATAAGCTGATTCAATTTGGTTTTGGGGTGCGATTCTTAGTTCCATTGTCTTTTTATGTGTTTTGAGTGTTCGAGAAGGTCCGTATAGGATTAGGACTTGTTGGTGCAGTTGGACGGGGTCCCGGGTAGCTCAGGTGTATTTCAGACCGCCCGGAGCTAAGTCAAAACTGCCGATATGCTAGTTCTGGTTTCCTTCTTCACGAACGCAGAGGTTGTCTCGCGTTCGCGTAAAAGGAACTGGGGGGGAGGGGGCTGGGCAATTTACCTTATGTTTTCGTGATCAACAGGCCGTGTTCGCGAGGCTTCAGGACCTGTGGCCTTCGCGTTCGCGATGGCCACGTCGCATTCGTGTAGAAGGGCTAGAGGCCAGGGGTCACTGGGTCGTTGCCCTTCGCGTTCGCGTAGGGAGGGTCGCGTTCATGATGCTTGGGTGGGGCTAGCCTTCACAATCGTGAGGACCCTATCACGTTCGTGATGAAGGTTTTTATGGCCTGGGCAGGCTTTGCCTTCGCAATCGCGAGGCCCTTTTTGCGATCACGAAGTGGGAAAATCTAGGCAATGTCTTTATTAAAATCGGGACTTAGGCCATTTTCTCTCATTTTCTTTTCCCTTTGTCGATTTTGGAGCTTCTTGGAGAGGGGTTTCACCTATATATTGAAGGTTAGTGATTTCTATACAATGTAAGTTAAATACATAGATTATGGGTAGATTTTAACATGTAAAATATGAAAATTTTAAGAGTTTGTTGAAAAGCTTAGGTGTTGATAAAAATGGGATTAGATCACGAAAATGATTTTGGAATTGGATATAAATTATATATTTGTGTTCATGAGATTATGTGTAACATTTATATATGAAAAGTTCTGGAATCCGGGCATGTGGGGCCTGGGGGGGGGGGGGGGGGGG
>MCJB01019965.1:64920-133042 GCA_002018475.1 Nicotiana obtusifolia | reverse complement strand
TTAAGAACCTTCCAAATTGGGTTGAGTAATTACTCTAATACTTAAATTATGAACTTTTGAGCAAATTTAGTTTGTACAACCTTTGGCTAGTTTCAGATTGCTCGGCACAGAATTAAGGCTTTTAGTGTGATTTGTGGACCGAAAAGTAGACTTGGAACGAGGTAAGCCTCTTGCCTAACCTTGTAAGAGGGAATTTACCCCATACGTATTTAAATTGTTATTTGCTACTAACTGTGGGTGCTATGTATGCACGAAGTGACGAGCGTCCATGCATAACTAAAATTCATGTTATGTCCAGGTAGACAGAGGACTTTATTATGCAATTACTTATACTATTTGAACTCAACTTGCTAGTTTAATTGCTTGTATTAATAAGTAAAATTTGGTTAAAGATCATGTTTAATTGAGCTTCATTAATTAGAGATTTGGCAGAATATTTAATTATTGTGAAAATTTATTTTCTTTTATGGGCTTACCTTGGAGTTGTAAACACATAATTCGTAGTCCGAAGAGTTTTCCTATTCCCATGGATCAGGCCGAATTCATCGGTAATATTTATATATAAATGTGATGCATCTATTGTCACGACCCAAATCCGTGATAGATCGAGACTAAACCTAACGCCGCCGTTAAGCAAGCCCACAAGTGTAACTACAATTGATTTACCCCTTTTTAGCAATTTTGATACGGATGTTTGTCCTTGTTAGAGAACACTTTAAACTAGAATTCATGCAACTGTGACAAATACTTTTAAACGAAATACGAACATAATTAGTGCATACTCTATAGTGGTAGAAATGACAAATACAACAGTACATAGGTGCTACAAATCCCCAAAAGCCCCCGTCACAAGTACATGAGCAATCTAGAGAATATAAAAAGCTACTAAAAACCACTGTCCGAAAGTAAAATAAGGTGGAAGAAAACTCCGGTGCTACGGATCGTAGCAAGGCAAGCAGCTCACCACTAAGTCTCCATAGATGATCGGCTACGCGCCTGCGTGACCACTGGTGGAACCTGTCTCAGTACCTGCACATTAGTGCAGAAGTGTAGCGTGAGTACGGTGACAACGTGTACCCAATAAGTATCTAGTCAAATCTCGAAACAGTAGTGATGAGGGGTCGACTTGACACTTACTAGAGGTCAATAATAATAATAAAAGTGCATAAAGTAGAAATGGTGAGCATAAAACAGGTATCAATAAGACAAATAAAAGCAACTACAATAAATACAACAGGAGTCTGTAACACATCACCAACATCTTGTAACTGGCCGTGAAAGCCCTAACTCAATTATATCCAAACTGGAACCCGTTTCGATTATTAAGCACAAAGTTGCCGAGGCGAACGACCTGATCCCATAAGAATAGCGGTACTCAGTACTGCCGAGGCGAATTGCCTGATCCCATAAGAATAGTGTTACCATCATACTGCCGACCCGAACGACCCGATCCCATAAGAGTGATGTTATCATATTTCCTAGGAAAACGGCCCCATCCTATAAGAGTGGTGTTATCATAACGCCGAGGCGAACGGCCCGATCCCATTGGAGTAGAGAAGTTTACCTCGCTCGCGTAAGTACTTGCGAGATGAGAAGACATGGAATTTTTTATAATTATTAAGTATTCCTCAATTTTCAGAAATAAGAAGGTTAAGTCGATAATTGCAACTTTAAATCCCTAGTCTCAGCTCTATTCAAGACAGTTAATACGCATGATAAACATAACAGTACAATTAAAAGCATTATGCAGATCTATGTCTACCCGGATATATCATGGAATCTAGCTACGCACGGACTCACGTCACCTCGTGCGTACGTAGCTTCCCACACAAGCAATACGCAACAAAGATACACCTAAGAGGATGAGTTCCCTCTTACAAGGTTAGGCAAGAGACTTACCTCGTTTACAAGCTCATTTTCGGTCCACTAATCTGCTCTAAAAAGCCCCAAGTCGATGCTGAACAATCCGAAACTAATCAAATATTATATAATTTATCAATATATACTCAAAAGTTTAAATTTTAGCTCTTAGAGGAATTGCATAACCCATGTGCCCGGATTCCGGAAAGTTTCGAATATAATTGTGACCCATTGCCTCACGAACTCAAATATACAATCTTTACTTAATTCCTAACCATTTTCGTGGTCTAACCCCACTTTTATCAAAACCTAGGTTTTTCAAGTAAACCCATAATTTCTACAATTTGCATGTTAAGAATCTACCCAAAATTCACGTATTAAACTCACATTAAGTAGTAATTACTTACCTCATTATATTGGTGGAAAAATCCCTCTTCAAGAGCTCCACAATCAACCACCCCAAGTGAAAATGAGAGAAAAAGAACCTAAGTCCGATTTAAATGCACCCTCACTACCGCAGCGATTTCACAACTGTGGAAGCATCACTGCTTCTGCGGGGCTGCTCCTACGGTTGATTGTCTGCGTCTGCGGAAAACGCACGACCCAGGAATGATCGCACCTGCGGCCAAGCTCCGCATCTGCGAGCCCGCTTCTGCGGCTTGCCTCGTGCACCTGCGACCATAGCCATGCTGCCTCCCTCCGCATCTATGGCCCCTCCATCGCGGAAGCGAGTTCGCTTCTACGGAAAAAGCTTCGCTTCTGCGGAAACTGGCACCAGCTCCAAGCCGCTTCTGCGAGCTCGCACTTGCGCCTATTCTTCGCAGGTGCGAATGCACTAGAACTCCTGCTTCTTCGGCAATTATTCCAAGTCCAAACATGTTCCACACATCGTCTGAATAGCACCAAAGGCCCCCGGGCCCTCGCTGAAACATACCAACAAGTTCGTAGACATAAAACGGACTCGCTCGAACCCTCGAAACACGTAAAACAACATCAAAACTATGATTCACACTCCAAAACCATATCAAATCAACTTATGAACATCAAGTTTTTTCTAATTTACTCCGAACGCGCCGAATCATACATAAACTACTCGGAATGACACCAAATTTTGCATGCAAGTCAAAAATTACCATACGGAACTATTCCCAGGCTCGGAATCCCAAACGGACCTCAATAATACCAAAACCTACTCTAAACCAAACTTAAAGAACTTGAAAACCTTCAATGCACCAACTTCCAATATTAAGCACTGAAACGCTTCCGGGTCATCCGAAACCCGATCGGAACACACGTCCAAGTCCAAAATCATCATACGAACCTATTGGGATCGTTAAATCCCGGTTCCGAGGTCGTTTACTCAAAACGTTGACTAAAGTCAAACTTAACTATTATAGGCTACTATTAAGGAACTAAGTGTTCCGATTTCAACTCGAACCCTTCCAAACCTAAACCAACCATCCCCTCAGGTCATAAATTAGTAAAAGCACATACGGGGAGTCTTAATTAGGGGAACGGGGATCTAGAAAGCAAAACGACCAATCAGGTTGTTACATTCTCTACCTCTTAATCAAACGTTCATCCTCGAATGGGTCTAGCATGATACCTGGAGTGCTGAAAAGGTGTGGATATCGGCTCATCATGTCCTCCTCGGCCTCCCAAGTTGCTTCCTTGACTGGTTGACCTTTCCACTGGACCTTCACAGGAGCAATCTTCTTGGACCTCAACTAGAGAACGTGCCTGTCAACATTGGCAACTAGCTCCTCTTTCTAACCCAAAGCTCTCATCTAACTGAATCGTGCTATAATTTAGCACGTGCGACCTATCGGCATTATGCCTCCGGAGCATAGACACATGGGAGACCAGATGAACTCCTGATAAACTGGGAGGCAAAGCAAGCTCATAAGCACCCCTCCCCAACTCGCTCCAACACCTCAAATGGGCCAATAAATCTTGGGCTCAGCTTGCTCTTCTTCTCGAACCTCATGATTCCCTTCATCGGCGAAACCTTTAAGAGAAACTTTTCACCACCATAAATGATAATAACGCGCCTTCTGATTCACGTAACTCTTCTATCTTGATTGTGCCGTGCTGTGCGAAGTCGCTCCTGAATCAACTTTACCTCTTCCAAGGCATGCTTCACGAAAATCAGTACCATATAACTTAGCCTCGCCGAGCTCAAACCATTCAATGGGTGAACGACATCGTCGACCATATAAAGCTAAAATGGAGCCATCTTGATGCTGGACTGATAGCTGTTGTTGTAAGCAAACTCGACCAAGGTCAAGAATCTATCTCACTGACCTCCGAAGTCAATGACACATGCTCTAAGCATATCCTCCAGAATCTAAACTGTCCGCTTTGACTGCCCGTTGGTCTGCGGATGAAAAACTATGCTGAGCTCTACTCGGGCAACCAACTCACTCTGTACCACCCTCCATAATGCAAAGTAATCTGAGGGCCTCTATCTGATATGATAGAAATAGGCACACAATGCAACTGGACAATCTCCTGAATGTAAATCTGGGCCAACCTCTCTGAAGAGTAAGTGGTTACCACCGGAATAAAATGTGCCGACTTGATCAACCTGTCAACAATGACCCAAAAGTCATCAAACTTCCTCAACGTCTGCGGCAACCCAACAATGAAGTCCATAGTGATGCGCTCCCACTTCCATTCTGGTATAACCATCCGCTGAAGGAGGCCACCTGGCCTCTAGTACTCATACTTGACCTGCTGGCAATTTAGACATCTCACCACATACTCAACTATGTCCTTCTTCATCCGCCGCCATCAATAATGCTGTCGTAGGTCGTGATACATCTTCGTAGCCCCATGATGAATAGAACCAAGAACTGTGTGCCCCCTCTAGAATTTCTCCCTCAAGCCATCAACATTAGGAACACATAGGCAATCTTGGAGTCACAGAACACCATCCTCTCCGATAGTAACCTCCTTGGCACCACCCTGTAGTATCGTCTCTCTGAAAATCAACATGTGCGGATCATCGTACTGACGAGCCTTGATCCGCTCAAGTAATGAAAACTAAGAAACTACGAACGTAAGAACTCGACTGGGCTCAGAAATATCCAACCTCACAAGTTTGTTAGCAAAGGACTGAACTTCCAAAGCCAATGGCCTCTCCTCTGCTGAGATAAATGCCAAACTACCCATACTCTTAGCCTTTATGCTTAAGGCATCTGCAACCACATTCACCTTGCCCGGATGGTTGAGGATGGTAATATCATAGTCCTTTAGTAACTCAAGCCACCTGTGCAGCCTCAAATTAAGATCACTCTGTTTGAACAGGTGCTGCAAGCTACGATGATCGATGCAAACCTCATAGGACACCCATAAAGATAATGCCTCCAGATCTTAAGAGCATGAACTATCGCAGCCAACTCCAAATCATGCATGGGGTAATTCTTCTTGTGGGGCTTCAGCTGACGTGAAGCATATGCAATAACTTGCTCCTCCTGCATCAATACACAATCCAGGCCAACGCGTGAAGCATCGCAATATATAGTATACATCCCTGAACCGGAAAGCAACACTAAAACTGGTGCCGTAGTCAAAGCCGCCTTGAGCTTCTGAAACCTTGAATCGCAATCATCAGACCATCTGAACAGAGCACCCTTCTAGGTCAATTTAGTTAAGGACGTTGCAATAGACGAGAAACCCTCCACGAACCGAAGATAATACTCAACTAACCCCAAGAAGCACCTGATCTCGGTCGTTGTGGTAGGACGAGGCCAACCCTAGACTGCCTCGAGCTTCCTAGGATCCACCTCAATGCCCTCACCTGATATAACATGCCCCAAGAAAGCCACAGAATCCAACCAGAACTCACACTTGGAGAACTTAGCATAAAGCTTATGTTCCCTCAAGGTCTGAAGCACTAATCTCAAATGATGCTCGTGCTCCTACATACTACGCGAGTAGATCAATATGTCGTCAATTGAAGACAATGGAAAATGAATCAAGATACGGCCTGACCACTCGGTTCATCAAATCCGTAGAGGTTGCCGGAGCATTATCAAGCCAAAGGACATCACCAAAAACTCATAGTGACCATATCTAGTCTGGAAGGCCGTCTTCGAAATATCCGAAGCACGAATCTTCAGCGGATGATACCCAGATCTCAAGTCGATCTTAGAGAACATCCTGACACCCTACAACTGGTCAAACAAATCATCAATATGCAGTAACGAGTACTTGTTCTTGATGGTGACTTTGTTCAACTGGCGGTAATCAATGCACATCTGCATACTCCCATCCTTCTTCTTCACAAACAACACCGGTGTGCCCCAAGGCGACACGCTAGGTCTAATGAACCCCTTCTCAAGCAACTCCTGAAGTTGCTCCTTTAACTCTCTCAGCTCCTTGGGAGCCATACGATAAGGCAAAGTAGAAATAGGCTGGGTACCCAGCACCAAATCAATGACGAAATCGATATCCCGATCTGGCGGCATACCTGGTGGATCAGCAGGAAATACATTGGAAAACTCTCATACCACCGGCACTGAATCTATCATGGGAATCTTTGCAGTAGTATCCCAAACAAAGGCCAAGTAAGCCAAACAACCCTTCTCGACCATATGTCGAGCCTTCAAGAAAGAAATAACCGGCTGGAAGTACCGACAGACGAACCCCTCCACTCTAATCTAGGAAACTCAGGCATCGCCAAGGCAACAGTATTGGCATGGCAATCAAGAATGGCATGGTATGGGGACAACTAATCAATGCCCAAGATAACCTCGAATTCAACCATATCGAGCAATAGAAGATCTGCTCGGGTCTCATATCCGTAGAAAGTCACCACACAGGACTAGTAGACTCAATCCACAACAAAAGAATCACCCATTGGCATGGACACATATACGGGACACCCAAGGACTCGCGAGACACATCCAAATAAGGAGCAATAGAGAAGAAACATAGGAGTAAGTAGACCTTGAATCAAATAATACCGAGGCATCCCTCTGGCAAACAGAAATAGTACATGTGATCACTGCATCAGAAGCAATTGCCTCTGGCATGGCGAGGATAGCATTGAATCTAGCCGGAGCGCCACCTGACTGGCCTCCATCTCTAGGATGACCCCTGGCCGCCTGCCCTCCACCTCTGGCCAGTCGGGTGGGCGGTGTGGTAGCTGGTGCGGTAAGCATGGACTGATAGTCCTAATGCTCAGCCTTGCCCCGAATTTTAGGACAAAACCTCTTCACATGACCAAGATCCCCGCACTCAAAACAACCCCTCAGAACGGTGGACTGTTGACCTGAAGTCTGACCCTGATGGCTTGAATACCCACTGGAGGAACCCTGAATAGCTGGGGGGCTGTAAGTACTCTCTAAAATGGCACTGCAATAGGGTCGTGCTGGAGCATTCCCAGCAGGCGGTGGTGCTTGCTGCATGGGTCTGCTGGGCTGACCCCTCATGAACTGACCTCTGCTCCCAGATGGGGTGCCACTGAATCCTCCAAACTGCCAGGGCAGCTTGTCACTCGACGCAAAATTCTCCACTATGGTTTCGTATGCGCTCGATCCTCCGAGCTATATCCACAACCTAAAGAAAAGAAGTCCCCATCTCTACCTCACGGGTAATAAGTACCTGAATCTCAGGGTGCAGATCTGCAATGAACCTCCACACGCAATATGCATCTGTGGGAAGCATGATAGCTGCATGGCAAGAAAAGTCAGTGAACCTCGCCTCATAGTCGGTGACCGACATGTGACCCTGACGGAGTCGCTCAAACTAACCCCGAAGCTCCTCTCTCTCGTATGTACTTCTCAAAGAACAGATGTGTAAACTGATCCCAAGTCAAGGGAGGTGAACCTGCTAGCCTGCTAAGAAGATAAGCTTGCCACCATCTATGGGCCTTGCCCTCAAACTGAAAAGTGGGGAGAAGTCCACCCTATTGGACTCCAATATCCCCATGTTTCGGAGCCTATCCTTGCATCGGTCAATGAAATCATGGGGGTCCTCTGACCGCTCACCCCCAAAGGTACAGGTTCTAAGCCTAGTCCATCTGTTCAACCGCTTCTACTGATCATCGATCGCGACTGGTACAGCCTCTGGCATAATCGGTGCAACAAGCTGGGCTCTGCCTGCCGGTAGTGCACCTGCGGTCTGATAAAAGGCAGCGACGTGCCCTGGAGCCTGAAAGGTAGGGGTTTGTGCTCCCCCTCCCACCTGAGATGTGGTAAGGTCCGCTGGAAATAAACCAGCATGCGTCATAGATTCCATGAACCGCAGCATACGGCCCATGACCTCCTGGAATCCCGCTGCAGCCATGACACAGCTGTAGGCGCCTCATCCTGCTCCTCAGCAACAGAATCCTCCACTGGATCCACTGGTGGTACAACAGGAACAACCCTAGGGTGCCCTCGTCCTCTGACTGGAGTTGGATCCCTTCCCCGACCTCTGCCTTGGCCTCTAGCAACGGAGGGAGCAGCCCTTCAATTGCCTGGTACATCGCGCGTGTTCTCACCATCTATGAGAGATCAATAGAAAGACACTTAGTATAATATCAACTGCACGATAGGAGATGAAGAAAGAGAAATTTCCTAATACCCTATAGCCTCTGATACCAAGCTGTCATGACCCAAATCCGTGATAGGTTGAGACTGCACCTAATGCAGTCGTTAGGCAAGCCCACAAGGGTAACACAATTGATTTACCCCTTTTTAGCAATTTTAATACGAAAGTTTTTCTTTGTTAGAGAAAACTCTAAACTAGAATTCATGCAACTATGACAAATCCTTTTAAACGTAATACCAACATAATAAGTGCATACTCTACGGTGGTATAAATGACAAGCACAACAATATATAAGTGCTAAAAATCCCCAAAACCCAGTGTCACAAGTACATGAACAATCTAGAGAATATACAAAGCTACTAAAAACTATTGTCCGAAAGTAATAGACACGAATAGCAAATAAGGTGGAAAGAGACTCCAGTGCTGCGGATCGTAGTAAGGCAAGAAGCTCACCACTATATCTCCGTAGATGATTGGCTACGCGCCCCCGTGACTACTGGTGGAACCTATTTTAGTACCTACACATCAGTGCAGAAGTGTAGCGTGAGTACGAAAAACAAGCGTACCCAGTAAATATCTAGTCCAACCTAAAAAAAGTAGTGACGAGAGGTCGACTTGACACTTACTAGAGGTCAATAATAATAATAAAAGTGCATAAAGTAGACATGGTGATCATACAATATGTATCAATGAGACAAATAAAAGCAACTACAATAAATACAATAGGAGTCCATAACACTTCACCAACATCTTGTAACTGGCCGTGAAGGCCCTAACTAGATTATATCCAAACTGGAACCTATTTTGATTATTAAGCACACAGTTTTCTGAGGCGATCGGCCCGATCCCATAAGAACAATGGCACTCAATATTGCCGAGGCAAACGGCCCTATCCCATAAGAATAGTGTTTCCATCATACTGCCGAGGCGAACGGCCCAATCCCATAAGAGTGGTGTTGTCATACTGCCGAGGCGAACAGCCCGATCCATAAGAGTTGTATTATCATACTACCGAGGCGAATGACCCGATCCCATTAGAGTAGAGAAGTTTACCTTGCTCGCGGAAGTACTTGCGAGATGAGAAGAAATGGATTTGTTTATAGTTCTTAAGTATTCCTCAATTTTCTGAAATAAGAAGGCTAAGTTGATAATTGCAACTTTAAATCCTTAGTCTCAGCTCTATTCAAGATAATTAATATGCATAATAAACACAACAGTACAATTAAAAGCATGATGCAGATCTAAGTTTACCTGGACATATCATGTAATCTAGCTACGCACGGAATCTCGTCACCTCGTGCGTACCTAGCTCCCCACACAAGTAATATACAACAAAGATCCACCTAAGGGATGAGTTCTCTCTTACAATGTTAGGCAAGAGACTTACCTCGTTCCCAAGCTCACTTTCGGTCCACTAATCCGCTCTAAAAAGCCCCAAGTCGAAGCCGAACAATCCGAAACTAATCAAATATTATATAATTTAATCAATATATACTCAAAAGTTCATAATTTAGCTCTTAGATGAATTACCCAACCCAAATTGGAAGATTCCTAAAATTCACCACCGGGCCCACGTGTTCGAATTTTCGAAATATTTGAATATAATTGTTAAGCATAGCCTCACAAACGCAAATATATAATCTTTACTTAATTTCATAATCATTTTCGTGGTTAAATCCCATTTTTATCAAAACCTAGGTTTTTCAACTAAACCCATAATTTCTACAATTTGCATGTTATGAATCTTCCTAGAATCCGCGCTTTAAACTAAAATTAAGTAGTAATTACTTACCTCACGATGATGGGTGAAATATCCCTCTCCAAGAGCTCCACAATCGACCACCCCAAGTGAAAACGAGAGAAAGAGAACCTAAGTCCGATTTAAATACACCCTCACTGCCCCTAGCGATTTCTCACCCGCGGAAGTATCGCCGCTTCTGTGAGGCTGCTCCTGCGGTGATTGTTCGCATCTGCGGGAAAACGCACGACCAGGATTGCACATGTAGCCAAGCTCCGCATCTACGAACCCGCTTTTGCGGCTCGCCTCGCTGCAACCATGGCCATGCTGCCTCCCTCCGCATCTACGGTCCCTCCATTGTAGAAGCGAGTTCGCTTCTGCAGAAAAAGCTTCGCTTCTTCGGACACTGGCCAGCCCACTCCCAGCCGCTTTTGCGATCATTGGCTCGCTTCTACGAGCTCGCACCTGCGGCCAATTCTTTGCAGGTGCGAACACACCAGAACCCCTGCTGCTTTAGCAATTAGTCCAAGTCCAAACATGTTCCGCACATCGTTCGAATAGCATTTGAGGCCCCCCGGGCCTCGCCTAAACATACCAACAAGTTCGTAAACATAAAACAGAATCGCTCGAACCCTTGGGACGCGTAAAACAATATCAAAACTATGATTCGCACCCCAAAACCAAATCAAATCAACTTATGAACTTCAAGTTTTTTCCAACTTACTCCGAACACGCCTAATCATACCTAAACTGCATGGAATGACACCAAATTTTGCATGCAGGCCAGAAATCACCATACGGAACTATTCTCAGGCTCGGAATCCCAAATGGACCTCGATAACACCAAAACCTACTCTAAACCACACTTAAAGAACTTGAAAACTTTCAATGCGCCAACTTCAATTATTAAGCGCCGAAACGCTCCCGGGTCATCCGAAACCTGATCTGAACAGACGCCCAAGTCCAAAATCATCATATGAACCTATTGGGACCATCAAATCCCAGTTCTGAGTTCGTTTACTCAAAATGTTGATTCAAGTCAAACTTAACAATTATAGGCTACTATTAAGGAACTAAGTGTTCCAATTTCAACCCGAACCCTTCCAAAGCTAAACCAACCATCCCAGAAGGTCATAAAACAGTAAAAGCACATACATGGAGTCTTAATTAAGGGAAAGGGGATATAGAAGATAAAACGACCTCGGGTCGTTACATCCATGGATTGGGCCGTATGACCTCGCTAGCGTATGCACATGATTGTTATGGATCGGGCCGTACGACCTCGGCATAACTCGTGCATGTTGTCGCTAGGAGTCCGATTATACTCGATATATCCTTCATAACTTGAGACGTAAATACATGTTAGCCCTTTATTGTTGAGATTAGCATGTGATATTTGGGGACTTTTAATTTGTTATTTTGTTAAGAAATCATTTGATTATTGCCTCTTAGTCCCCTACTGTTGTTGTAATTCATGCCTATTTATAATTCTTGCACATTATGTATATTGACCACTAGTAAGTGTCAATGTCGACCCCTCGTCAATACTTCTTCGAGTTTAGACTAGATACTTATTGGGTACATGTTGTTTATGTACTCACGCTACATTTCTGCACAAATTGTGCAGGTTTTGAGGCAGGTACATCTGGTGTTCGTCCAGGTGTGCTTCGGCATTACCCGGAGGCTTAGAGGTGAGTTGCTTCTCATGCTCCGTTCTGCAGCACCCGGAGCCTTCTCTTGTTATGATTATCATTTCTGTCTATTCTATTTCAAACAGTAGTTTTAAGTAGTTTTGTATATTCTACTAGATGCTCGTGCACTTGTGACAGCGGGTTTTGGTAAATTCTAGTAGATACTCATGGTTTTGATTATTAAAATGCACTATCTTACTCTCATGTTTAGTTTATGCTTGACATTACGATCACTTGCTATTTGTTTCTTTATTAAATAAATATCAAAGACTTATAAAATATTAAAATGAGCAATTAAATGGTTAGTTCACTGTTGGCTTGCCTAGCGGCGACGTTGAACGCATCAGGCCTATAGTGGGAATTGGGTCGTGACATTTGTCCTAAAATTTGACACCAGTTAAATTTTTGTTGTTACACTTGGCATCATCACATTGATTTAGTTCTCCTATTCTATATAGATAGAATAGATATTGTCTGAATTTTGATGAATAAAATCTCTATTAAATTACACGTATTTATATAGTCATCGAATAACTTTTTTGTTCTGTATTTTTCTTTATTGTATTATCCAATGTTTAGTATAGTTACATTGTTAATAAAAATTATTAGGATATTACTTATTTAATATTTTTGGTTGCTACATTCTTTTTGTAATATAATAGAAGATATATATTTTATTACTTTTGAAAGATTTTTTAAAGTTTAAATTACATTATATTTTTCTCAATAATATTGTCTGAATTTTAATGAATCAATATACTTTTTATTAAAAAAATGAAAAATGAAAATAATCTAAAAAATGAAACAAAGAAATTAACTAACCTAAACCAACCCTTTCATTGTTAATATAAATTATTAGCATATTAATTATTTAATATTTTTTCTGCTACTTTTTTTTTGTAATATAATAGAAGATATATATTTTATTATTCTTGAAAATTTTTTTATTTCAAATTTTATTATATTGTTCTCAATATTGTCTAAATTTTAATTACTAAAAAAATTTTTTATTTCAAGAAAGAAAAAAAATAATTTTAAAAATAAAACAAAGAAATTAACTAACCTAAACCAACCCTCACCCATGTTTGAGTAGTTAATTATTTTTAATTCTAATAATTAATTATTAAATAAATAACTAATTATTAATTAATTATTCCAGGGCTTTTTTCTAGGCTACCACTTGGAATAATGTGGTGCCTTTTTCTTATATATAGATATAGATTAGGACGAAATTACCCCCAAAATTTTAAGTGGCTATTTCTTATTCTTTCAAACTTTATTTTTTATTTTAAAATAACGTAAAAACTCCAACATGAAACTACTATCCAATTTGAATGGGTAGATTTATTTTAATTTTCGTTTTAATTATAAAATATTATATTATATTATATTATATATTTAAATTCAAAATCAATAACCTATAGCTAAATATTAAATATTTTATTAATTTATAAATATTTAAATTCAAAAATAATAACCAATAATTAATTATTAACTAAATAACTAATTATTAACTACTTATGCCATGTGGCTTTTTTCTAGGCTGCCACTTGAGGCATAATGTGGTGCCTTTTTCTTTGGCTTTAATAATAAATAGATTTTCATCTTTGTACATTAATTAAATGATAGTCATTTAAATGTAAATATTACTAAATTGTAGGAGTTTGTTTTATTTTACTCAAATTTAAAATCAGAATATGAGGTTTACATCAACCCAAGAAAATTAAACTTTAATAATTAAAAATTAAAGTGAGAATAAAATTAATAATTTTTTATTGATAGTAAAAAAAAAATCCATTCTACAAAAATTCCGTTTCTAATTATTAATTAAAATTGCCCAATTTCCAATTAAGAGAAATCGAATAAGGCTGTGAAAGATTCAATAACTAAAATGAATGAAAATGAAAATAGAGTTTAATTTCAAAAAACTAAACATAGAAATAAAATGTAACTAATTATTAACTAATTATGCCATGTGGCTATTTTCTAGGCTTCCACTTAGCTTAATGTGGTGCCTTTTTCTTTGGCTTTTAATAATATATAGATTAAATTCAAAAACAATAATCAATAACTAATTATTAACTACTTATGCCATGTGGCTTTTTTCAAGGCTGCCACTTGGCTTAATGTGGTGCCTTTTTCTTTGGCTTTAATAATATATAGTGTAACGATCTGCAGACTCCGGCGGAGCAGATCCAGCCCAAGCGCTATAATAAGCCAATAATGGCATGAATCAATAAAGCATGTTGCCGTGTGCGGGTCGATCCCATAAATATCCTCACAATCAGGCCCTCGGCTTCACTCAGTTATCAATCTCTCCAGTTTCTCGCGCTTACAAGACTCATGATAATCAGCTCAAACAATAATAATATGATGTATCAATAAACGGAAACAGAGAATGAGATATGATATGCAAATAATAGTTGTGAATGAATACATAATTGCAATTTAAGCAAACAACTCAACATGCAACAAGACCTCCATGGGTCCCAACAGTACGAGCATGTAGCCTAAGCATCATTTCTAACATGACTTGCAACTCAATTTCTCTAACACATGGAGAATATATGGATAACAACAAGATTATTCAACTATACAGTTCCACGTAATCGACCAAGTCAATATTCCTACGGTGCACACCCACACGCCCGTCAACTAGCATGCGCGTCACCTCAACGCCAATCATATAACATGTAATTCGGGGTTTCATACCCTCAGAACCAAGTTTATAAGTGTTACTTACCTCAAACCATGAAAAATCTCTACTCCAACAAGCCCTTTGCCTCGCAAATCGGCCTCTGAATGCCTCGAATCTAGCTACAAATAATTCGATAGAATCAACTCAAACTATAGGAATCAATTCCGCATAAAAATGCTACGTTCTTAATCAAAAGTCAAAAAGTCAACTCAAAGGTCAACCCCCCGGCCCACATCTCAGAATTCAATGAAAGATACAAAATCCGAAGACACATTCAATCACGAGTCCAATCATACCAAAGTTACTCAAATCCGATACAAAAATCTCGCTCAAATCCCCAAAATTCGGCCTAAGAAGTTTTCTCCATTTTTCCTCAATTTTTGGAATTTAACCAAAACTAAGTAAGAATCACTTACCCCACTCACTCCCTTGAAAATCTCTCCAAGAATCGCCTCAATTCGAGCTCCCAAAATCAAATTTTCAAATGAACTCAAACCCTCATTTTTGAAATATTTATGTCTGCCCAGTTGTCTCTTCTTCATGATCATGGGAAAAACTTTGCGATCGCGAAGCACAAGCTCAACTGCCCCCAGAACATACTCTACGCCATTGCATAAAAACTCAAGCGAATGTGATGCATAGGCTTCCCAGGCCTACGCGATCGTGGACAGATCCACGGGTTCGCATAGAACAACGCGCGTGACCAGCTCCTGCCTCTTTCCTCTTTGCGAATGCGGCTTAGCCCATGCGTTCGCGATGCACTGCTTCTTCCAGCTTACGAGATCCCGTACCAAAACTCACGATCGCATAGAACAAAAGCTCAGCTTCCCAAATTAGGCTATGCGATCACGAATCTTCCCACGCGATCGCGTATAAGAAAACCAGACCTGAACACTAGCAAACTTCAGCAGACTTCAGCCATTCCTCCAAGTCAAATTCTACTTCGATAACCATCCGAAATCCACTCGAGGCCCCGAGGACCTCAACCAAACTTACCAACAAGTCCTAAAGCATCATACGAACTCGCTCGAAGGATCAAATCACATCAAACAACGCTTAAACCATGAATCGCGCATCGATTCAAGCCTAATGAACTTATGAACTTCTACTTCTGCATTCGATGCCGAAGCCTATCAAATCAAGTCCGATTGACCTCAAATTTCACACACAGGTCATAAATGACAAAACGGACCAACTCAAACTTTCGGAATCATATTCGAGCCCGGTAACCACAAATTCAACTCTCGGTCAAACTTTCTCAATTTCCAAAACTTCTAATTTTCTAACTTTCGACATTTCAAGCCTAAATCAACTACGGACCTCCAAATCACTATCCGGACACACTCCTAAGTCCAAAATCACTCAACGGAGTTATCAGAACCATCAAAACTCTATTCTAGAGCCATTTACACATAAGTCAACATCCGGTCAACCTTTTCAACTTAAGCTTCCAACCTTGAGACTAAGTGTCTCAACTCATTCCGAAATATCCCCAGAACCGAACCAACTACCCCGACAAGTCACATAACAACAATTTAGCATTGAATAAGCAATAAATGGGGGAACGGGGCTACAACACTCAAAACGAGCGGTCGAGTCATCCCCTCTTAAACAAATGTTTGTTCTCGAACGGGTCTAGAAATGTACCTGGAGTCTCAAATAGGCGTGGATATCTGCTCCGCATCTCTCGCTCGGTCTCCCAAGTAGCCTTCTCAATTGGCTGACCTCTCCACTGCACCTTCAGTGAAGCTATGTTCTTTGACCTCAACTTCCGAACCTGCCAATCCAAAAATGGCCACCGGCTCCACATTATAAGTCAAATCACCATACAACTGAACCGTGCTGAAGTCCAAAACATGAGACGGATCACTGACATACTTTTGGAGCATAGAAACATGAAACACTGGATGAACACTCGACAGACTAGGCGGCAAGGCAAGCTTGTAAGCCACCTCTGCTATCCTCTGAAGCACCTCAAATAGACCAATGTACCGAGGGCGCAACTTGCCCTTCTTCCCGAACCTCATAACACCCTTCATGGGTGAAACCTTGAGTAGTACCTTCTCCCCCACCATGTAAGCAACATCACGGACTTTTTGATCGGCGTAGCTTCTGTCTAGATTGCGCCTTGCGAAGCCGATCCTGAATTAACTTAACCTTGTTCAAAACATCCTGAACCAAGTTAGTACCCGATAGTATAACCTCACCCAGCTCAAACCAACCTACCGTGAAAAGCCAATCCTGAATGCTCGATTGGTAGCTATTGTTGTTGGCAAACTCTGCAAGTGGAAGAAACGGATCCCAAGAACCCCTGAAATCTATGACACAAATGCGTAAAATATCCTCCAATATCTGAATAGTGCGCTCGGACTGTCCATCTGTCTGAGAGTGGAATGTTGTTCTCAACTCAACGAGGGTGCCCAACTTCACTGCACTACTCTCCAAAATAGTGATGTAAACTGCGTGCCCCGATCTGAAATGATGGACAGTGGCACACCGTGAAGGCGAACAATCTCGCGGATGTAGATCTCAGCCAATCGCTCAGTAGATAAGTGGTCCCAACTGGAATGAACTGCGCTGGCTTGGTCAACAATCCACAATTACCCAAATAGCATCAAACTTCCTCGAAGTCTGCAGGAGCCCAACTACAAAATCTATAGTGATACACTACCTTTTCTACTCCGGAATCTCAAGCCTCTGAAGTAATCCACACGGTCTCTGATGCTCGTACTTCACTTGCTGACAGCTTAGGCACTGAGCTATAAACCCCACTATATCTTTCTTCATCCTTCTCCACCAATAATGCTGCCTCAAGTCCTGGTACATCTTTTCGGCACCCGGATAAATGGAATACCATGAACTATGGGCCTCCTCAAGGATCAACTCACGTAGCCCATCTACATTAGGAACACAAATCCGACCCTGCATCCTCAACACCCCATCATCCCTAATAGTGACCTCCTTGGTATCACCGTGCTGAATCGTGTCCTTAAGAACAAGAAAATGGGGATCATCATACTGGCATTCTCTGATGCGATCATATAAGGAAGGCTGAGAAACCACACAAGCTAGAACCCGGCTGGACTCTAATCTCATGAGCTGCTTGGCCAAGGCCTGAACATCAACTGCAAGTGGTCTCTCACCAACAGGAATAAATGCAAGGCTGCCCATACTTACCACCTTTCTAACCAAGGTACCGGCCACCATATTGGCCTTCCCAGGGTGATACAGAATGGTAATATCATAGTCCTTTAGCAGCTCCAACCATCTCCATTGTCTCAAATTTAGATCTTTTTGTTTGAACAAGTACTGGAGGCTCTGATGATCCGTAAATACCTCACAAGAGACACCATAGAAATAATGCCTCCAAATCTTTAATGCATGAACAATGGCAACTCCAAATCATGGACAGGGTAGTTCTTCTCATGGGGCTTTAACTGATGCGAAGCATAAGCAATCACTCTACCCTCCTGCATCAAGACACACCCAATATCAATCTGAGAAGCATCACAATACACTGTATAAGAGCCAGAAGCTGAAGGCAGAACTAGAACTGGATCTATGGTCAAGGCAGTCTTGAGCTTCTAAAATCTCTCCTCACACTCATCCGACAACCAGAATGGAGCACCCTTCTGGGTCAATTTGGTCAAAAGCACTGCAATGGACGAGAAACCCTCCACAAACAGACGATAATATTCGGCCAAGCCGGGAAAGCTCTAAATCTCCGTAGCTGAAAACGGTCTGGGCCAACTCCGAACCACCTCTATCTTCTTTGGATCTACCTTAATCCCCTCACTAGACACCACGTGCCCGAAGAACGCCACTGATTTGAGCCAAAACTCACACTTGGAGAACTTGGCATAAAGATTCTCCTCCCTCAACCTTTGTAGTACAATCCTAAAATGATGTGCATGCTCCTCCTCACTACGTGAGTACACCAGGATATCATCGATGAATACTATGACAAACGAATCAAGATATGGCTGAAATACACTGTTCATCAGGTGCATGAATGTTGCTGGGGCGTTGATCAGCCCAAAAGACATTACAAGGAACTCATAGTGACCACAACGGGTCCTAAATGCTGTCTTTAGAATATCCGAGTCCCGAATCTTCAAATGGTGATACCCAAACCTCAAATCAATCTTAGAGAACACCCTCTCTCCCTGAAGCTGGTCAAATAAATCATCAATGCGTGAAAAAGGATACTTGTTCTTGATTGTCACTTTGTTCAACTGCCCATAGTCGATGCACAACTGCATAGTACCATCCTTCTTCTTCACGAACAGAACCGGTGCACCCCGAGGCGACACACTAGGCCTAGTAAACCCCTTATCAAGAAGTTCTCGAATCTGCTCCTTCAATTCCTTCAACTTTGCTGGTGCCATGCGATACGGAGGGATAGAAATACGCTGAGTGCCCGGCACCAAGTCAATACCAACATTAATATACCTATCGGGTGGCATGCCCGGCAGGACTACAGGAAACACATCCGAAAAGTCTCGCACTACCGGAGCAGAACAAATAGTAGGAGTATCAATACCAACATCCCTCACAAAGGCCAAATAAGACAAACACCCCTTCCCAACCATCCGTTGGGCCTTCAAATAGGAAATCACTCAGGTGGAAACATACTCTAGAGAACCTCTCCACTCGATCCTTGGAAACCCCGGCATCGCCAACATCACGGTCTTAGCGTGAAAATATAAAATAGCATGAAATGGAGACAACCAATCCATACCCAAGATCACGTCGACATCAACCATACTAAGTAATAAGAGATTAACTCTAGCATCCAATCCCCCAATAGTCACTGCACACAACCGATATACATAGTCCACAACAATAATATCGCCCACCGGCAAACATACATGAATAGGAGAAACTAAGGACTCACGGGGCATATCCAAATAACGAGTAAACTAGGATGATACATAAGAATAAGTAGAACCAGGGTCAAATAATGTGGAACCATCTCCGTGGCACACTTAGACAATACCTGTGTTCACTACATCTAAAGCAACAACATCTGGCCTGGTAGGAATAGCATAGAATCGGGCCTGACCACCACCTGATCGGCCTTCCCCTCTAGGGCGACCTCTAGCTGTTTGGGCTCCACCCCGAGCTGGCTAGGCGGGTGGTGAAGTAACTAGTGCGGAAGTTGCAGCCCGACTCCTCTACTGAACTAGACCTCCCGAGCGACGAGGACACTATCAGCACATATGCCCAAACTCCCCGCACTAGAAGCAACTCCCCGGTGGTGGTGGTGGTGGCGGTATCGGGCCCCGAGTACAAGAATAACTGCTAGAGGAACCTGGTGCAGATGAACCCTGAAATGAAGGTGCATGAGATGAACTCTGAGCTGAGAGTGCACTAAGAGATGACTGACCCGGTCTGGCACTGTATGAACCATGGCTAGCTGATGCGCCATGATGATCTGGATGAGCCATCTGAGCGGGCCTATAAGGACGACCTCTACTGTGGTAGAACTGACCCCAGAAGGAACACCGCCGAAACTACCCGAACCACGAGGCCTCTTAGCTCCCTCTCCTCACGCTCCTGACTGCGAACCAACTCTAGCCGCCGAGCAATATCAACCACCTCGTCGAACCTAGCACCCGATACACTCTCCCGAGTCATAACAATACGCAATTCATATTTGAGGCCATCAATGAAGCTCTTAATATTCTCCCTCTCAGTGGGAACCAACCAAATTGTGTGACGAGGCAACTCTGAAAATCTCATCTCATACTGGGTCACAGACATTCCCTCTTAACGTAGCTGCTCGAATTGCCTGCGTAGCTCCTCCCTACGGGTCTGTGGCACAAACCTCTCCAAGAAGAGAACAAAGAACTCATGCCATGAAAGTGGTGCTGACCGACTAGCCTGCTCCTCTCATAGGCCTCCCACCATCTGAAGGCAGGCCTTGATAGCTGAAAAGTAGTAAAGGAGACGACAATAGTCTCCAGAATACCCGCCGTGCGATGAATCCACTGGCACCTATCCAAGAAGTCCTAAGCATCCTCCGACTCATCCCCACTGAATGATGGAGGCCTGAGCCTCCCAAACCTCTCTAGCCTCTTCTGCTCCTCATCACTCATAATGGGACCCACCTGGGCCTGAGCAACTGCAACCAGCTTGGCTGGTAATACCCCTGGTGTTTGAAGTCCCTGCATCACCTGCTCTTGAATACGAGCGGCGGGAGTCTGAGTACCTCCCCCGGCCTGAGAAGTGGCTCGCGGTCTGAATAGAAACCACCTGTGCAAGGCTAGTGCAAACGGTCAATATCTGGGCCTGAGCCTCCTGAAGGCCTGGAATCACAAACGGCACCACTGATGCCTGAGCTGGCCCCACTGGCTCAACCACATCTGGAACCTGCTCCTGAGCTACTGCAACTGCCGGATCTGCAGGCGCTGGTCTAGCTGCTGTACGAGCTGCACCTCGGTCCCGGCCTCTCATGACCCTAGCTGGTGGTACTGGTGGCTATCCGTTCGATCTGGTAGCACTTGTCTTCACCATCTGTGTGAGAACAGAAATACAGAAGTTTAGTTCCTGGAATCAACAAATTCACACGACAAGAATACAAGAATGTGAAGTTTTCCTAAGGGTTCGGCAGCTTCTCGAAGATAATTACAGACGTCTCCATACCGATTCGCACGACTCTACTAAACCTGGTCATGACTCGTGAGACCTATGTAACCTAGGCTCTTATTCAAACTTGTCACGACCCAAAATCTCAAGTGCCGTGATGGCGCATATCATGATACTAGGCAAGCCGACAACTCACACATACCAACATCTCGAAATTCATGTTATATGGAAATAAGTTAAAGTAGGTTAAAGTCTCATAAAAACTAAATGAAAACGTCACAGTTCAATACAGAATTTTCCCAAAACCCGAGTATCACTGAGTACATGAGCATCTATACAGTAACATAGTCTGAAACACTGTCTAGAAGAGGAAAAACAATACAATAGAACTAAATGATAAAGGAGAGTGAAGGACTGCGGACGCCAAAGCAGCTACCTCGAGGATCTCCGAACTGAATAATAGCTCCAAAGTCAGCAACCATCGTACCCGGAAGAACTTGGATCTGGACACGAAGTGTAGGGTGTAGCGTGAGTACAACCAACTCAATAAGTAACAAGTCTAAATTTTGGGCTGAAAGCAGTGACGAGCTTCACAGATATAGCCTAATTACAGAAATATAGTGCAGAAATATAGGCATGATTTCAAGTTCAACAGTTAAAGCTCATACAGGTAAGATATGTGAAGTGTAACTGAAATGAGAAATGATACATATCGATATCTACATATCAGTAATTATGCCAACTGTAATACAAAGCAGTGATGAAATCATATGCATACTCTCAGAGTATCAGTCACTCAGTCCTCCTATCCGCTCTATCCTCACAGTTACTCATTCCTCATAGTCACTCAATCCTCCCTATCGGTCTCGGCACTCGTGCTCGGCACTAGCACTCGCACTCAGTAGGCACCTGCGCTCACTGTGGGTGTGCAGACTCTGATGGGGCAGATCCATCCAAAGCGCTATAATAAGCCAATCATGGCATGAATCAATAAAGCATGCTGTGGCGTGCAGGCCGATCCCATAAATATCCTCACTATCAGGCCCTCGGCCTCACTCAGTCATCAATCTCTCCAGTCTCTTGGGCTCACAAGAATCATGATAATCAGCCTAAACAATGACGATATGATGTATCAATAAACGGCAACAGAGACTGAGATATGATATGCAAATAATAACTGTGACTGAGTACATAATTACAATTTAAGCAAACAACTCAACATGCAACACGACCTCTGTAGGTCCCAACAGTACCAGCATGTAGCCTAAGCATCATTTCTAACATGACTCGTAGCTCAATTTCTCTAACACATTGAGAATACACGGATAACAACAAGATTATTCAACTATACAGTTCCACATAATTGACCAAGTCACAATTCCTATGGTGCACGCCCATGCGCCCGTCATCTAGCATGTGCGTCACCTCAACACCAATCATATACATGTTATTCGGGGTTTCATACCCTCAAAACCAAGATTAGAAGTGTTACTTATCTCAAAATCGTGCAAATCTCTACTCCAACAAGCCTTGCCTCGCGAATCGGCCTCTGAAGCCTCGAATCTAGCCACAAATAATTTGATACAATCAACTTAAGCTATAGGAATCAATTCAGTATAAAAATGCCAAGTTCTTAATCAAAAGTCAAAAAGTCAACTCAAAAGACAACCCCCGGGCCCACGTCTTGGAATCCGATGAATGTTTCAAAATCCGAACACCCATTCAACCACAAGTCCAACCATACCAAAATTACTCAAATCCGATACCAAAATCTCGCTCAAATCCCCAAAATTTGGCCTAAGAAGTTTTCTCTCAATTTTTCAACCCAAATCACTAATTAAATGATGAAATTAAAGATATAACCATGAAATATAACCAAAACTAAGTAAGAATCACTTACCGCAATCACTTCCTTCAAAATCTCTCCAATATCACCTTTATCCGAGCTCCTTAAATCAAATTTGTGAAATGAACTCAACCCTCGTTTTTGAAATATTTTAGTCTGCCCAGATGTCCCTTTTTCGTGATTGCGGGAAAAACTTTGCGATCATGAAGCACAAACTCAAATGCCCCCATAATTTACTCTACGTGATCGCATAAAAACTCAAGCGAGTGCGATGCATAGGCTTCCAGGCCTACATGATTATGGATAGACCTTCGTGTTCGCATAGAACAACGTGCTTGACCAGTTCCTGCCTCCCTCCTCTTCGTGAACGCGGCTTAGCCCACGCGTTCGCGATGCACTGCTTTCTCCCACTTACGCGATCGCGTACCAAAACTCGCAATCGCATAGAACAAAACCTCAGCTGCCCAAATTAGCCTACGCGATCACATATCTTCCCACACGATCGCGTATAAGGAAGCCAGACCTGAACACCAGCAAACTTTAGTAGACTTCAGCCATTTCTCCAAGTCAAATTCCACTGCGATAACCATCCGAAATCCACCCAAGGCTCCCGGTACCTCAACCAAACATGCCAACAGGTCCTAAAACATCATACGAACTTGCTCAAAGCGTCAAATCACATCAAACAATGCTTAAACCACGAATCGCGCATCGATTCAAGCCTAATGAACTTATTAACTTCTAACTTCTACATTCGATGCCGAAACCTATCAAATCAAGTCCGATTGACCTTAAATTTTGCACACAAGTCATCAATGACATAACGGACCGACTCCAACTCCCGGAACCAAAATCTGAGCCCGGTAACAACAAAGCCAACTCTCAGTCAAACTTCTCTTTTTCCAAAACTTATAATTTTCCAACTTTCACCATTTCAAGCCTAAATTAATACGGACCTCCATATTACTATTCGGACACACTCCTAAGTCCAAAATCACCCAACAAAGCTATTGGGACCATCAAAACTCCGTTTCGGAGCCATTTACATATGAGTCAACATCCGATCAACTTTTTCAACTTAAGCTTCCAACCTTGAGACTAAGTGTATCAACTCATTCTGAAACATCCCCGGAATCGAACCAACTACCTCGGCAAGTCACATAACAACAATGTAGAATAGAATAAGCAGTAAATGGAGAAATGGGGCCACAACACTCAAAACGACCGGCCGGGTCGTTACAGATTACGTATGGATTTGAACATGGAATTTTGTAAAAATTGTAGGATTTTAGAAGAAAACCTAGAATTTGATGTTTTTGGATTTCAACCACAAAATTGGACATGGAATTAGGAATTAATTATATATTTGTGTTCATGGTGTTATGGATAATGTTTATCTTCAAAAAATTTCGAAATCCGGGCACGTGGGCTCGAGGGTTGACTTTGTTGACTTTTCGAGCGGTGTTGGGAATTGTTATAAATTGTTAAATTATAAGCATTGGAGTATATTTTGACTGATTTTCACGTTGTTTGACTAGTTTCGGATCGATGTGCATTAGTTTGAGGTGTTAGAGGGGCGTTAGAGCCGGTTATGGAACTTCAGAGCGATGTAAGTCTCCTGTCTAACCTTGTGAGGGGGAAACTATCCCGTAGGTATTAAATTGTTATGTACTACTAGTTGTGGGTGCTATGTACACACGAGGTGACGAGAGTCCATACGTAGCTAAAAACATGTTTATGTTCGGGTAGACTTAAGATTTTATCATGTAATATTTGAAATATTGAACTCAATTTGCTAGCTTAATTAATTGAATTTATAATAGAAATTAATTTGGAAATATATTAGGCCGCGCTTTATCACCCTGAGTTGTTTGGAAAGATATTTGATAAACGCCAAAAGTCATGCTTACTATATGCTGCTGTACTTGTGTTTTAAGCGCATGACCCATAGTTCGATATGTTTCATCCTTTCTTGTGGATGGGGCCAAATGCCTCGACAGTATATTGAGATGCATCTCTTGTTTGCGCCAGTCAACCCTTGGCATTACACCTCTCTGGATCGGGCTGTACGACCTCGACATAATCGTGCGTGATACCGCTAGGAGTCCGAATATTCATGAGATTCCTCTTTGACTGAGACCTAGCATTTATAGGGTATTCCTTATCCGTTTGTGATTGCACTTGATGTCTCGGATTTACGTACTCATGCTACACTTATGCACTTAAATGTGCAGGATCTGACAGGTTCATGTGGTGGTCATCTTGGTGCGTAGGCGTAGCTACCGAAGGGACTTTATGGTGAGCTGTATTCCATGCTACATGGCGCAGCTGTCACTACCCAATTTTCCCTATAGGTCGTGATGGCGCCCAACATCGCCGCTAGGCAAGCCAACGGTGTACCAGCTATGTATTTGTTATTTTAAATAATTCCAAAGTAGTTGATTTTGTTTATTAAGAGAATACTTAGTAGAAAATTATGGTAAAGTAATGCATAAACTAACGAAAGAGTAAATATACTGAATATAATACTCAAAATCATAAAGTGTCTACTAGATTATTCTCAAAACCTGGTGCCACAAGTGTATGAGCAAGTAGTAGAATACACAAAACCTCCTATACTACTGTCTGGAGTAAGATAGACAGAAAATAAATACAATAAGAGATAGTGCAGGCGCTGCAGAACGGGCACAGAGAGAAGCTCACCACTATGCCTCGGGTTAACGGGGGTACGCACCTGAATGACTGCCAGATGCACCCACCTCATATCTTGCACGAGTAGTGCTGAAGTGTATCGTGAGTACATAAACAACATGTACCCAATAATTATCTAGTCTAACCTCGAAGAAGTAGTAACGAGTGATCGATCGACACTTACTAAGAGCCAATAAATAAATTACAGAAATTCTAAATAGGCATGGAGTACATGAATAATAGTAATAACGCAAAAATGAAAAATAAATAAGTGACACTTTAACTAGATATAAATTTAGATCTCCAACTAACATGTACTAATTTCAACAAATAAGAGCCATCAATGTAAATTATAATTTCTCAAGTCACGGAAGTAAAATCAAGTAAAATCGGACCCCGGGCAGTATCAGGCACGATTTATGCCGAGGTCGTATGGTCCGATCAAGAATAATGTGTACACTGCCGAGGGTTGATCGGCGCGAACTATAGATGCATCTATTATATTGCCGAAGCGTTCGACCCGCTCCACAAGAAGAGAGAATACTCTACGAACTCCGATTTAACGGCTACTATAAGGCTAATACACCAGGAGGCACGATTTATACTAACGGTCAAGTAACCCGCCGAAACTCAAAGTAATAAAGTTCGGTCCTTGCGAATCCTTTATCAAGTATCAATATAATTTAAGCACTTAAACTAACAAGTAGAGTACAAATAATACAAGTATTACATGATAGAGTCTTAAAACTACTCGGGCATAAGCTTGATTTCTAGCTACGCACGGACCCCCGTCACTTCGTGCGTACGTAGCATCCACAATTAGTAGTAAAATAGCAATTAAACACCTATGAGGTGAATTTTCTCTTACAAGGTTAGGGAAGAGACTTACCTCGTTCCCAAGCTCGCTTTCCGGTCCACGAATCACTCTAAAAGCCTCAAATTGGTGCCACACAATTCGAAACTAGCCAAATATTGTATAAATTAATCAATATATGCTCAAAAGTCTATAATTTAACTATTAGACTAATTACCCAACCCAAATTGGAAGATTCCTAAAATTCATCCCCAATCCCACGTGCCCGAATTCTGAAAATTTTTATAAATAAATATCACCCATAACCTCACGAACACAAATATATAATTTATTCCCATTTTCACAACAAAATCCATGATCAAATCTAAATTTCACCTAAACCCTAGGTTTTTCACAAAATCCCACAAGTTTCACTAATTTTTCATGTTTAACCTACCTATAATTCGCGTATTTAACTTAACAATGATTAGATTTTACTTAATTTGTGATGTTGATGAGAAAACACCACAAAAGTGCTCTCAAAGTCGCCCAAGACCAATTGAAAGTGTGTGGAAAATAGGCTAAGTCTCGAATTAAAAGCACTCCACTGCCCAGCGACTTTCGACCTATGGCCAAACAGTTGCACCTGCGGAAAAACCCATCGCAGGTGCGGTCCTTGCCTAGGCCAGCTCCCCTCGCTTCAGCGGGTCAATGCTCACTTCTGCGAGTCCGCTTCTGAGGAAAAATGGATCGCACTTGTGGTCACACACCAACCCCTCATACTTCAGCTTCTGCAGAAGAAACTCGTGCCTGCGGATGCGCATCTACGCCCAGGTTTCCGCACATTCCAACCCAGGCCTGGGCAGGCCACTTTCGCTTCTGCAAAGAGCCATGCGCACCTGCGCGTCCTCACCTACGGCCAAACCCTCCGCAGGTGCGAAGACACAAGAACAGTTGAAGCTTCAGGAAAACAACCAAGTCCAAAATGTTCCAATTTCATTTCACTTCACACTTGGGGCCCTCGGGACCCCGTCCGAATATACAAACAAGTCCCAGAATACATAGCTAACCTACTCGAGGCCACAAATCACCTCCAACAATGTCGATTTTACGAATCGCAACCCAATTCAAGCCTATCAAAACTACGAGCATCCGACTTCCAAAACTAATGCCAAATCATACCAAAACAACTCCAATTGACCTCAAATTTTGTACACAAGTTATAAATGACACGACAGACCTACTCCCAGGCTCGGAACCATAAAGTCTACTCCAAACCAAATTTAAAGAACTTGAAAACCTTCAATGAATCAATTTTCAACATTAAGTGCCAAAATGCTCCCGGGTCACCCGAAACCCAATCTGAACATACGCCCAAGTTCAAAATTATCATACGAACCTATTGAAACCGTCAAACCCGGTTCCGAGGTCGTTTACTAAAGATGTTGACTCAAATAAAATTAGCCATCTTCGGCCATTATTGGGGAACCAAATATTCCGGTTTCAACCCAAACTCTTCCAAACCCAATTCAACCATCCCCGCAAGTCATAAAATAGTAAAGGCACATACGAGGAGTATTAATTAGGAGAATGAGGATCAAAAAAGCGAAACAACCGGTCAGGTCATTATAGCAGCCCACAGAGTCTCCATCCTATTTACTTACTTTATCTTGTCTAATTTACATTTCAAACGGATGTATTACTATTATTGTACTCCTTAGTAAATGCTCATGCACTTGTGATACTGGGTTTTGGGATATTCTAGTTTATGTTTATGGCTTTGTTTTAATATTATCACCTTTTATTTTATGTCTTACTAATATTGTATGTAATTACGATTTCAAATGTATAAATTTCCTTATTTAATAAAAACTGATGATTTCAAAAGTAATAAAATAAATAATGATTTAGATGATTCATCACTGCCATCACAATCTATAGTAGGTTTTGGGTCGTGACATATAGATTTTCATATTTGTACATTAATTAAATGATAATTATTTAAATGTAAATATTACTAAATTGTAGGAGATTTTCTTTATTTTTCTCAAATTTAAAATCAGAATATGAGGTTTACATCAACTCAAACAAATTAAACTTTAAAAATTAAAAATTAAAGTAAGAATAGAATTAATAATTTTTTACCGGCTATAATTCTATTTCTAATTAGTAATTAAAATTGCCCAATTCCCAGTTGGGAGAAATCGGATAAGGTTGTGAAAGATTTCAATAACTAAAATGAATGAAAATGAAAATGAAAATAGAGTTTAATTTCAAAAAATTAAACCAAAAAAATAACAAAATATTAACTAATTATATCATGTGATTTTTTTTAGGCTTCTACTTGGCTTAATGTGGTGCCTTTTTCTTTGGCTTTTAGTAATTTGTAGATATAGATTATGTCATATGATTTTTTTCTAGGCTTTCACTAGGCTTAATATGATGCCTTTTTCTTTGGCTTTAATAATATATAGATATAGATTTTCATTATTGTACATTAATTAAATGATAATTATTTAAATGTAAACATTACTAAATTGCAGGAGATTTTTTTTTTTTTTTTCTCAAATTTAAAATCAGAATATGAGGTTTACATAAACCCAAAAAAATGAAACTTTAATAATTAAAAATTAAAATGAGAATAGAATTAATAATTTTTTACCGACTATAATTCCATTTCTAATTAGTAATTAAAATTGCCCAATTCCCAGTTGGGAGAAATCGGATAAGGCTGTGAAAGAATTCAATAACTAAAATGAATGAAAATGAAAATAGAGTTTAATTTCAAAAATAAAACTAAAAAATAACTAATTATTAACTAAATAACTAATTATTAACTAATTATGCCATGTAGCATTTTTTTTGACTTCCACTTGGCTTAATGTGGTGCCTTTTTCTTTGGCTTTTAATAATATGTTGATATAGATTATGCTATGTGGCTTTTTTCAAGGCTTTTACTTGGCTTAGTGTGGTGCCTTTTGTTTTAGCTTTTAATAATATATAGATATAAATTTTTATTTTTGTATATTAATTAAATGATAATTATTTAAATGTAAACATTACTAAATTGCAGGAGATTTTTTTTTATTTTTCTCAAATTTAAAATCAGAATATGAGGTTTACATGAACCCTAATAAATTAAACTTTAGTAATTAAAAATTAAAGTGAGAATAGAATTAATAATTTTTTACCGACTATAATTCCGTTTCTAATTAGTAATTAAAATTGCCCAATTCCCAGTTGGGAGAAATCAGATAAGGCTGTGAAAGATTCAATAACTAAAATGAATGAAAATGAAAATATAATTTAATTTCAAAAAACTAAACCATTAAAACAACAAATAGTTAATTATTAACTAAATAATTAATAATTAATTACTTATGCCATATGGCTTTTTTCTAGGCTGCCACTTGGCTTAATGTGGTATCTTTTTCGTTGACTTTTAATAATATATAGATTTTCATCTTTGTACATTAATTAAATGATAATTATTTAAATATAAATATTACTAAATTGTTGGAGATTTTATTTATTTTTCTCAAATTTAAAATTAGAATATGAGGTTTACATCAACCCAAACAAATTAAACTTCAATAATTAAAATTTAAATGAGAATAGAATTAATAACTTTTTTACCCACTATAATTCCGCTTTTCTTTTTCTATTTCTTCTTTCGCATCTCCTAATTTTTTTCCATTATACAAAATATTTTCTGCCAACAAATTTATTTCCTTTCACTAGTAATTCACAAATGGACACAACTCCATCGATAATCACCCTCATCGATAAAAATTATACCACTTTCATCTTAAACAACACGTCACGCCCCAAATTTGGGGAGGCAAGTGACGACCGCAAAACACCCACTTAAATTTTACTAGCTAATCAAATATAATATAGCATAATATCGTATTCAGATGGATTGGATTTAAACAGTATTCTCGTAGTTTCTAGCCTGGTTACTATCCAAGATGATTAACATTTGAGATTTATAAGATGTCTAACTAAAATTAACTAATAATCTAAAGCTATTGACTAATGACAATCGAAGCAAGGAATAAGCAAAGAAGGTTATCAATAGGAGAAGATAGGGTTTTGATAGGATATGTGCAAGATAATTGTTCAGGATCTAACTCTAGATAATTCACTTCTAATGCTAAAATGAGTCTCTCCAATTCACTCAATTATTAGTTCAAACGTTCAGTAAAAACTCCTCTCTCGATTAAGTCTTTACCTCGCAAGATGAACCAATTTAAGCACGTGAAGATATGCAAGAATGCGTAGTGGATTGGTCTTTAGAAAAACTTCTTTCTTTATTCTTCTCACAAGGTTTAATCAATGATTCAACTAGCCTCTTTCGATTATTTAGAAGAATCTATGAATTCAACCAACAATATAATGCAAAGATATCACAAGTTATGCCTCTCTCGATTACATGAACTGGTGAATATAGATGCAACAATTAAATCATCCAAAAATACTTAAATACATAAAACTAGAGTTATAATCCACAAACAATCATCAATATACCAAATCCATCAAACCCTAAAGAGAACTACTCCATATATATGGAGTAATATATAAATAAAGTATAGGAAAACACAAATTCAATCCAAACTCGTGTCTTGAGTGAGGAAGGAATGATGAAATCCTTGTGCTTGTGTTCTTGCAACTCCTCCTTATCCTCCTTAGGTCCAAAGTGTGTCAAAAGTCAGAAAATAACATTTTTCTATGTATTTATACCAAGTAGGGTCGGGCCTAGAAGAAATCACCTTTTCCTAGCTGAAATAAGATTTTCACTCTGTCAAAATTGCACAGGCGCGCCGCATGTGGCGACGCGCCATGCGGGGCATTAGTGGGAAAATTCAGAGAGCTTAACATCTGACAGGTAGCAGGATTTGCACTGTTGCGGCGCACCACGCGCCGCCCCACGTGCCGCAGGAGTGCAAAATTCTCAGAGTGTTGCTTTTGGCTTGCGTTTTGACGTCCAGACTTGGTCCTCGACCCCTGAACACGATCCCGGCTTAATCCCTTGGGCTTTTACTCAGACTTCAAAACTCCAAATAGCTCGAATTAGCTGCACAATGTCTACATAACTCGAAATCACTCCTACTAGGTATAAAATACAAAATAAGTGCAAAATACTACCAATTAAAGCACAAACACAAATAAAGTGCGGTGAATTAGAGTGCAATAAACGACTAAAACACGAGACTATAGCCTACCATCAACACGCCACACCTAAAACGTTGCTCATCCTCGAGCAATCAAACTACACTTCATATAGACATGACCTTCATCAACAACTCTCATAACTCATCACACCATGAATATTTAAAATAGATTAAGCACAATACCGTAACATCCTCGTCTCAAGATTTGACTAAAAAACACCACACATTTTTCACAACCCGCTCACTTACTCTAACACAAAGGTCAATGACATTACTTTTCCTTCATGAATCAAGTGCCTTCACACAACAATAGAGAGTAGTTCCACACACAATGAAATTTAAGAACAAATAGGAACTCAAGATAGAAAGGATTCACTCACTCTTAGAAGTAACATTCATATGCCAGAAAAGACGTACCATAAGCTTGCCGTAGTGTACTACTCTACTAATTGAGCTCATTCAATCAAGGATCAAGTAGGACTTTAACTGGTTGTAATGTAAGCTGTGGGACGGGTAGGATACATTTGGATATAAGAGTGACTACATCTCCCTAAGCACTTTATACATACACTTAACCGTTCAAAACCCCACACTTATATCAAACCATAACTCCACCTTTACATCAATATACATTAACTCCCTATTTCTTTAAGCACAATCACATCAAGTTACCACTATCAAGGAATATTTTTTACAATCATACACTTATTTTTTTCCTTTCTTTTTCAATTCTAGTGGCTCTTACTTTTTCAAAACAGTGAACCTTTCTCCTTAGTTCTATAGTCAAAAACTGAGCCTAAGCGTCACAACTAAAGCACTCACTATTCTTACGGTATAATAAAGTTAATAGATATTGCTTTCAATTCAAATCATAACACAAGGTTTCCTACTCCTAAAAAACAAAAATTAACTACACCCAGTTCAAACAAAACCCTTGGTAAAGAACCGCGGCATAAAGAAAAACCAAGGGGGACTTGTTACACTACCTACAAACGGAGATCTTTTTGTCTTTTTTCTTTTGACTTTAATCCCTCAAGAAACCTGTCGATGATATCCATCGTTGGGAAAAATCAAAAATTTTAAAATGTTTTATGGTTTTTTTCATTTTTTTTTATCTCCAACTACTACAACTAACAAAAAGAGAAAACTAATATACATACATACACATACATACACCCCACCCCACACTTTAAGTTCTGGCATGTCCCTAAGACAGACAATTAAAAAGCATAAGGTAAAGAAAACTTTCCTGTATATCTAGTCGGGGTCTGAGTAGATGTCGGGTTCCATTCCTTGATCCCGAACTAATGCACGCATCCATACAGATATCTTTTACTCAGTCTTTTTTGGTACACCCCACTCTTATTTTTCTCGTTCACTGCAGCCTTCTCTTTCGAGCCCTTCACTTTCCACTCAACACTTGCAGCTGGTTTTCCTTTTTGCACCCCCCTTTTCTACATCCATCTTGAAAGTCACAGTCTCTTCGCACACTCTAAGCATGAGTTTTCTCTCATGTATATCTAATATCTCTCTGCCCGTCGCTAAGGATGGTCTTCTTAGGATGAGAGGGACCTCCTTGTTTTCCTCTATATTCACCACTATAAAATCCACAGGAAATACGAACTTATCCACCCGAACTAACACATATTCCACTATCCCCTCGGGTATTAAAGTCATTTGGTCTGCCAGCTGCAACGATATTGGTGCAGACCTTATGTCTCTAATCTCCTTCTCCAGTTTTCTGTAAATAGATAGAGGCATTAAATTAATTGAGGCACCAGAATCACATAAAGACTTATCAAAATTAATAGTTTCTAAAGAGCAAAGTATAGTAAAACTCTCTGGGTCTCCTCACTTTTGTGTGAGTTTATTTTGCAATATCGCACGGCAATGCTCTGTGAGATTGACCACTGAGGTCTCCTCTACTTTCCTCTTCTTCGTTAGGATCTCTTTAAAGAATTTAGCATAAGAAGGCATTTGTGAGAGCACTTCTGTGAATGGTAAGTTTACATGAACCTGTTTCAGCACATCCAGAAATCTCTCAAACTGCTTGTCCATCTTTTCTCTACATAAAGGTAGCGCAGGCATATGCTTGCTCTCCTCATGTTCCCCCCTTCTCAATTTTTCTTCTTTCTTCTTTTTCTCAGCTTTCATCAGTCCTTTCTTCTTCTTCTTGTTACGTCACTTTTCAGCTGCTCCCAAATTTCTTTTTCAAGTATCACATCTTTTTGGATCGGGGTGGGGTCTTTCAACACTTGCCCACTCCTCAAGGTTACAATATTCACCCTTTCTTTGGGATTTCTTTAGTATTAGCAAGGAGAGTGCTTGGAACCATCTCAGATAATGTTGTTGCAATCTGTCCCCCTTGATTCTCTAAATTTCAAATTTCTGCCCCTTGTACTTCAAATATTTCATCAGTTTTCACAATGAAGGCCTTCATGAGATCTTTTAGACCAGGCTGATTGGGTTGTTGAGGCTGAAACTGCTGCCTCGGATGATTCATAAAACTAGGAGCTCCTTGTCCTTGAAACCTGGGGTTGTTTTATTGCCATGCATTAGCGGTACCCCTAGGTGAACTCCATGAAAAAATGGGGTGCTTCTGACCCATTGCATTAAAATTATAATTTTTGACAGCAGTCACATCCTTAGTTGAGGCTTGACACTCACGAGTAGGGTGTCCTCTTCCACATATATCACAAGCTGCATGAGACTCATTTTGTTCTAGGCTAAGGTCAGCTTTCGTATTTCTTTAGCCATAAAATCAAGCTGTGCCTACACGGATGTATTAGCATCAACCTGGTGAACACCAGTTGATCTTCTTCTTTCAGCACTCTCAGAGGGCCACTGATTGACATCTCAGATAACTCATCAAGAATTGTAACTATCTCCTCTGGGGTCTTCTTCATCAAAGAGCCTCCGACTGCATTGCTCAATGTTCTACGCGAGGCCGGTGTCAATCCATCCCAAAAGTCCTGGAGTTTCATCCAGAGTTCAATTCCACTATGTTGACACTTCCTAAAAATCTCCTTAAACTTTTCCCATGCTTCAAAAATAGTTTCAGTCTCTTTCTGGCAAAAGTTATGGATTTCTCTTCTAAACTTGACTTTTTTAGCTGAGGAGAAATATTTATCAAGAAATTTCCTGGTCATCTCCTCCCATGTTCTAATCGATCATGTGGGCAAGCTTCGAAGCCACTCCTTTGCATCATCTTTAAGTGAAAAGGGGAATGCCCTTAAGTAAACTGCATCTTGTGACACCCCATTATATTGAAAGGTGTTCATAATCCCCTCGAAGTCCATTAGATATGTGTTTGGATCTTCGTTCACCTTCCCTCTGAAAACATATCAATTCTGAATGGTTTGAGGCAACCCTTGCTTCAACTCAAAATTGTTAGCTGCAATTGGAGGTGGTCTAACACTTGATAAGCCTTGATTGTAGATCGGTCTAGCATAATCATCCAGTGGTCTCCCAAGCATAGGAGCTATATTTCCGAATTGATCTGCAGCCAAGGGTTGATTTTAAGTAATTCTCTGACCGCTCTCTTCTTCATAGATAACCTGTGCTTCTCTAATGGCTCCTTCCTCAGCATCCTGTGCAGCTTTTTCTCATTGTTGGGCTGCCTCCCTTGCAGCCAAATCTACATTATCATCACCTTTTCCAGCCATAGGTTCTCTGGTTGAGGATTGCTCAACCTTTTCTGATGTCTCCATGAGATCTCTTTCCTTCCTCAACTATCACAATTGTTTTTCTATCTCGGGCTCGTATGGTAGCACTTCTTTCACAGAAGCTCGATTCACGCACTAATCTAAACATATAACCTACGCACGGTCAACAAACACCAACAGTAAAAAGAGAAAATAGAATTAAATAGAAAAAACTTCTTGAATTAACACTACAAACAATTTCAAACACTATTGATTGTCAATCCCCGGCAACGACGCGGAAATTTGATGAGCGCATAACACACACTTAAATTGTGCTTGCTACTCAAATATAGTATAGTATAATATCGTATGCACAGGGATTGAATTTAAATAGTATTCTCATAGTCTCTAGCTTGGTTGCTATCCAAGATGATCAACAGTTAAGATTTATAAGATGCCTAACTAAATTTAACTAAGAACCTAAAGCTATTGACGAATGATAATCGAAGCAAGGAATAAGCAAAGAAGGTTATCAATGGGAGAAGATAAGGTTTTAATAGGATAGGTGCAAGATAATTGTTCAGATAGGTGCAAGATAATTGTTCAGGATCCAAACCTCGAATTCACTCAATTATTAGTTCAAACGTTCAACAAAAACTCCTTTCTCGATTAAGTCTTAACCTCGCAAGATGAACCAATTTAAGCACGTGAAGATATGCAAGAATGCGTAGTGGATTGGTCTTTAGGAATACCTCTTTCTATTATTCTCCTAGATTCAACTAGCCTCTTTTGATTACTTAGAATAATCTATGAATTCAACTAACAATATAATGCAAAGACATCACAAGTTATTCCTCTCTCGATTACATGAACTTGTGAATATAGATGCAATAATTAAATCATCCAAAAATGCTTCAACACATAAAACAAGATTTATAATCCATAAACAATTATCAATACACCAATCCATCAAACCCTGAAGAGAACTACTCCATAGATATGGAGTAATTCATCACAAATATAATTAATGTATAGGAAAACATAAATTCAATCCAAACTCGAGTCTTGAGTGAGGAAAGAATGATGAATTCCTTGTGCTTGTATTCTTCCAACTCCTCCTTAGCCTCCTTAAGTACAAATTGCGTAAAAAATCAGAAAAAAACATTTTTCTACGTATTTATACCAACTAGGGTCGGGCTCAAACAAAACCACCTTTTCTTGACTCTGTAAAAATTGCACAGGCGTGCCACATGGGGCGACACGCCATACACGACATTAGTGGGGAAATCTAGAGAGCTCAACATCTGACAGGCAGTAGGATTTGCACTGCTGCGGTGCACCACGAGTCGCCCCATGTGCCGCGGTAGTGCAAAATTCTCAGAGTGTTGCTTTTTGCTTGCGTTTTGACGTCCAGACTTGGTCCTAGACCCCCAAAAATGATCCCAGCTTAATCCCTTGGGCTTTTAATCGGACTTCAAAGCTCCAAATAGCTTGAATTAGCTCCACAACATCTACATAACTCAGAATCACTCCTACAAGGCATAAAATACACAATAAGTGTAAAACACTATCAATTAAAGCTCAAACACAAATAAATTGCAGTGAATTAGAGTGCAATAAGCGACTAAAACACGAGATTATATCCTACCAGCAGCAAGACAGGCACCCGATTCCTCACTTGACCGAGTGTACCAATATAAAAATCACATAATCAGGACATAGAATACATTTGGGACCAGAAATTGCACAACATACAACAATCTGAAGACAGGAAAGACATAACAACATCCATAGGCGGACTTAGCCAAAACACACACACACACACGCACACACACACACACATATATATATATATATATATATATATATCACACACACAATAGGTCCACAAGTCACAGTATATATCAACATGGCAACATCAAGGCCGGCAGGCCTTACGGAATATACCAGACATATGACAATCAGTCTACAAGGCTCTAAGAGTATAACATTTATTAGATGGTGTAACGACACCGACCAGTCATTTTGAGAATTAATGTCCTGTTCGGTGACTTAAGGTCTCGAGCAGCGTCATATCATGTATTATGACTTATGTGTGTGGTCGAGTTCGATTTTAGGATAATTCGGGATTTAATTTGGAAGAACAATTTTTGTTTTATAAGCTTAAGTGAAAAGAGTTGACCGGAGTTTGAATTTTGTGTAGACGACTCTGGAACGGTGTTTTGATGACTCTAATAGCTTTGTATAGTGATTTTGGACTTAGGCATATTTCCAAATTTGGATTTGGAGGTCCGTAGGTTAATTTGATGAATTTTTGCGAAAGTTTGAAAAATTGAAAGTTTGGAAGGTTGAAGGGTTTGACCGAGAGTTGAATTTGTTGATATCGGGTTCAGATTGCGATTCCGAGAGTTGGAATAGCTCCGTTATGTCATTTAGGACTTGCATGCAAAATTTGAGGTTATTCCAGGTTGGTTTGATATGATTCGACGCGAGTTGTAGTAGTCAAAAGTTCATAAAGTTCGAATTGACGTGCGATTCGTAGTTTTGACATTGTTTGGTGTGATTTGAGGCCTCGAATAGGTCCACATTGTGTTATTGAACTTTTTGGTATGTTCTGACGGGGTCCTGGGGCCCCCCCAGTGTGTTTCAGATCATTTGGATCATGTTAAGTGAAGCTAGTTTGGGCAGGATCTGGTGTGGTCGCACCTACAGACCACTAGGCACAGGTGCGGTGATCGCAGGTGCAGAAGGGAAGGAGCGTAGAGGCGGAAGCAAGCTGGATAAGGAAGACTGCAGAATTTGGATGTTTGGGTGCATTTGCGTAACCGCAGAAGCGAAACTATAGGCGCAGAAGCGCGCGCAGAAGCGCATTTCCTGTCGTAGAAGTGATTTTAGCTGAGGCGAGGCATTTCTGCAAAAGCGAATTATTTGCCGCAGAATCGACCATCACATAAGCGACCCTGTGACCGAAAAAGCAGAATCTCGCAGAATGTTTATAATTCGAGCATTTGCCCATTTTTATCATGTCTTGAGTTGTAGACCCCGATTTTGGGCGATTTTTGTGTGGTTCTTCACGATTTGGATTGGGGTAAGTGTTCCTTATCTGGATTTGTTTATATTTCGTGATTCTATCTTTGTTTTTAACATTAAATTAGTGATTTGAATGGGTGACAATGAGAATTTTGTATAAACTTTCAAAACTATAAAATTAGGATTTGGAGGTTGATTTGATGTCGGAATTGGATAATTTTGGTATGGTTGGAATCGTATCGGAATGAGTGTTTAGATTTTGTAAATTTTATCGGGTTCCGAGGTGCAAGCCTGGGTTGACTTTTTAGTTTTCATGAAAGATCGAGCTTCATTATCCTAAATTGTTTCCTATGGTTTTTATTTATGATATTAAGTTATTTTTGCTAGATTTGAGCCGTACAGAGATTTGTTTCACACGAGAAGGTTATTTTAGAGTATCGGTTTAGCTTCTTTTAAGTAAGTATCTTGCCTAACTTTGTGTGGGAGAGCTACCTCGTAAGATTTGAGTTGTTTGTGCTATTTGTGTCATGTTAAAGCCGTGTACGCGAGGTGACGAGTACGTACTCGGGCTTAGATGTGGAAATTGACCAGTTTAGACTCTTAGGCTTCTTTCATGTATTTATTTGGGATTGTTAGCACATGTTATATCTTTTATTCGCCATGTCTACTATCACATGCTTTATTTGAAGTTGTTGTTATATGTCACATCCTTTACTTGTCGAGTTTTCTCATATATGCTTTATTTGAAGCTGTTACCACCTTTATCATTATGTGATCTCTTTTATTGTTGAGTTACTCTTAGTTGAAATTATTGGTACATGTAACCCTTTTGCTACCGGATTATTCTCATGCATTTAGACGTACTACTAGTTCGTTCCCTCTCTTTCATTGTTAGCTTAATTTATACACTAGAATCCGAAGTTAGCCATTTCATGGAAATATATCTATTTTAATTGAAGTTGTGTTTAAAAGAGGGTGTTGTTCCTCATTGAGTTACTTTCCCGTCCATTTTGCTGTTATTGAGATTCCATACACATTGTATTTGAGCCATGAGCTATTTGTTGTGAAAATATTGATATTGTTGGATTTTGGAAAAAGTTGTGGCCTATGCGCACTTGTGGTACGAGTTGATATGCCGTGTGGTTGTAATTGTTAGTACATGTGAATTGTGTGTGGTTTGGTTGTTTTTATACGGAGTATAAGGGTGGCATTTCACCTTGTTGTTATGCGGGGCACAAGGGTGGCATCTCACTGTTGTTGAATGTACGGAGTGATACGGGTGGCTATCGTGTTATTGTCCAGGCTGAGCAATAAGGGTGGCTATCATACGACGTGATACGAGTGGCTATCAGTGAGATAAGGGTGGCAATGTCTAGGATGATGTGTGATGGCTTGGGGATATTTTGTTGGTGATATTCGTGTGATGGTGTGGTTTTCTTTGTGTATGTCATACACCTTACGTGATTTGTTGTGTTGCTTCGATGAGCTACTCGATGTCTTTGATATTAGTTGTTGACTTGGGCTACAGTAATATACTCGCACAAGCATACACCATTGCATGCCACTTATACTAAATTAGGAGTATGAATCTAGACTTTTATTGATCATGCCCATGTGTTCTTGTATTATCTATTTTCACATTGATTTTGAGCCTGTGGCCACACTGGGTGAATTGTGAATGTGAGCCTATGATCATGACCGTAGCATGCCACTTATACTAACTTAGGAGTATGAATCTAGACTTTTGTTGATCATGCCCATGTGTTCTTGTATTATCTATTTTCAAGTTGATATTGAGCCCGTGACCATGTCGTGTGAATTTTGATTGTGAGCACGTGGCCACACTGGGTGGATTGTGAATGTGAGCCTATGATCATGATAGGTAGATTGAGATATTGGCACATGAATTGTCCATGCGGTTATCATTTGAAATGTGGGCACAAGGTGTCATGAGCATGTGTTAAGTTGGGTTGAGACTCGTGACTTGTGACTATGAGATATGGTATCTCGGGTAAATTTCGTTGTGAAACTTGTTTTAGAACGGCTTGATTAATTGATTGTCATTTGTGTTCCCTATTTGGTTTCAATAGTATTTTCACTGTTCTTATTGCTTTACTGTTTATGTCACATGTTTATTCTTGTTGCCATTGACTGATTCCTGCTTTAAGTATTAGCTTTATACTTCTATATTGCACATGTTATTGTGTCTAGTGAATGTCTTGACTTGTACTTCGTCACTACTCCACCAAGGTTAGTCTTGACACTTACTGGGTATCGACTGTGGTGTACTCATACTACACTTCTGCACATTTTTGTGCAGAGCCAGGTATTTGAGATATCGAACTCGAGAAGAGTTAGCTTGCTGATCGCGAGGATTCAAGGCAGACCTGCTTGGTTGTCGTAGTCTCTTGGAGTCCTTTCCTTATATATACTGTCAGCTTGTCATTTGAACAATATTGTATTTCAATATTTGAGATCATCCCATGTATTCAGCTAGAGTTCGTGACTCAGTATTACCTAATCTTGGGAGGTGTTATGATTATTGCCGCGTAGGCTTGTTTCACTTTTTGTTTTAGTATGCATGTTAGATTCTGCAAATTATCATTGTTAAAACTGGTTAAATCGCTGGTAGAAATCGGCTCACCTAGTCTTGGAGACTAGGTGCCATCACGACGCCTGCAGTGGGGTTTTGGGTCGTGACAAGTTGGTATAAGAGCTCTAGGTTCATAGGTTTTACGAGTCACGAGTGACTTTAGTAGAGTCTTGCAGATCGGTACGGAGACGTTAGTACTTATCTTCGAGAGACTACAGAATTATTAGGAAAATTTCCACTTCTTTCATTCTTGTCGTGCAGATTTGTTGATTTCAAATTTAGAGCCTTTGTATCTCTATTCTCTCACAAATGGTGAGGAGACGCGCTACGGGATCGATTGAGCAGACACAAACGCCCCCTGCTAGAGCCGCGAGAGGCCGAGGCCGAGGTAGAGGTCGAGAAGGGGTACACGCCGCAACTAGAGCACTTGTTAGAGCAGCAGTTGAGGAGCTGCCAGTAGCTCCGATTAGGGGACAGGCAACAGAGGCGCCTGTTGTTACCCCCGGACTTAGGAGACTTTAGTGCAATTCCTAAGCATGTTTCGTACATTGGCTTGGGTGGGATTAATCTCCGTTGCACCAGCTACTTCGCGGATTGGGGGAGGAGCTCAGATTCCTACCGCCGGCACTCCAGAGCAGGGGGCTCACATTGGTTAGGTTCCTGGTGTGGTGGCGGTACAGCCTGTTCTTTCGGTTCAACCTGAGGTCAGGCCAGGGCATCAGAGGAGGAGTAGAAGAGGCTTGAGAGGTTCAAGAGGTATAGTCCACCTACTTTTAGTGGAACAACTACCGAGGATGCACAAGTATTTCCAGAGACGTGTCACCGTATTCTCCGCACCATGGGCATTGTGCAGGTGAGAGGAGTTTCTTTTACTACATTTCAGCTGCCGGGAGCAGCGTATCAGTGGTGGCAGATTTATGAGAAGGGTAGACCAGTTGATGAAGCACTACCCACTTGGACTCAGTTTTCTAAGATGTTTTAGGGAGTTTTTTCCCTAGATCCTTCGGGATGCGTGGCGTACGGAGTTTGAGCAGCTGCGTCAGGGAACTATGACGGTGTTAGAGTATGCCATTAGGTTCAATGAGCTATCCCGTCATGCACCTACTTTGGCTCCTACAATCAGAGAGAGAGTCTGCAGATTTATTGAGGGCCTCAACTATGGTCTTAACTCGGCATGGCTCGGGAGTTGGAGATTAATGCTCCATTTCAGCAAGTGGTGGACATTTCCAGGAGGTTAGAGCATATTCGGGGTGAGGAGAGGGATGATATGGAGACCAAGAGGTCTCGAGGTTCTGGAGAGTTCAGTTGATTCTACTCTTCAGCCAAGACCCATCATGGCGAAGGCTAGGGTAGTCGGCCGGTCCAGTCCGCACTTCAGACTACTCGTGTTACTCCAGTTAGTCTGGGTACTCATTATGGGGTAGTCATCTTTTAGTGCACAACCAGCACGAGGATCCTATAATGGTTATTCCTATTATTCGGCACTGACTCAGTACGAGCAGCCATGCCCTTAGAGGGATTGTTATGAGTGTGGTGATACTAGGCATATCATGAGAGATTGTCCCAGACTCGGGAGGGGCGGATTTCATAAGAGCACTCTGGCTACGGGCTCTATTCCAGTTGCTACTCCACCTGTACAGCCAGTTAGGGGTGGAGGACAGGCGGGTAGAGGGCGCCCTGAGGGGGAGGCCCGGCTCGTTGATATGCATTCTATGGTAGGGCTGATGCCGCGGCACCAGATGGTATCGTTACAAGTATGGTTTCGATTTGTTATAGAGGAGCATCATTATTATTTGATTTGGTTCTACTTATCTGGGTGAGTCCTCCTATCTTGCTTCATATATGGGTATGTTTCTTGATTCTTGTACTCTTCTTATGTGTTTACCCCTGTTGGGATATTTTATAGCGGTAGCCTATGTCTATTGTTTTGTTTTGTTTAGTATTGAGAGCTATGAGACTACCAGGGACTTTCCATTACTCATTACGGTAAGTTTTGATGTGATTTCTTGATAGTTTAGTTACGATTCATGAATTAGGAGCTCTACCGGTATTGGAAGCCCGTTACGTGTTCTGATTTTGTCTTGCGGAATTGAGTTAGTTGAAGTCTTTGGTTGGTGTGATGTGTATTCTACTTGTGATTCAAAGCTGAGGATGGGTTCCTCACATTTTCATGTGGTTTGATATGTTTGAACCGAGCTATGTGCCGTGGTGGAGTTATATTAGGATGAGATCCTGTGATTTATTCATATGTTTCGATTCCCCCTTGTGGAATTGATTCATAGTATGATACTGATAGGGAGTTGTGCTTGTCGGGCTTGTTTAATAGTTCTCTCATGTGTTTCTCCTTGCATATTCAGTCATATTCGCGTTGTGCTTATTGGGTTTTAGCTTGCAATATGTGTGCCTAGGTGGCATTAGATGTGACTTGTTGATTTGAGTGAATGGTTATTGGGATTTTCATGTTTCTTGCATCGTTGTCAGTGTTGGGAAGGTCTAGAACAGGGTTCTAGCTAAAGTGAGGTTAATTGCTGGTGCTGGATTTTATTATGGGCAGCTATGGTGGTCAGAGTTGTTGCTATGGGCATCTGCAGCTTCGTATAATGTATTATGACTTGCGTGTGTGGTCGTGTTCGATTTTCGAATGATTCAGGATTTAATTTGGAAGAACAATTCTTGTTTTAGAAGGGTAAATGAAAAGAGTTTACCAGAGTTAACTTTTGTGTAGACGACTCCGGAACGGTGTTTTGATGACTCCAATAGCTTCGTATGGAGATTTTGGATTTAGGCATATGTCCAGATTTGGATTTGGAGGTCCGTAGGTTAATTTGATGCATTTTGGCGAAAATTGGAAAAATTGAAGGTTTGGAAGGTTGAGGTGTTTGATCGAGAGTTGACTTTGTGGATATCGAGTACATATTGTGATTCCGTGTAATTGCTCCATTATGTCATTTAGTACTTGCATGCAAAATTTAAGGTTATTTCGGTTTGATTTGATATGATTCTGTGCAAGTTGTAGAAGTTGAAAGTTCATAAGTTCATTAAGTTCGATTGGAGGTGCGATTCATGGTTTTGACATTTTTTGATGTGATTTAAGGCCTGTAGTAGGTCCGCGTTATGTTATGGAACTTGTTGGTATGTTCGGACGGGGTCCTAGGGGCTCCGGGTGTGTTTCGGACGCGTTTTAGATAATTTGGATCATGTTGAGTAAAGCTAGTTTGGGGAGTATCTGGTGTGATCGCACCTGCGGACCACTGGGCGCCCTGCGGTGATTGCAGGTGCGGAAGGGAAGGAGTGCAAAGGAGGAAGCAGGCTGGATGCCTTGGCGCATTTGCGCAACCACAGAAGCAGAACTATAGCCGCAGAAGCACGCGCGCAGAAGCGCTTTTCCTATCGCAGAAGCGACTTTAGCTGAGACGAGGTATTTCCGAAGAAGCGGATTATTTGCTGCAGAACCGGCCATCGCAAAAGCGACCCTGTGACCACAGAAGCGAAATCTCTGGCAAAATGTTTATAATTTGAGAGTTTTCCCATTTTTATCATATCTTGAGTTGTAGACCTCGATTTTGGGCGATTTTGGAGGGGTTCTTCACGATTTGGATTGGGATAAGTGTTCCTTATCCGGATTTGATTATATTACGTGATTTCATCTTTGTTTTTAACATTAAATTAGTGATTTGAATGGGAGAAAATGAGAATTTTTGTATAAACTTTCAAAAAAGTAAAATGAGAATTTGAAGGCCGATTTGATGTCAGAATTGGATAACTTTGGGGTTACACTCGTATCAGAATAGGTGTTCGGATTTTGTAAATTTTTTTCGGGTTCCGAATTGCAAGCCCCGGGTCGACTTTTTGGTTTGACTTTTTAGTTTTCATTAAAGATCGAAGCTTTATTACCTGCAATTGTTTCTTATGGTTTTTATTTATGATATTAAGTTATTTTGGCTAGATTTGATCCGTCCAGAGATTTGTTTCACACGAGAAGGTCATTTTAGTATATCAGTTTAGTTGCTTTGAGGTAAGTATCTTGCGTAACTTTGTGTAGGGGAACTACCCCGTTGGATTTGATTCGTTTATGCTATTTGTGTCATATGAAACTCGTGTACGCCAGGTGACGAGTACGTACTCGTGCATAGTTATGGAAATTGACTGGTTTAGACTCTTAGGCTTCTTTCACATATTTATTTGGAATTGTTGGCACATGTTATATCTTTTATTCACCATATCTACTATCACATGCTTTATTTGAAGTTTTCGTTACATGTCACATTCTTTACTTGTCGAATTTGCTCCTATATGCTTTATTTGAAATTGTTATCACCTTTATCATTGTGCGATCTCTTTTTTTGTTGAGTTACCCTTAGTTGAAATTGTTGTTACATGAAGCCCGTCGTTTTAGGTTTCGCCGCTAAAGGTCTATAGCAACAGGTCTTCTGCACTGGTCCTTAAAGGGCTTCAACGACCAGAATTGATCCCTTCTCTAAACCGTTTATAAGGACCAGATTTCTAGTCCATGATAAAAGAAAAATATTACCTTAATCATTCAGTATCTGGTCCTTAATTGATTTAGCTACCGGATTTTTCTGGTCCCTAAAATTTTTTGAGGACTATTTTTCTGGTCCCTATTTATATACTAGTATCTATTATAAATTGATCAAATGAATATTTTAAGGACAATTAGTCTGGTCCGTAAAGACATTATATCTGTGATACGCTCAAATTACACCTTAATAAATAGTCTAAGCGGTCAATGTCAAATATAATAACCCAACAAGGTTGGGGTCGAATCCCACAGGGAATAGGTGTGAAACGTTTACTTGATTAGCGTAATACTCAACTACAGTTGTAATTCTATCAGGTAATCATAACAGAAGTATGAATTGAATAGTGTTAACTAAAATCTAATTGCAATATTACGAATATGAATAATATGATTAAAGATACCAAGGTTGTGTCCCCCTTAATGAAGTGTAACACTATTGATGTCAATATGATATATGTCCAATGGAAGAATCTTTTGATATGCAATTGATGTCTAATTGATTACCCAATATCTTCCGATAGTTGGGTAATTTTTTCTCTTTATGATTTTTCCAAATACAAGAGAGTTGTGATTGAGAACAATCAATTTATGCCAAATTAAAACCCACTTATTCCTAAGCGATTTTATTAAACAAGGTTTAAAGCCTTGAGTCTTTGAAATTTACTTCTACCAAATTCTAACCCGCTTTCCCAAGCACAGATGGAATTTAATGGCGTTTGTTAATGTTTGCAACCACCAACAATTGTTTAAAGAATGAAAAGTACACAAATATCAATCAACCATTGAATATATATTCAATATCAAACACCCAATAGCATCACACCCATTTAGGGTTCACAACCTTAGTGTTTACGATTAGCTACTTACAATAAAATCTGAAATTGAAAGAATAATAATTATCATAATGCTTACAAAGTAGAAGATAATTGACCCAAAAGCTTCCAAGAGATAAAATAATTCAAGCCTTGTACTTTCTGCTCTCAATTCTGACAAGATAGTCCCCACAAAACCATAATAGACCTATTTATAGAGGCCCAAAAATCGAGGCGAAATTCGGACTGATCTTCCCCTGAAGTCAACAATGCTACCGAATTTCTATCGCATAACAGAAATGTGGTCCGCAATTCTAACACGTCTGTCGCAGATTTCACCCCTAGGTTTTGCCTTCATAGCATTCATGATTCGCGGTCCGCATTGAAGAAATGCGACTGCATTTTGCATCGTAATTCCATCATACAATAGACTTCATACTTGATCTACGGTTGATTCTGCGGTTCGCATACCAGTTATGCGATCGCAGATGCGATCGCATTTCTGATTCTGAACTTCACCCAAAACTCTGCTTGTGTCTGCGATCTCCATATGCATTTCTGCAGCTCGCATACCAGTTATGCAATCGCATATGCGACCGCATTCTTGACATGAAAGTTTGCCCAGAAGTCTGTCTTGGTTTGCGATTTTGATGTGAAGTATGCGGCTCGAATGTGATGTTTGCGATAGCATATTCACCTCTGCAATGCTTTTCTACTCTTTTCTTGTCTTTAGGTGGCTTTTTGAGCTCTTTTCCATGCCTTTAGGTCCTTACACTTGATATACTGCAAAAACACTAAAATTACATAAGTACCGAGGGAATTTGCACGTAAAACAAGTTAAAATCTAAGCAAGTAGTATCAAAATGTGCTGAAATTCTCCGGCACATCAACACCCCCAACTTAAACTCTTGCTTGTCCTCAAGCAACTAAAACGACACTATCCTATTCTAGACTCTATTTTCAAAACATGAAACAATAATGACCCTGGACAGTGTTGTTGTTAGTGTTTCAAGCATGCCTCTTCGAATGCATTACCCTCCCTGAATTATCAGTATATTCAAGGAAAACCGATCAGCTTGTGAACTTTGAGCCACAGACAAAGTGACTGAATGCTACCCTTAGCTGATTGCACTTATGTTTTACTCAAAACTCAACTTTTGTTCAACCTCGCAGTTCATGTGCCCTCACTAGAAAGATAGTCCCAAAATCACAATATTTATAATAACAACACAAAGGGACTAATTTGCAAATACACTCACTCTCATAAAAGAATTTCAAGTGCTACCATATACCATACCATATGGTTGCCCTTATTTTAATTCGTCGCCTACTTCTAAGAACGCTCGGTTGGAGATCACATAAGGACTTTTTAAGCTTGTAATGTAGGTTTAGGGAAGGGTAGGATAAATATTTAGATATGAGTGAATACATCCTCCTTTAACACTAATTACATTTTTCTTTCTTTTTACACTTTGTTTCTTTTCATACCCCATAGCCTCATTGGCATCTAGTTCCCAATATGGAACCACCTTAAATACCTCTCTAATTTCCTTCAAAGCTCCATCATTTAAATACACACATATATCTATCTATCTTTTCTTTTTCTTTTCTTTTCCTTTTATTTTTCTCAACCTTTTTTTTTTCTGGAGCTTTCATAAATTCATATTAGCACTTTGAGGTATAAGCTCTTACCCTCACTGTATAACCTTACCCATTTCCATTTTAACCCACACCCCCAACTTAGACTTTTAGCCTAATTCTTAATGTTCAAGGAGGAACGGGTTCAAAAGAGGTAATTATTTTACAAAAGGGAAAGGTTTATAATGAGGAGGCCAAAGAAAAGGTTAAAGGCTCGAATAGGGTACTAGTGATATTATTTGCGCACAGGTAGGCTTGAAAGGCTAAAGAGGTTTCACAAATAAAACAAAGAATGCCTAAGATCATCTCTCCAACTAAGTATAATTATAATAGGCGTCGAAAAACCAACCGGACAAGTTCTAGATGGCAGAAGCAAACACAAGAATTATCCATACAAAGAGCTCACACACATGGCACACAAACTATTTGGTTAACATAGTTTAAAGCCTTAGAGTTAACATTTGGCAGTTCAAGGCTTTCATCATATATAAATACATGACTCTAGGTAGACATAGAGTCACAGAGTGAGCCTCAAGTTCACACAGTTGATCTGTTGAAAGGATACAATCTATATACAGACACACATGCTTGATACTAGACAATTACACCATCCCGGTCAACATGTTTCATTTTACTTTCCTAGTTTTACTATTTCACCCTTCAAAAAGAACCCGGCAAAGAAAAAACAAGGGGAATTTTATTTCTAATTACTAAAGATGAAAAACTTTCTACTAATTAAAGACAACATATATACAAAAATCATGAAGCACTAGTATATATTTTACAGTTACTAATGTCACAAAAAATACAATAATACAGATCAAATATACAGATAGGCTACCACCCCCAACCGAAAGCATGTATTGTCCCCAAGGAATAAGAAAATAAAGTAGAGTTCAAGGGGCTCCCTGGGGCGCACAAAGCGCTATGGGAATCAGTAGCCGGTTGACCCTCTACAGCTGAAAGAGGGATGTTGGATTGGACGGGAATTGGTGTTTGGGCCTCTGAGCTGCTAGCCTCGCCCGCTGATGGCTGAGTGGCCGATGGATCTACATGGGCGGCCAAATATGCTAGCGAATGTTTTATGGCCCGCTGAATGTTTGCGTGCTCCTTATCCTCCTTTGTAGGAGCAGCAATCTGTTTGCCCTTCTCCTGAGGGCCTTCGTCCTCGTCGGACCATGGGTCGTCCTCCTCTGCTTCTTCACCTTCTGACTCTGATGAATGTCTGGATGTCTCCTCATCATCAATATCAACATGTACCAGAGGAGCTGGAGGTTGAGACATTCTGGAAGACTGAGGTGCAATGTCTGCCATCAGAGTTGTGAAGTCTAAGCCCAAGTCTGGTGCAACCGTGTCTGCACCTTGGTCACCCTCTTTGGGGAGGAGGGATGATAGGTCAAACTCCAAGTTTTGCATTTTTTGGAGTTCGGTATTCATAGATGCCACCTCCTCCCTTAGCTGAGGTAAACCCCTAACCTCACCTCTCTCGATCTGTTCAACCCTGAACTCGAGCTTGTGCAAGCGATCCCCAAACAATGTTTGTTGTTGTTGGAGAGTTGTCACTGACGTTTGTATTGGAGTCAGGGCTTGTTTGATAAGGTTTAGCAGGGTTTTCAAGAGTTGGTCCACCTTGGCATTGGCATGCTGTGCAATGAGACCAAGTCTTCAGAGGGCTGGCAGTGTAGACGAAGGTTGGCCGGTGGTGGACTGGGAGGCAGGCTCTGCAGCAGAAGTGGAGGCCTCTGGAACCTGGGGAGATATAGGAGTCTGGGAGTCAAGGTCCTGGAGTGGAGTCTCTGGTGGGGCAGCAACATCACTGATACGAGTGATATCTATATCCCTCGTTTCCTTTCCGGTTTTGTCAGATTGTGGCATGAGAGGCACGTTCACAGCTTTGCAAAGGGCTGTGATCAAACTCGGAAATGGAAGTGAGGTGGCACGCTGTGTTGCCCAGATACCAATCTCCTGGAAGATTAGATTCTCCACATCGATTTTTATACTGGCCATGATACACGCAATGAGAAGGGCTTTCTCAATGCTTATATCAGTTTCGTTTTTGGATGGTATCAAATGGGAGGTGACGAAGCTCAGCCAAAATCGACCCTCCCTTGTGAGGTCCTCCTTATATATTTTCTTTCCAGGATTTATCCACGCAGGAGTCCCCTTTGCAGTAACGGACGTTATCTACCCACGTTCATTTTCTCGATTTGAGTACTTAGCATCGTACTCGGCTGTGTCTGATTGCCAATCGGGGAAGTATATTTCATTAATTTCCTCGCTGTTGCAGAACACATTCTTTTCCCGAACCAGTACGATGCCAGTAAACACTTTATTACGTTTGTGTTGCGCTGTTCTGGAAGCTCCATAAGACGCATAGAACTCTCAGACCAATGACTCATTGAACTCCTTAGGGGCCTCAGTGAAGCATTCCCATTTTCTCGCTTTTATGTTGTCGAGAATGTGGGGATACTATTCTTGGAGCCTATTTACACTCAACTGCTTCTAACCCAGTATCTTTCTTTTGGTCAGTCCCTCTCTATACAGTTCCCTCGAGCCTTCGACCCCGAATCGGAGATGGAAGTCATCTCCATGTTTCCTTCTAGCCTCAGCCTGTAGATCGACTGAGGGCAAGAGATCCTCCTCATCAGACTGGGAGGTGCTTGGCATATTTGGTTCCTTTCGCACACGTTTTGGCTGCGACGTGTGACGACCGGATGGTGCCCTTTTCCTTGCGACATGCTTTTGAGGTGCCATATCTGTATAAGGGTAAAATGTGAGCGACATTGGAAGAAAAAGGGAAAAGAAAATAGAAGAAAGCAACAATAAGTAAATGAATGCGACATGGTTTGCGGTCGCATAACCACTATGCGAACCGCAAACTAGTCGCAAACTTGACCGTGCACTATTGGGAGTCAGTCTGCGATGGAGTATGCGATCGCATACCCACTATGCGAATTGCATAACCATCACAAAAAGTACTTGCACACAGACAAATCAGAAGAACAAAAATGCGATCGCAAATCCACCGCAAAGAGAGATGTGCGATCGCAAAACCTACGCAGATGTCCTGGTGTTAACAAGGTGTTCTGCCCCAGTTTGCAGTGCCATTGCGGTTCGCATAGTAGGTATGCGACTGCAAATGGCACAACATTTGTCATCTTCTTCAGGTGACTAGGGTTTAAGGATGCGGCCAAAATGCGAACCACATTTTGATTACGTGGGCCGCAAATGCCTTTGGTTTCACGATTTAGTTCATCCCCCCATAAATGGTAGCCCTAGATTTCTCTACCCATCACCCAAAAACACCCAAGCATCAACGATAGGCACAAAATCGAAAAAAATTTAGAATAAACACTAAAGAAAAACACAGCAAAGATAGGAGTGACCATGAGGAGATCAGTACACTTACCAATGAAGAAGATTACAAGAAGTATGGAGATTTTAAACAGGTCTTTGTCGTTGGTACGATTCGAACTGTACTTGTTGCTGATCGTTCCTTCTGCTATTTGTTTTTTTGTTTTTTTTATGTCGTTTTGTGCTGTTTTGAACGATTAAAAGATGAGGGAATGTGGAGCCTTACCTGGCATTATGCGATGGGTAAGTCGCCGCATAACACAATATGCAATCGCATATGTGTTATGCGGTGAGTTCTACTGAAAAGGTATCAATGCGAGGCAAACTGCGATCGCATAGTGCAAATGCGGTCCGCAGAATGAACAACCTTTTCACATTTTTGTCAACAATTTGAGCCAAACTCTCTGCTTCTGTTTGCAATAGAAATGCGGATCACATAGTGCAAATGCGATCCGCAAATTGCATTACCTTGTCGTATTTTTGTCAACAATTTGAGCCAAACTCTCTGCTTCAGTTTGCGATTAAAATGCGGTTCTCATGTTGCAAATGCAATCGCATTTGTGCAGCAACGGTCACATAGTGGTTTTTCTTCACTTTTCAGGCATTCTTTCCCAGTATTGTGTCCTTTTGAAACTCTTGCATTCTAACACACCCTTCAAATAGCTTGAGTAAATCTATCTGTCAAAAACTTAAAGAAATTTATAACAAAAATAAATGTTACCACACATGGGTTGCCTCCCATGAAGCGCTTGATTTAACGTCGCGGCACGACGAAGTTGAGATTCCTTTGAATTCACGCAACGGCCTGGTACTGACCATCTTTGAGAGCCAGCTACTCCACCAAGTGCTTCTCACCATCTGATCCCAAGTAATGTTTGACTCTTTGGCCATTCACTTTGAAAGTTCGGAGCCCATCCTCCGATGCTAATTCTACGACTCCAAAGGGAGAGACATCAACTGCTTTGAATAGACCAGACCATTTCGATTTTAGCTTGCCCGGAAATAACTTGAGTCTGGAGTTGAAAAGCAATATCAAATCACCCGCCTTGAATTCTATTTTCAGGATCTTTTTATCATGGACAAACTTCATTCTCTCTTTATAAACAGCTGCACTTTCATAAGCATGGAGACGGAATTCCTCCATTTCATTCAGTTGTGTTAGCCTCAAAGTTCCAGCTTCTGCCCAGTCCATGTTCAGTCTTTTTAAGGCCCACATAGCCTTGTGCTCTAGTTCCATAGGTAGATGGCAAGCTTTTCCAAAAACTAGCCGATAAGGAGACGTACCAATGGGAGTCTTGTATGCTGTACAGTATGCCCATAGTGCATCGTCTAGCTTCTTCGACCAGTCAGTCCTGTTTGCATTAATTGTTTTTGCTAGAATGTTCTTTATTTCCCAGTTGGAGACCTCCACTTGACTGCTTGATTGCGGGTGATAGGGTGTGGCTACCTTGTGCTTGACACCATACTTTTCAAGGAAAACTTTGAAGGCCTTGTTGCAGAAATGAGACCCCCCATCACTGAGAATGGCTCTGGGAGTGCCAAACCGAGTGAAAATGTTCTTCTTTAAAAATGTGGTCACACTCCGTGCCTCATTATTTGGTAGGGCAATTGCTTCTACCCATTTGGACACGTAGTCCATAGCCACTAAAATTTACTTCATCCCGCATGAGCTTATAAAGGGGCCCAAGAAGTCAATTATCCAAACGTCAAAGATTTCAATCTCCATCACGAAATGCATTGGCATTTCATGCTTCTTTGAGATTGGACCTTGTCTTTGGCATTGGTCACAAGCCTTAACCAATTGATTAGCATCCTGGTAGATCGAAGGCCAACAGTAACCACATTCCAAAACTTTCACCACTATTCTATTTCCCCCATGATGACCCCCAACCGGTGAGTCATGGCAAGCCTTTAGAATTTGCATCATTTCTTCTTCTGGCACGCAACTTCTGATGATGTTGTCCGCACAAACACGGAATAAGAAAGGCTCTTCCCAGTAGTAGTTCCGGCAATCTCTCAAGAACTTTTTCTTTTGATATGACTCCAACCCTTTTGGAATAAGGTCACTAACTAGGTAGTTAGCGATGTCAGCATACCAAGGATCAAAGGTATTAGATAAGGCCAGTATGTGTTCATCTGGGAATGCATCATTGATTTCCAGATCTCCCTTTGGTCTCCCAGCTTCTTCAACTCTTGACAAGTGATCCGCCACTCGATTTTTAGTTCCTTTCCGATCCTTGACTTCAAATTCGAACTCTTGCAGCAATAAAACCCAATGAATCAACCGAGGCTTTGCATCCTTCTTTGCCATGAGATAGAGCAGAGCTGCATGGTCTGTATACACTATCACTTTGGAGCCCAACAAATAAGCACGGAACTTCTCAAAAGCATAAACAATGGCCAGAAGTTCTTGTTCAGTCACTGTGTAGTTCATCTACGCCCCATTGAGTGTTTTACTGGCATAGTAAATCGGGTGAAGAACTTTGTTATGACATTGGCCAAACATTACTCAATGGCTACACCACTGGCGTCACACATAAGTTCGAAAGGAAGTGACCAATCAGGTGTGACAATAATAGGTGCTGTGTTGAGCCGTTGCTTCAACTCCTCAAAAGCTTTGAGGCATTTCTCATCGAACACGAATTTGGCATCCTTCTCAAGGAGTTTGCACATAGGATTTGCAATCTTTGAGAAATCCTTGATGAAACGCCTATAGAAACCCGCATGCCCTAAAAACTGCGAACACCTTTGACGGAAATGGGTGGAGCAAGCTTAGAAATGATTTCTATCTTAGCCCTGTCTACCTCTATGCCATGCCTTGAGATTTTATGTCCCAACACAATTCCTTCATCCACCATGAAGTGACATTTCTCCCAATTCAGCACAAGGTTGGCCTCTTCACATCTCTTGAGCACTTGTTTAAGATTATTAAGATAATGCTCAAAAGACTCACCGACCACCGAGAAATCGTCCATGAAAACCTCAAGAAAATCCTCTACCATGTCGGAGAAGATGGACATCATGCATCTTTGAAAAGTGGCCGGAGCGTTGCATAAACCAAAATGGCATCCAGCTAAAAGCAAATGTTCCATAGGGGCATGTGAATGTCGTCTTCTCCTGATCCTCCAATGCTATGTTTATCTGATTGTAGCCGGAGTATCCATCAAGCAAACAATAGAAAGACTTTCCCGCTAGTCGATCAAGCATTTGATCAATAAAAGGCATAGGGAAATGGTCCTTGCACGTAGCACTGTTGAGTTTCCGATAGTCCATGCACACCCTCCAGCCTGTTACTGTTCTTGTTGGGATAAGCTCGTTCTTCTCATTTTTAATCACAGTCATGCCTCCCTTTTTTGGCACGCATTGCACCAGGCTCACCCACGAACTATCAGCAATGGGGTAAACTACCCCGGCATCCAACCATTTGATTATTTCCTTCTTTACTACTTCTTGCATTGACGGGTTCAACCGTCGTTGGTGTCCCACACTTGGTTTGGTCCCACTTTCCAATTGAATCTTATGCTCGAAAATTCCAGCAGGGATCCCATGAATGTCCGCAATTATCCAACCAATGGCTTGCCTATGCTCCTTCAATTTTCAACAATTGTTCCACCTGCACATCATTCAACAAAGAAGAAACAATTACTGGTAAAGTATCATTTAAGCCGAGAAATTTATACCTCAAGTGCGGAGGAAGTGGTTTGAGCTCTAGTTGTGGTGGCTCAATAATAGATGGCTTTGCGGGAGGTGTAGATCTATTCTCCAAATCGAGAGAAAGCTTTGGTGGAGCATAAGAGTAAGAACCACGCCCCTCCAATGCACTTACCGACACCATTAAACCATCCATATCCTCACCGTTAAAGTTCACCAAGATAGCCGCTAATGCTTTACCGAGGCATTGTTCTTCCATCTTAATCTCAACAGCATCTTCCACTTCGGCAACAATATCAATCACTGAAATGCTTTCATACTCGTTCGGTAGCTTCATACCCTTACTTGCTTGGAATGTAACCTCTTCATTGTTCACTCGGAATTTGATTTCATTCCGTTCCGAATCCATAAGTGCTCTTCCAGTGGCTAGGAATGGTCTCGCCAAGATAATAGGGATTTCTTTGTCAACAGCACAATCAAGAATTACGAAATCAACGGGTATATGAAACTTTCCCACCTTTACAATCACATCATCAACAACTCCTACCGGTCTCTTGATAGAACGATCGGCCATTTGCAATCTCATACTTGTTGGCCTTGGCATTCCTAATCCCGTTTGTTTGTAGATGGCAAGCGGCATTAAGTTAATGCTAGCCCCATTGTCATAAAGGGCCTTTGCAAAATCACGCACCCCTATCGTGCAGGGAATAGTAAAGGCTCCCGGGTCTTCTTTCTTCTGAATGGGATTTGTGGCAATAATAGAACTAACCGGGTGAGTCATATTCACCACCTCATTCTTGGTGGTTCTCTTCTTTGTAATCAAATCTTTTAAGAATTTAGCAAAACCAGGCATTTCTTGAAAAGCTTCCAAGAATGGTATGTTCACCGATAATTGCTTGAGAATGTCATAAAACTTCTCAAACTTGCTATCATCGACTCTTCTTGTAAGTCTTTGAGGAAAAGGAGGAGGAGGTCTAGGAATAGGCGGAAGAATGTTTGATGTTTCTTTTTCCTTTTTCTTTACCCCTTCTCAACTTCAACAACATTAGGATCTTCAACTTCAACCCCTTTTTTTAAATTCTTCCACATCAGCTGCTTGCTCACCATTTCCTTGTAGTATCTTCCCACTCCTGGTAGTGATTGCCATGATATGAGAAGTTGGGCCACTCCCACTTGCCTTTGGATTCGCAATTGTATCACTAGGGAGTGTTCCCTTCTGCTGTGGATGTTGCTCACGAGAAAGATCTCTCATTTGCATTTCCAGTTTTTGAATAGCTGCAGTATGAGAGCCAACCAACTCGGTCATGTTCCTCATGGAATTGTCTGATTTTTCTTCATTTTGCAGTATCCTTTCAAGCATACTTTCCAATTTAGACTCACTGGAGGAACCTTAATTTGAGTACTGACCCTTTGGGGGAACATAAGGATTGGAACTACGATTTGAAAAGTTGTTGTTGTTGTTCCAGTTTCCTTGGTCTGAACCACCTTGGTCGTTTCGCCATTGGTGGTGACCTTGCCCTTGCGGGTTTGGCCTCCATTGATTCTGTGATCCTTGACCTTGGTAGTGCTGCCTTTGATACCCTCCTTGAGAGTTGTTTACATAGTTTGCTTCCTCAAAATCTTCGTTTGGTACAGGCTGCACATTCTCTACCACATTCACTTTCTTCTTTTGGTTTTCAGTGAACATCTTTGTCAACACATTGACATTCGTAGCAAGTTTTGCAATCACTTGATCTCTCTCTTGATTTTCCTTGATCATGTTGTTCAAGGAAGGAGAGCCAATTGCAATTCCAACTGTGGAGTCCTCAGAATGCCATGCTTGGTTATGCTTTGCAATTCCAATCCGGCAGCTGCATTCTTGGCTATTGATTGGTTCATCGGATCCAAACCCATGTAAAATTTTTCTAACAAAATGGAATCCGGAAAATCATGGTTTGGAGACCTCACCAAATATAGTTTAAAGCGATCCCATGCTTCATGTAGTTGTTCACCTGGTAATTGCTTGAAGAAGAAAATTTTATCCCTTAGCTCGGACTTCTTGCTTTGTTGGAACCATTTCGACAAGAAAGCTCGGATAAGTTTGAGCCAGGAATGAATGAAATTTGGAGGAAGATTCTGGAGCCATTTCCTTGCGTCCCCAGCTAGAGAATACTTGAAGCATCTCAACCTTAGGGCATCATCGGAGACATTATTCTGCTTGTGCATAGCACATACACCCAAGAAATTTCTGAGATGTTGTGTTGGATCATCATCAGTGGAATTCCTGAAAAATCCCTCCGCTTTAAGCATCAAAATTAACCCGTGTTCCACTTTGAAAGTTGCAGCACCAATAGCAGGAGGTACAATAGCATTTGTATCCTCGATGTACTCCTCAATATCCGCAAAAGGATTTATCTCCGCATCGTCACCATATTCCGACATGTTTTCCTATCAACACCAAGCAAAACAAACAAAGTGTAATAGAGTAGAATCAGACTTACAGTAAAGCACACACTAATTAGTAATTTCAAAACCGTATTCCCCGGCAACGACGTCAAAATTTGATACGCTCAAATTACACCTTAATAAATAGTGTAAGCGGTCAATGTCAAATATAATAACCCATCAAGGTTGGGGTCGAACCCATAGGGAATAGTTGTGAAACGTTTACTTGATTAGCGTAATACTCAACTACAGTCTTAATTCTATCAGGTAATCGTAACTGAAGTATGAATTGAATAGTGTTAAATAAAATCTAATAGCAATATTACGAATATGAATAATATGATTAAAAAAACCAAGGTTGTGTCTCCCTTAATGAAGTGTAACGCTATCGATGTCAATATGATATATTTCCAACGGAAGAATCTTTTGATATGCAATTGATGTCTAATTGATTAACCAATATCTTCCGATAGTTGGATAATATTTCCTCTTTATGATTTTTCCAAATATAAAAGAGTTGTGATTGAGAACAATCAATTTATGCCAAATTAAAACCCACTTATTCCTAAGCGAATTTATTAAACAAGGTTTAAAGCCTTGAGTCTTTGAAATTTACTTTTACCAAATTCTACGCTGCTTTCCCAAGAAAAGATGGAATTTAATGGTGTTTGTTAATGTTTGCAACCACCAACAATTGTTTAAAGAATGAAAAGTACACAAATATCAATCAACCATTGAATATATATTCAATATCAAACACCCAATAAGATCACACCCATTTAGGGTTCACAATCTTAGTGTTTACGATTAACTACTTATAATAAAATCTGAAATTGAAAGAATAATAATTGTCATAATGCTTACAAAGTAGAAGATAATTGACCCAAAAGCTTCCAAGAGATAAAATAATTCAAGCCTTGTACTTTCTGCTTTCAATTCTGACAAGATAGTCCCCACAAAACCCTAATAGACCTATTTATAGAGGCCCAAAAATCGAGGCGAAAGTCAGACTAATATGCCTCTGAAGTCAACAATGCGACCGCATTTCTGTCGCATAACAGAAATGTGGTCCGCAATTCTAACACGTATGTCGCAGATTTCACCCCTAGGTTTTGCCTTCATAGCATTCCTGATTCACGGTCCGCATTGAAGAAATGCGATCGCATTTTGCATCGCAATTCCATCATACAGTAGACTTCATACTTGACCTGCAGTTGATTCTGCAGTTCGCACACCAGTTATGCGATCACAGATGCGATCGCATTTCTGACTCTGAACTTCACCCAAAACTCTGCTTGTGTCTGCAATCTCCATGTGCATTTCTGCGGCTCGCATACCAGTTATGCGATCGCATATGCGATCGCATTCTTGACATGAAAGTTTGCCCAGAAGTCTGTCTTGGTTTGCGATTTTGACGTGAAGTATGCGGCTCACATGTGATGTTTGCGATAGCATATTCACCTCTGCGATGCTTTTCTACTCTTTTCTTGTCTTTAGGTGGCTTTTTGAGCTCTTTTCCATGCTTTTAGGTCCTTACACTTGATATAATGCAAAATCACTAAAATTACATAAGTACCGAGGGAATTTGCACGTATAACAAGTTAAAATCTAAGCAAGTAGTATCAAAATGTGCCGAAATTCTTCGGCACATCAACCTGCTCCCTAAAGGTTTACTTCAATGAATCTCAATTTTAATCAATAATTCTGTAACAACCATGGTCACAAAAATAATATAAGGATAAATCTTTCTATTACAAAAATTGATTAACTTCTTGTTAAGGGCAAGATGTGTGTATATAGCCATGATGTAAGTCACAAAATCTTTTGCAGAAACCCATAGCAAAAACACCTAATTAACATTCCTATATTAGAAATATAATAATAATTTTTGCAATAATATATCATCATAAAATGATAGTCATCTTGTATATATGTCTCCAAAAGCTGCTTCTTGACTTGTAAATTATAGTCTCCAATTCCTTAAAAAGGGATGCAAAAGTTATTCTTAAGAAAAAATAGAAAGAAACTAGAAAATCAATTTTAATGGGATAATTATTTAACCACTTACCTGAATAAGTGCCCAAATTCGTCAAATGTATACACTTGAAAAATAAACAGTCAATGTAAAAGAGGTTGCATGACAGCAAACAAAAGTAGCTAGATTAGACATAAAATATCTATTTTTTGGATAATAAGAACAATATCCTAAGTTTTAAGATAAAAAGCTAACAATCAAATCACTGAACTAAGGAAAATTCTTCTCTTTTCACACAGTTGATAAAGACAAATTAGCAACAAAAAGCATATTATAAAGTCAAGTACACCAGGATGATAAATGCAAGATATATACATGAAAATAAGATCCGCTAGGACAAGCTAAATGTATATCCCTGTGGTACTCAGCCCAATGCCAATGAAAAGGATACAACATGTGTCCCTCTTAAAACAACCGAAGCTACGAGCCTAAATCTAAATCCAAACCAATACCACAAACATCAGATCCAAAACCTGAGATTTCAAGCACCAAAACCAGACATCCCAAGACCAAAAAACAGATACCTTCATTGATCAATACTCTAATGCACTAATCACAAGCCCAAGCCCAAGATCATTTTGCCATATCAAACAGTCGGCTCATCAAAAAAGACAGTGACATCACATGTTTATCCAAGAAACTTTTTGTATTGAAGTGCCCCTAAAAGTAGCTCCTTTGCTTATGTAAACAATATGAAAGAGAAGAAAGTGTTTGAAGAAGTCGAGAACGACCATGTAAAAGTTAGTAAATTTTTTTGTATTTAGTATATTCTTAAAGCACATATGGTAGTAGTCCTTCGTAGAGAATAATATTCTTTTGTAGGAGCCTCTACCACTGTCCACATCTTGTATAATAGGATTCTCATTATAAGAATAAATTATTACTTCCCACTTTGGAAACACAAAATTAATAGCCTCAACAACTGGCAGTCCGCTGGAAACAAGTAATTAATAAGCTCCACCTTCACTTCTGTAGGTACTATTGTCTTCTCATTTTGTAGTCCATCTCTTGGGCCAACATCTACTATTTTTTGTCTGATTGATTATCAGTCTAATGACCTAATTACTAAGGCGGAACATGATTCAATACTTGTTTAAGGCTTAACATAATTAAAAACTAGTACATTATTCAGACAAAAGCCAAAAAGAAACAAACTACTACATACTGCTTTTATACAAAAATTAACGGTTTGAGCAAATGACTTCATTGAGGATGAAGAGATTGTGAGGATCTTTTCACACAGAAGCAAGCTCAATCTTAAGGCCCTCTATGTATAAATTTACATAATGATCAAGATCTACTAGCAGACTAGTTTTATACCAAAATTAACTAGTACATCACTGAAACTGACTACTAGCAGAATACTTTTACACCAAAATTTACTAGCAAACTACTTTTACACAAAAATTTACTAGCAGACTACTAGCAGATTACTTTTACACCAAATTGAATGTTTGTTTCAGTTAATTTTCAGGTAATTTACTTGTATTTCTTCTTATTAAAGCCATTATAGATGAATTGTCTTATTTGAAGACCAGTTGTATTGAAAGTTAAAAGATGGCTGGAACATGTAGAAAAGTAGCAAAGCAAAATCAACAGCTAAATGAACTAATATTCCGAGTAAGTTGTTACTAACTTGGAATTGAGGTTATTGAAATTTCACGATCGAGTTTATCCTTAAACAATCAATTGGAATTGAGGTTATCGAAAATCATTAATGTATTTTAACTGAAGTTGTGTTTAAAAGAGGGTGTTGTTCCTGGTTGAATTACTTTCTCGTTTATTTTGTTGTTATTGAGATTCCATACACATTGTGTCTGAGCCGTGGGCTATTTGTTGTGGAAATATTGATATTATTGGATCTTTGGAAAGGTTGTGGCCTATTGGCACTTGTGGTACGAGTTGATATTTTGTGGTGTTGTGATTGGTAGCACATGTGAATTGTTGTGTGGTTTGGTTTTTGTTATGTGGAATATAAGGGTGGAATTTCACCGTTATTGTTATGCGAGGCATAAGGGTGGCATCTCACTGTTGTTGAATGTATGGAGTGATACAGGTGGCTATTGTGTTATTGTCTGGGTGTAGTGATAAGGGTGGCTATAACACGGAGTGATACGGGTGGCTATCGGAGTGATACAGGTGACTAATGATATTGTCAAGGGGGAGTGATACGGGTGGCTATCGGAGAGATAAGGGTGGCAATGTCTAGGATGATGTGTGATGGCTTGGGGACATTTTGTTGGTGATATTCGTGTAATGGTGTGCTTTTCCTTGTGTATGTCATACACCTTACATGATTTGTTTTGTTTCTTCGATAAGCCACTCGATGTCTTTGATATTACTTGTTGACTTGGGCTACAAGAGTACACTTGCACAAGCATACACCATAGCATGCAACTTATACTAGCTTAGGAGTATGAAACTTGACATTTATTAATCATGCCCATGTGCTCTTGTATTATCTGTTTTCACATTGATATTGAGCCTGTGACCATGCCGGACATATTTTGACTATGAGCCTCTAAACACGCCGAGCAGATTGTGAATGTGAGCCTGTGATCATGCCAGACGGATTGAGATATTGGCACGTGAGTTGTCCATGCGGTTGCAAATGTGGGCACAAGGTGCCGTAAGCATGTGTTTAGGTGGGTTGAGACCCGCGACTTGTGACTATGAGATGAGGTTCCTTGGGTAAATTTCTTTGTGAAACTTGTATTAGAACGTCTTGATAAATTGATTGTCATTTGTGTTACTTATTTGGTTTCAATGAGTATTTTCACGGTTTTCTTATTGCTTTACTGTTTATGTCACATGTTGATTCTTGTTTCCATTGACTGATTCCTGCTTTCATTATTATCTTTATACTTCTATAGTGCACATGTTATTTTGTCTAGTGAGTGTCGTTACTTGTACCTTGTCACTACTCCACCGAGGTTAGTCTTGATACTTACTGGGTACCGACCGCGGTGTACTCACACTACACTTCTGTATATTTTTGCAGAGCCAAGTATTGGAGTGTGACGACCCCGCCAGTCGTCTCGTGGGTTACTGCTCCGTCTTCCCCATTTTTCTGTCTCATTATATTTCGTTATATGTGTTTAACGTAACCAAGTCGAGTAGTTGAGTGCGGGGTGGACTTGGTAAGAAACAAAATACTTAGTCTCTTTCAAGAAGGTTTAAACCGAAAAGTCAAACGGATGTTGACTTCTGGGTCAGAGGACTCGGATGTGAGTTCCCATGGTTCGGTTAGTTTCGAGAGATGATTTATGACTTAGGAGTGGGATCGGAATTAGTTTTGGAGGTCCGGTGTAGAATTAGAGTTGAATTGGCGAAGTTAGCATTTTGGCAATTTCCGGGTGTTAGGCGAGATTCTGATCCGAGGGTCGGAATGGGATTCCGAAAGTTGCTATAGCTTCGATATGTGATTTAGGACTTGCGTGCAAAACTTCGGATCATTCGGACAAGGTTTGGTTGGGTTTAGATTAACAGAGCGATTTAGAGGATTTTGAAATCCTTAGGCTTGAATCCGACTCGAGTTGGGCGTTGAGAGGTTGTTTGAGCGTTCCGAAGGTTGGAACAAGTTTGAATGATGTTATGGAGTATGTTGGCGTGTTTGGTTGAGATTCCAGAGGCCTCGAGTGAGTTTTGGGTGGTTAAACGGACTAATTCATCGTTGGAAGAGAAAGTTGCAGAAAACCAGGTTTCGAGAATGCGGTCGCATTTCTCAAATACGGACCGCATATCTCTTCAAGAGATCGCAAACCCAGGCAGGTTCCTGGGCAAAGTTCATGTCAGAAATGCGGTAGGAAATGTGGACCGCATATCTGACATTGAAACCGCAAACTGAGACAGAAAACTGAACAAAATGTAACGCCAAAAATGCGGTCAGAAATGCGGACCGCATTTCACCATGTTGAGACCGCATATCGGGATAGAATTTTTGGACAAAAATCTACGTCAAGCATGCGATCGAAATGCGATTGCAAACCTGAAATGCAGACGGCAAACCATGCTTCATGTTGAAATTACGGTGAAGGCTAGGGCCACTTTTGCGGTGGCCACGTCAAATATGCGGACCGCATATCTGTTCTGCGACAGATATGCGATCGCATATAGGGCCGGACAGGGGTGTTTTTGTCTCGATTTTTGGCCCCTTTATAAATAGAAATCAGTGCCCATTTGCCATGCAAGACCCATTTTCGTTATCCACAAAGAGAAACACCTCCAACCACCATAAAATAACAACAAATCAACCACAAAACTATATTCAAAAGAGATTTTCTTGAACAAATCCGTAAAGAAGGTGGATTTGACCATCTTGAACATAATTGGAGCTAGAAAACTCGGATTGAAGCGAAATCTTGAAGGATTTTTAGAAGATTTTCGAGAGAAACATTGGGGTAAGTGCTCTTAACTCAATCTTGGTCAAATTACCCAAACCTATTGTCATTCTAGTATGTAATTGGTGATTTAAGTTGGAGAAAATTGTGAAAAACCCTTGAGTTAGATTTTAAGACTTGGATGTCGAACCGATGTCGGAATTCGATAAATCTTGTATGGTTGAACTCGTGGGAAGATAAGGAACCCGTTGAGGTGAAAAATTACTGAATTTTGAGAAGTGGGCCTGGGGCTCGGGTTTTGCTAATTTTGGGATTTCTTAGTATTTATTGATTATTTTCGCGTGGGCTTTATTCCCTTAACATATTGTGACGTAATTGTTTTGAATTTGGATAGATTCGATGCACGTGGAGGCATATTCGAAGGGCAAAGGCGTCTTAGGCTAGAAATTTAGCCGGTTCGAGGTGAGTAGTGATTGTAAATGATGTCCTGAGGGTTCGAAACCCCGGATACCACTGGGACTGTGACTTGGTCCGTCCCGATTGATGATTTTTACTACATATTTGATTGAAACCTATTTGATATCATCATGTTTTGGGCTGATTGCCATATTTGGGCTTCGTGCCAATTGTTTGAACCCTCCGGGAATTTTTATCACTATTTCCTCACTATTTCTACTTATTACATGAACTCAGTCATGTTGTTTCAACTGTTGTACAACTCAGCCACTTTTTACTCAGTTTTGAGATTTACACAATATTTGAAATGATGTTTGGGCTGAGAACTACTGTTTTACTATGCCCGAGGGGCTTGTGATGATTTTCTGACTGAGTGCGGCCGAGGGCCAGGTGTGAGGTTTTACTGAGTGATATGAGGCCGAGGCCCTGAGATACTATATATACGCCACGAGGTGGCTTGATTGATATGAGGCCGAGGGCCTAGATATATGCCACGAGGTGGCTTGATATAGCGCTTGGGCCGTAAGGGGCCCCTCCGGGAGTCTGTACACCTCCAGTGAGCGCAGGGTACCCAGAGATAATACAGTTGGTAACAATGAAAACTGTAGGTTACGGTTGGTAACAATGACAACCGGTAACCAGAGATATTACAGTTGGTAACAATGACAACTGGTAACCAGAGATAATACAGTTGGTAACAATGATAACTGTAGGTTACGGTTGGTAACAATGAGAACTGTAGGTTACGGTTGGTAACAATGACAACCGGTAACCAGAGATATTACAGTTGGTAACAATGACAACTGTAGGTTCCAGTTGGTAACAATGAAAACTGGTAACCAGAGCTGTGAGATTGATACCGAGCCCAGGAATATTACAGTTGGTAACAATGACAACTGTAGGTTACAGTTGGTAACAATGGCAACTGGTAACCAGAGTTGGGAAGAGTTTTAAATGATTTCTTACTGATTTACTGTTTTCAAATAATGATTTACTGCTTCATTATGCATTTCCTTGTGCTTTACGTGTTTCCTTACTTTCAGTCATTATTTTTTGTGCTACTCACTGAGTTGGAAGTACTCACATTACTCCCTGCACCATGTGTGCTGATTCAGGCGTTATTGATTCCACTTCGAGGCATTGACTACGATTGTCAGAGTGGTGACTCAGAGACTACGAGGTAGCTGTTGGCGTCCGCAGCCCCGTATCTCTTTATGTTATTATTTTCACTTTCTTCAAACAATTGTGCTAGAGATACTGTAATAGTAATCTTTTTATTAGGATTTCATTAGTTGCTCATGATTTTGTGACACCCCGATTTCGGGCTGTTATTGGGATGGTTCACTATGTTCTTTTTTTTCCGCAAATGACTGCTATTAAACTATGTTGTGTTGTTCTCTTGTTAAATTTATTGCTTAAAATGAGTTATGGTTCGAATTGGCTGGCCTTGTCTTCATGAGAGGCGCCATCACGACCGGATTTGGGATTCGGGTAGTGACATGGAGATATCGAACTCGGGCAGAGTTAGCTTGTTGATCGCGAGGATTCAAGGTATAGCTGCTTGGTCATCGCAGTCCCTTGGAGTCCTTTCCTTATATTGTACTGTCAGGTTGTCATTTGAACTATATTGTATTTTGATCTTTGAGATCATCCCATGTATTCAGCTAGAGTTCGTGACTCCGTATTACCTAATCTTGGGAGGTGTTATGATCACGTATGCTTATTTCGCTTTTAATTCGGTGTTCATATCATATTCTATTTCAAATTATCATTGTTAAAACTGGCTTAAATCATTGTTAGTAATCGGCTTACCTAGTCTTAGAAACTAGGTGCCATCACGATGCCTGCTGTGGGATTTTGGGTCGTGACAGAGCCCGACCTACCCCTAATATATGTGTATATAATCATTTTTAGCGGTCAATTTTGACCCTCTCTTTTCAAATTAATTTATATATACTTAATAATTTGCACTGAATGTTTTAAAAATATTTTCAATCAATAATACCTATTTTTACAAAATTAGTTAAGTACTACCAGTTACGAAATAAATAATTAAGTATTACAATTATAATTACAAAATATATCAGACTGACTATTTTAAGATTATTAAAATAACTTTTACATACGTTACATAGGCTTTATAATTAATTTAATAAAGTATCCCATAATTTATAATTAATTAGATCTCTATGTTAGTAATTCGAAATCAGTGTCATAATACAGAAGATAAGGTATTTTACAAATAATTAATTGAAATAATTAGCAGTATATTTAATAATTACAACTTTTGCTAAATTTTATTGAAAATAATTAAGTTTATTTAAATTAATTTCAAAGGGTTAAAAGGCTAAGGCTACAATTGTAATTTCTTAATTAAACACAACATGGCTACCATTTAAGTTAATCTTGGCCTAATTACCAAGCCTAAAGCCAAATCTGACCCAGGTCCAATCCCTTTCTCTCCACCTTAGCGTTCCCAGTCACCTCTTATTGGCCAATGAAATCACGCCTCATCTCCCGTCTCCAACACACACAAAAGAAGAATAACTAATCTGGGCCATCCATTCCTTAGATCAGCGGCCTACGATTTTGTCTCCGTTTTCTCTTTCATTTAAAGCATTCATCAGATTTAATCATAGTTGTTGGACCCACTTAGGGGATTTAGATATATAGTTATATATGAGATGCGTAAAGCCCGTTTTAACTCATTCCTTTTCACACTATTCAGATCCTAGACACCTAAAAACTTTCTCTCAAAGTTCTCTCACGATCCAAGACCCAAACAAAGGGCAAACAACACAAATCAAGTGTCGTGAATCCCACAGAGCTAGTGAGTTTCTTGTTCTTCTTGTTGTTGCTGATTTTGGTGTGGTTCCAGCTTGTGTGGGGTTTGTTTAAAGTGGTTGAAGTTCTATAAAATACTCTCCAAACGTTTTCATATTAACCCTAGGTGAGTTCAAGTCTTCCAAAGTGATTCTAGTCCCGAGAAACCCTTATTGATTGCTAGTTTCGCTTCCTTTTTCTTGTGGCTACATTGGAAGGATATTTCGTGGTGAATTAAGCTCAAATCGGAGTTGTTCTATCTGTGTAAAGGTAAGGAACCTATTAGTCTACATGTATTTAAGCTTATCCAAATTGAGGCTAGGTCGTTCAAGCTAGAACCTGTGAGATATCTAGCGAAGGCCTGTCAGTAATGTTGTTGATTGGTGGAAAATTATAGGAGGCTTAATATGATTATTATTGATGTTGTTTGGGCGGTTTGGTGATTGTTTTAACATATGGGAAGTCATATAAATAGGGGAATTGCTGTCCGTTTCATCTTAAAATAGGTTGCGGTTGATATATACTAGTTATGACGCTTAAACGATAACGATAGTATCATTTCTCTTATTGTAGACTAAAGAGCAGTGAGATTTGTATAGCTTGAGGTTGGACAGTATATACAAGGTGTGTGAGGCTATCTCTTTCTTTCTTTTGCATGACTCCGATTGTACATAATATAACGAATGAGCTTCCAAAGATATTCTACTCTTAGAAGTTAGCAGTACTCACATTGTTTCCCTTCTTATGGAAAGATTGATGTGTATGTTGTTTCTCGTATTCCTACGTATCACATGTTGTTGGTATTTTCTGATTCCTGTATTATTCATGATGACGAATTAGCTTAAAATAACGTATACGGAGGTTACCGACCTTACGACACTGCAAAAGGTTTAGAACATGATTTCAGGAGTCCAGCATGCATTCCATATATGTATCTATTTTACTCTATTGAGCCATGCTATAGTCGGCCGGGTACGACACCTACTGTGCAACCACTAATCAGTTGGGTTTTACCGAGCTCCACGTGGGCGGGTATGATTCTACTAAGCCTTATGATGGCGGGGTACATTTTTACCGAGCCTATTACGTACCGAGTCTGATATGATGATGATTATGCCCGTAGAGGCGTATGTTATATATACATACATACATATATATAT
>MCJB01019965.1:37454-64743 GCA_002018475.1 Nicotiana obtusifolia | reverse complement strand
TATATATATATATATATATATATATATATATATATATATATCATGCATTTCATGTCAGTCGCCCTCAGAGGCACTCAGATGTTATATGTTGTATATTCTCTATCCCTCTTTACATTACTGTTCTTATTTATGTTTTTTTCCTTACATACTCAGTATTTTATTTGTAATAACGTCCCTTTTATTTGTGGATGCTGCATGTAGTGGTGCAGGTCCTGATAGACTGTAGATGAAGCTCCCCCACCACCGTAGGCTGCCCAGTTCAACGGTTATTGACGAGATCCCTTCTCCAGACTTGCCATCGTCTTGGTATGTATTTTTTGTTATAGACATTATAGGTATGTTGGGGCTTTGTTCCGGAAAATTTACAACACTTATGTTCCTTTAGAGGCTCATAGACAGGTGTCGTCTCATGTATAGTTTCGTATAGCCTTGTCGGATGGTTTTTGATGTATAGTCTATCATGGCAGCCTTGTCGGCTCGTACCTTATATATAGCTTCATAATAGCCTTGTCGGCCCATGTTACATATGTTCATACCATTATCTATCATTGTTGGTTGTTTATGATTCATGTCTACCATTTATATTGATCTCGTCAGCCCTTATAGATAATAAGAAAGGTTAGATAAATTGTACGATGGTGCTCGGCAGGTATGGATTTCGTGCCAGTCATGGCCCTCCAGTTTGGGTCGTGACAAACTTGGTATCAGAGCAAGTATGTCCTAGGGATTGCCTATGAGCCGCGTCTAGTAGAGTCTTGATTATAGATGTGTAGCGCGCCACATTTATAATCAGGAGGCTACATGATATCTAGGGTTGTTGCCTTCCTTCTTAATCTAGATCGTGTGTATAGTGGAGTCATAAGTGTTCATCTCTAATATTGACCTTGTTTTCTTTCAGCAATGCCTTCGACTAGGAAGAAATCGATTAGTAGATGTCTTGATACAGCTACAGAAGAGGTTACCAGTCAGGTGCCTCCAGCCAGAGCAGACCAAAGTGAGGCTTAGAGCGAGATGCCGTCTCATATCTCATATGCTTTGTCCCATCCAGAGGATATTAGGAGGGACCCAAAACCTCTACTTCATCCGTCTGGCACTACAGACCAGGATATACATAGTGTGGTGCAGTTGTTGACTAGATTGGTAGCTGCTCAGGCTCAGAGGCAGAATATCGGTGCTGCTGCTAGACTGGTTAGTCCGAGAGTTTGTGATTTTATTAATTTAGACCCTCCAGTTTTTACCTGATCAGAGTCCAAGGAGGAACCGCATACTTTTATTGATCAGGTTCAACGTACATTGCAAGGTATGCACGCTAGTGATACTGAGGCAGTAGAGTTTACTTCTTATCGATTACAAGAGTTAGCAATTTTCTGGTATGACAATTGGGAAGATCCAGGGGTCCGAACGCTCCTCCAGTTATGTGGAAGGAATTTTCTGAAGCCTTTCGTCGTCACTACTTGCCAGTTGAGATACGATGAGTTAGAGCTGATAAGTTCTTGAACCTTCGACAAGGTAATATGAGTGTGGGAGAGTATAGTATGCAGTTTGAATTCTTAGCAAGGAATGCTCCCCGTATGGTCGCCGAGATGAGCGATAGGGTGCACTAGTTCGTGAATGAGTTGGGACGACATTTGATCAATGAGTGCACGACAACCTCCTTGGTGGAGGGCATGGATATTTCCTGTATCCAAGCTTATGCTCGGACACTAGAGGATCTTAAGCGCCAGCAAAGGGCACACAGGGAGCATGATAGGGTCCAGCATAAGAGGGCGAGATTCACAGAGTATTCTGGTGACTTCAGAGGTAGTTACAGGCCCCTATCTTCGAGGCATTAAGCGCCACTAGTAGCTAATTCTCCTCCATAGTTTTAGAGGCCTCAGTATAATCGAGCTGTCTATTTTGGTCCAGGTTAGAGTTCGTGGGCATCACGCTCGTAATATCATAGGGATACTAGTCAGATGAGATGGCCAACACCCCGTTGTGATCAGTGCCGTCGAGGTTCCGATGCATGCTATTCTTGCGGACAACACGGCCATATGATGCGGGATTGTCCTGACAGAGGAGGTGGTGGTATGGCTCAACCGGATGGATCTGTGTCTGGTTCTTCCTCATCCGTTCGACCTCCAGTACGGGGTTTTCAGCAGTTGACAAGTTGTGGTAGGGGTAGAGGTGCAGTGCCGAGTTCGAGTGTTTCTCAAAATCGAACCTATGCTCTAGCAGGTCAACAGTTTCTCGAGTCGTGTACAGATGTGTTTGCAAGTATATTGTCTGTGTTTTCTTGTGATGCATATACGTTGACTAATCCGGGATCTACATTATCATATATTACACCCTTTGAGGCTAAAAGGTTTAGTGTTGAACCTGAATTGATAAGTAAACCACTTGCCGTATCTACTCTGGTAGGAGATTTTGTTATTGCTAGAAGTGTATATAGAGGTTGTACAGTGATGATTTGTAGTCGTCAAACCTCGGCAAATCTGTTTGAGCTAGAAGTGGTTGATTTTGATGTGATAAGGGGAATGGACTGGTGGGCATCATGTTATGCAAACGTTGATTGTCGTACGAAGTATGTTAGGTTTCAGTTTCCCGGTGAACCCATCACTGAATGGAAGGGGAACATTGCCACGCCGAAAGGTAGATTTATTTCCTATATTTAGGCAAGGAAGATGATCTCGAAAGGTTACATTTATCATCTCTTTCGTGTTAGAGATGCGGAGGCGAACCCACCTACTCTACAATCACTTCCTGTGGTTAATGAATTTCCAGATGTTTTCCTAGATGAACTGTCACACCTCAACCTAGGTGAGGTGTGGCTGGCACCGGGTGCCGTACTGTCTCGAGCGAACCACTTTGCAACTCTTGAATGCTGGGTGTAACCCAGAACATACATAGGCCAACATGGACGAACTCTATCATACTATAAGATATCATGGCCGATATGGCCGCAACTCGTAATATATGGTAGGCGGCCAAGCGTCATATCAGCTAGTCATCATACTCAAAACATCATTCCAGAAATAAAACATAATGCGGGCCGGCAAGCTCACTAACATACTGTACATACTGAACCTGTGTCTCCAAATCCTCTAAGAGTATCTGACATCAAAATATTGTCAGCATACGGCCCCAGCCTACCCTTAAGTCTATAACATAATCTGATATCATGACCTCTAGACTTGGGTGCACTCCGAAAGAGATGGAGTCTTACTGAATTCCCACTGAATATCAATCCTGTTTACTCTTAGGGCTCGTCAAACTAATTACTTGCACCTGCAGGCATGAAGTGCAGCGCCCCAGCAATGAGACATTAGTACAATGAGATGTACCAAGTATGTAAGGCAAAAAGCAATACATATAAATAAATTCTGAAATTGAAAAGCATGAATAAATACAAAAATAATCTGCTGAATGATAAGAATAAGAGTGAGCTTACCACGTACTCGTACTCTAGATCGACTTAATAGATCGCTATCACTTGGACCACTTGGTCCTTCAATATGATTGAACAACTCAACCTATCATATGATTCTAAACTATTTCAATCAACCCTTGCTTAGTGATCTCTTGTTGCATTGTCGTTGTTACTTATTATAAATACAAAAAGTGGCTCTTACGCTTAGCAAGGTAGACTATCCGTAAGGCACACTACAATATTACTATCCGGTGGCACGTACGCGTAGCAAAGCAGACCATCCGTATGGCTCAAAATATTTGGGTCGGACTATGCGTACACATGGGACAGTCCATAGCCAAACTTTATCTTACCTATGCGTTTCATAGAACGTCAATAGGTTAGCGTTCATTATCCCCCTACGCGTTCATAGACCGTCCATAGGGAACATATTTATGCATAAATAACATTACAACAGCATGCAACATTCAATATCCTACAAGCTAGGTACTCGTGTCTATAACGTATAACTTCTTCTAGTACTTTCGGTAACTCTTAGTTCGTATTCGGAAACTCGTAATCCCTACTCATTATCTTTAAGGAAACTCACAACTACTATCAGATTTACACCTCAGTCGTGACATACTAGTAAAAGGTTTTCAAGATTCGTAAAATCTTACCTTTACAAATTCATTTGGTACATCATAGGGCTCATATTTCATATTGTTTCAAGCGACTCATTGCATTCGTTAACTCAATCTCTACTTCCTTTAATGTATGGAATATCATTTTTATTTCCGCATGTGCACGATTATTCTAGTTAGGTAGTACAATGCATTTTATAACTTATGTGACCTCACATTCTTCTACATACGATCTATTCTTCATTCGTTAGTTTGTTCATTCACAACCTTTATATTTTACGGGGAGGTTCTTGTTAAGCAACTTATCACATCTCTTAATTTACATCTCTCTCTTATTAGCATTAAGGATCTTCCATAGCTACCTTCACTAACCAATGAAAACTACTTTGGCCATTTCATAAGATCATAGGTTCTATATGTGATTTCTACTCGTGAGCCATTTATAATTTACCATTAAACAAAGGCTGCACTTCTCACCGTAGACTCAATATAAGTTCCCTGAGGTCTCTACTTATTTCGAGGAATTATCCATGGATTACAACGACGAGTAACTCATTTCTTATCTGTATTCACTTTTGAACTATTATAGGCTCTTAACCCATCAACATATAACATACGCTAGGACTCGTCCCCTTGAACCTCTTTTAAGGGTGACGTCACTATGCAATCATACTGGAAGAAGAAATGAAAAGCTTTACATACCCTTAAGTCGATCCTTCGACGAAGATGGTGGGAAAGTCTCCTCTTCAATATAATCTATACAAATTTAAATAACACTATTATCGACAATTGTAATGCATAAACTAGCTACTAAACGACAAGCTTGTTCTAGGGTAAATTGGACAACATCTCCCCCGTCTCTTTCTCCTTCCTCAAGGTCACAACATCAACAATAACAGGCCACCCTTAATCCATATATACAGAACCTTAACAACACGAAAACTTCCCAACAGTGCCAGCTTACGATACATCGAGCGACAAGCTCGGTCTTTAACTAGCAACAAAATAGTAAGCTACACTTCTTCTTCTCTTCAAGTTGCATATTAAATACAACATCAAGCGCGCACACACACACACACACGCACACACACACACACACACACACACACACATATATATATATATATATATATATAAAATCTCCCAAAACTCCAGCCACAACGACTTCATAAAAACACCTCAAAACAGTCCAACATGGTATCATAACTTCTATACATCGTTTGACCGTCAACTCATAACTTCTAGCTTCAAAGAACTTAGCTAGGGCTTAGATATGATCAAAATCATGTAGAATAAGAAGTGCTTACCTTTAGACAGCAAGAAAAAATCCAAGAATAACTCTCCTTAAACTTGAATAAACTCACAACACATCAACAACATCATATAAGTGATCTCCACCACTTCTACAACACTTTGAATGAAGAACTTAGGTGGTTTGGCCTTAGATTTGTGTATGAATCTTTAGGATATTCTTAAAGAGATTTTAGAGGTGCTTGGAGGTATGATTTGGTAAAAAATAAGACTTAGAGACGAAAACTATCACTTTATATAACAAGGTAAGCTTCCACTGACATTGTGGGTCCTAAGGGAGCTTCTTGCGCAATCTCGCGAAAACGCGAATATCTCTCTATGCCGACGTCGTATCGACAAATGGTTTAATGTGTTGGCAAGTAGACTCGTAGATCTTCAATTTGACCTTAATTTAGGTCAAATTATAAATGTAACTTGCGACAACTTTTGCCGTGTTTTGTTGTGCAACTTGTTTGACGTAAAAACTAATCATACGAATATTATATTATTCAATTACCTTAAACAGGACTTCCTTAGGATATTAAGCACTCCTAGTTTACCCTAAAAGTACGAGCTATAACATCTTTGATTCGTTTAACCTCCAACCCTCACGATACTTCCTTAACACTTGTTTTAACCCATCATTATCTTTGTAAAGGTCCTTATGCTCTCCGGCTTATATTGATTCATTTAAGATGCATTGTAGCATGAAGTATGAGGTTTTACATGAACTCCTAGGACTTTCTCCTAAAAGGGAGATTGAGTTTAGCATTGATGTGTTGCTTGACACTCATTAGATCTCTATCTCTCTGTACAGGATGGCCCCGACAGAGTTGCGAGAATTGAAGGCACAATTAAAGGACTTGCTGGATCAGGGCTTCATTAGATCTAGCACTTCACCTTGGGGTGACCCAGTCTTGTTCATGTAGAAGAAAGACGGGTCGTTAAGGATGTGTATCGATTATCGATAGTTAAATAAGGTTACTATAAAGAACGACTATCCACTTCCAAGGATGGACAACCCATTTGAATAACTCCAAGGTGCAAAGTATTTCTCCAAGATTTACTTACGTTCAGGTTATCATCAAGTGAGGTTTAAGGGGAAGGATATTCTGAAGATGGCCTTCCAAATAAGATATGGGCGCTTTGAGTTCTTGGTGATGTCGTTCGGGCTAACGGATGCCCTAGCAGCTTTCAAAACCCTCGACTTGGTAGGAGGCGATTTGGAGAGGGGATTTTTATGTACAAACATTTGGTAATTTATTCTAATCTATTTAAAAAAATATTTCATCAATATATCTTAGATTTAACATCAAAATCATGTGAATTAAATTGAAAATTTGTGAAACTTTGTGATGTTTTTGAAAATTAGAATTTGGGTTTTGACAGTCGATTTGGACTCGAAGTTTGAAACTAATAACATATATGAACTCGTGGGTTTATGAGTAGTAAGTATCTATCCTTGTACCCAAGTTTTGATTGAGCGTGTCCTGGTTGACTTTTTGGAAAAAGCGTAATGATCATAGCTTTATCATTGAAACAGTTTTCCCTTGCATTGTTTGATGATATTAAGTCAATTTTGGTTAGATTTGAGCCGTGTGGAGGTGAATTTTTTGGGAAACGAAAGTTGAGTTCGCCTAGTTGAGGTAAGTATCTTGCCTAACTTTGTATGAGAAAAACTACCTCTTAGGATTGTGATTGATTGTGTCATTTGTGCTATGTGAATGTCGTGTACCCAAGGTGACGAGTGGGTACACATGTTATATGTGGTACTTGACCGGTTTAGGCTACTTATACTCTTTCCGTGCTTTATTCGAATTATCATATCATGTTTTAAATTCTCATAGTCAATCTATACTTACTCGGGTTAGTCAATTCCTACATGCCTTAAATGACTTTGTTAACACTTGTTCTACATCTTACTTGATATTTTGCTCTTATGCTTTTGTTGAACCTGTTGCCTCTTTCACTATTACATGCTATCTCTTTGATTGTTGATTTATGATTATTTGAAGCTATTGTTGCATGTTATCTCTTTCATTGTTGAGTATCATTATTTAAAGTTATTGTTACATGCTATATATCATTGTTGAGTATCATTATTTGAATTCATTATTACATGTTATCTCCCATTGTTGATTATCCTTAATTGAAGTCAACGTTACATGTTATCTCTTCCATTGTGAGTTATTCTTATTTAGTATCGTAATCGCACATTATCTCTCTCATTGTTGAGTCATTGGTGTTGAAGTTGTGAAAGTCGTTATCACATTGAGGCGAAGTGTTAATTGTTGAGATATCTTTCTTATTGAGAAATTTACATTCATTGTTATGGTTGATATTTTTGTACACATTACGATTGAGCCACAGGCTATTGTTGTGGAAACATTGATATTGTTGATTATTGGCAAGTTGTGGCGTATGGGCACTTGTGGTGTGAGTTGTTATCGTGATGTGATATTGATGCACATGCGGTGGTATAAGGATAGGGGTTAATGTGCATGCGGCGGCATAATGTGGGACTTATGTGCGTGTTGCTTGTAAGGGAATTACTTGAAGTCACACAAAGTCATAAGGTGAGCTAAAGTACGTGTACCTATTTTGGGAAAATATTTTCAAAACTATTTAAAATGTAAGGCTCACACGATAGTAAAAGGAAAAATTGTGATTAATATTAAGAAATGTGAATACGAGGCGGTACCTCGGTTGTGATTCTTGTTGCATACGAGGCGGTACCTCAGTTGTGATTCTTTTTGTTTATCTCATGTGGTAAAGAGTTATCGGTGAAACACTTCCTGTTGCTTTTATTCTTCCTTGTCTTATCAGTTTGGGATCCGTATTTGACTTTGGTGGTTCTCTTTAATTGCTTCCTTTATGTTATCTCTATGCTTACAGTTCCGGCATTAGTTTATGTTATTAACTTATTTCAAATCAGTTATTTCTCCGCCATCCATTACTTCTGGTTATTATCTTTTCATACTATTTATTTTGTCCTAATAGGTGTCTTGACTTGGCCTCGTCACTACTCTACCGAGGTTAGGCTTGATACTTATTAGGTACTGTTGTGGTGTAGTCATACTACGCTTCAGCACATTTTTGTGCAAATCCTTGTACATCTGCTCGTGCTAGACGCTAGAGGTTGGTTGAGTAGCTGCTTTAGGAGACTTTAGGGTATACCTGCTCGATGTGCACATGCCTTAGAGCCACCTTCTATTTTAGACATTCTACTGTTTATTTATTGTTTCAAACATTATTGTAGTTCGAGACTATTAGTACTATCTTGTAGAGCTATGACTCTGTTCTACCGGGTTTTGGGGAAAGTGTTGGCTGTTCTACTATTGATTTTATTATAATAGTGTGAAGGCTTAGTTTGATGTTTTAGTATTATTTCCACTATCTCTCTATAACTGATAGGCTTACCTAGTTGTAGAGATTAGGTACCGTCACGACATCCTACGGAGGAAAATTGGGGTCATGACAAGTTGGTATCAGAGCTCTAGGTTCATAGGTGTTAGGAGTCATAAGCAGGTTTATTGGAGTCTTGCGGATCAATACAGAGACGTTTGTACTTATCTTCGAAAGGCTAAGGAATTGTTAGGAAAACTTCACTTCTCTGATTCCTTATCGTGCGAATTGGTTGACTTCGATAACTAAATCTTTGACTTTCTATTCTCTCACAGATGGTGAGAACACGCACTGCTAGATCTGACGATCAGATACTCGTGCCCCCTGCTAGAGCCGCGGGAGGCCAGGGCCGGGGCAGAGGCCGAGGAGGGGCATGTGGTGCAGCTAGAGCACTTACCCGAGCTGCGACAGAAGAGCCACCAATAGCTCCAGTTGGGTGGCGAGCACCCTAGGCGCCTGTTGCCACCCCTGTACTTCAAAAGGCCCTCGCACAGTTCTAGGGCATGTTTGATACTCTAGCTCTAGCGGGGTTGATTCCACCTGCACTAGCCATATCTAAGGCTGGGGGAGGAGCTCAAACTCCCGCTTCCCATACTCTAGAGCAGGGGGTCCATGTTGATCAGGTCCCGGAGGTTATGCCAGTGCAGCCTATTGATTCGGTTCAGTAGCGCAAAGGCATTTGAGGAGATGCAGCTTAGACTTGTGAGGTTCAAGAAATATCATCCTTCTACTTTCAGGGGCTTAGCTTCACAGGATGCACATGATTTTCTAGAAAAGTACCACTGTATTCTCCCGCACCATGGGTATTGTGGAGACGAATGGGGTTGCTTTTATAATATTCCAGCTATCAGGAGCAACGTATCGGTAGTGGCGAGTTTATGAGGAGGGTAGCCTAGCCGATACAGATCCATTCACATGGACTCAGTTTTCAGAGATATTTTTGAGAGAGTTTGTTCCCCATACCCTACAGGATGCATGGCACGCGGAGTTTGAGCAGCTGCGCTAGGGTACTATGCTAGTGTCAGAGTATTCTGTAAGATTCAGTAATTTTGTCCAGACATGCACCTACTTTGGTTTCTACAGTTAGGGAGTGAGTCCACCGATTCATCGAGGGGCTCAACTTTGGTACTAGGTCCAGCATGGCAAGAGAGTTGGAGACAGATACCCCATATCAGCAGGTGGTAGAGATTGCACAGAGGTTGGTGTAACAACCCGACTAGTCATTTGGAGTATTATAGCCCCGTTCCCCCATTTATTGCTTATTCTGTGCTAATTTATTGTTATTTGACTTGTCGGGGTGTTTGGTTTGGTTCCGAAGATGTTTTGGAATGAGTTGGGACATATAATTCCAAGGTTGGAAGCCTAAGTTGAAAGAGTTGACCGGATGTTAACTTGTGTGTGAAGGACTTTGGAATGGAGATTTGGTTCCAATAGCTCCGTATGGTGATTTTGGACATAGGAGTATATCAAGATATTGATTTGAAGGTCCGTAAATGATTTTGGCTTGAATTGGCGAAAATTATAAAAATTAAAGTTTGGAGAGTTGAGAAGTTTGAACGAGAGTTGACTTTGTGGTTACCGGGCTTGATTTTTGGTTCAGGAAGTTGGAATAGTCCGTTGTGCCATTTATAACTTGTGTCAAAAATTTGAGGTGAATCGGAGTTGGTTTGATAGGTTTCGACATTGATGGTAGAAGTTGGAAATTCATTAGTTTCATTAGACTTGAATTGGGGTGCGATTCATGTTTTTGATATTGTTTGACGTGATTTGAGGCCTCGACTAATTTCATATCGTGTTTTAGGACTTGTTGGTATGTTTGGTTGAGTTCCCAGGGGCCTCGTGTGGATTTCAGATGGTTAACGGATCAAAAGCTGGACTTGGAGCATCGCTGAGATTGCTGATCTTCTGCTGTGATCGCACCTGCGGTGGGATTGGCCGCAAGTGCGATGCCGGAGGTGCGGCTGCAGTGGCGCATAAGGGGAGCCTGGTCTGGCCAAGGGAGTGTTGCAGGCGTGGAGAAGAAGCGCATCTGCGAGTCCACAGAAGCGGAAAGATGGTCGTAGGTGCGGAGTTTTGTCTTTTGGACTGGCCGCGCAGGTGAGGATGCTGGGCCATAGGTGCGATCTCGAGGGTGCGCGTTTTTGACGCAGAAGCGGCAGGTCGAGGGTTGAGTTTATTTCTGTAGATGCATATTTTTAACCACAAAAGCAGTACTGTAGAAGCGGCTAAATGGACCGTAGAGGCAGAACCACTGGCAGACTCATAATGTCAAAGGGTTAGAGTTATTTTTTCATTTTTGGACTTTGGAGTTCGGATTGAGGCGATTTTTGAAGGGGTTTTCACTAGATTTCAAGAGGTAAGAAACTTTTGGTCGTTTTTGCCTATTAATATTGAATCCATTGAATTTCCCTCCTAGAGTATGGCTTTTGACGGTGAAATTTGGGGAATTTTCAACTAGGGATTTGAGTGACACTTTGATGTCGGAATTGGATAATTTTTATATGGTTGGACTCGTTACTAAACGGGTATTCACATTTTTTAAATTTTGTTGTATTTCGAGACGTGAGATCAAGGTTGACTTTTTGACTTTTGTTAAAGAACCTAGCTTTATCATTTGGATATTGATTTTGGTATTGACTTGTATTTATTGATGATATTTTGGTGTATTCACGTAGCTAGGAGGAGCATGCACATCATCTAAGAATTGTACTATAGAGTTTGAGGGGGGAGAAGCTTTATGCTAAGTTCTCCAAGTGTGGGTTTTGGATCTGTTCGGTGGCGTTCTTGGGGCACGTGGTGTCTAGTGAGGGGATCAAGGTGGATCCAAAGAAGATAGATGCGGTTTAGAGCTGGCCTAGACCATCTTCAGCTACTGAGATTGAGAGTTTTCTCGCTTGGTAGGATATTATCATCTCTTTGTGGAGGGTTTATCGTCCATTACAGCGCTTTTAACTCGGTTGACCCAGAAGGGTGCTCCATTCTGGTGGTCGGATGAGTGCCAGGAGAGCTTTCAAAAGCTCACGACTGCCTTGACCACAGCTCTAGTTCTTGTTTTGCCTTCAGCATCGGGTTCTTATACAATGTATTGCGTTGCTTCTCGGATCGATATTGGGTGTGAGTTGATTCAAGAGGGTAGAGTGATTGCTTATGCTTCACGCTAGTTGAAGCCTGATGAGAAGAACTACCCTGTTCATGATTTGGAGTTGGCAGCCATCGTTCATGCATTGAAGATTTGGAGGCATTCTCTCTACGGTGTTGTGTTGTGAGGTATTTACGGATCATCGAAGTCTTCAACACTTGTTCAAACAAAAGGATTTAAATTTGAGGCAGCGGAGATGGTTGGAGCTGCTAAAGGACTACGATATTACAATTTTGTATCATTCCGGAAAGGCCAATGTGATGGCCAATGCCTTGAGTAGAAAGGCATTGAGTATGGGTAGCCTTGCATTTATTCCACTTGGTGAGAGATTGCTTGCATAAGATGTTCAAGCATTGGCTAATCAGTTCATGAGGTTAGATGTTCCAGAGTCTAGCCGGGTTTTAGCTTGTGTTGTTTCTCAGTCCTCTTTACATGATCACATCAAAGAGCGTTAGTATGATGGTCCCCATTTGCTTGTCCTTAAGGACATGGTTCAACATAGTGATGCCACTGAGGTTTCAATTGGGGATGATGGGATGTTGCAGATGCAGGGTCAGATTTGTGTGCCTAATGTAGATGGGTTACGTGAATTGATTCTAGAGGAGGTCCACTGTTTCTGGTATTCCATTCATCCGGGTGTCGTTAAGATGTATCAGGACTTGAGGTAGCACTACTGGTGGAGGAGGATGAAGAAAGATATAGTGGGGTTTGTAGCTCGGTGCTTAAATTGTCAGCAGGTGCAGTATGAGCATCAGAGGCCAGGCGGTTTACTTTAGAGGCTTGAGATTCCTAAGTTGAAATGGGAGTGTATCCCCATGGACTTTGTAGTTAGGCTCCCATGGACTTTGAAGAAGTTTAATGCTATTTGGGTGATCGCGGATTGGTTAACTAAGTCCGTGCATTTCATTCCAATTGGGACTACCTATTCTTCGGAGTGGTTGGTTGAGATCTATATCCGCGAGATTGCTTGCCTTCACGGTGTGCCAGTGTCCATCATTTCAGATCGAGGCACGCACTTCACATTGTAGTTTTGGAGAGCAATGCAGCGAGAGCTAGGCACACAGGTTGAGTTGATTACAACATTCCACCCTCAGACAGACGGACATTCCGAGCGCATCATTCGAATAATAGAAGATATGCCATGCACTTGTGCCATGGACTTCAGGAGTTCTTGGGATCAGTTTTTGCCGCTTTCAGAGTTTTCCTACAAACAGCTACTAATCGAGTATTCAAAAGGCTCCGTATGAGGCCTTATGTGGGAGGCGGTGTCGGTCTCCGTTGGTCGATTTGAGCTAGGTGAGGCTAGGCTATTGTGTACTGACTTAGTTCAGGATGCTTTGGACAAGGTTAAGTTGATTCAGGATCGGTTTTGCACAATATTGTTTAGACAGAAGAGTTACGCTGATCGAAGGGTTCGTGATGTTGCTTATATGGTGGGAGAGAAGGTATTGCTCAGATTTTCACCCATGAACTGTGTTATGAGGTTCATAAATAAGGGCACGTTGAACCCTTGGTATATTGGGCCTTTTGAGGTGCTTGAGAGGATTGGATAGGTGGCTTACAAGCTTGCATTGCCGCCTAGTATCGAGTGTTCATCCAGTGTTTCATGTTTCCATGCTCCGAAAGTATTTCCGCGATCCGTCTCATGAAAAGTTAAAGTTTGGAGAGTTGAGAAGTTTGATCGAGAGTTGACTTTGTGGTTGCCGGGCTCGGATTTTGGTTCCAAAAGTTGGAATAGGTATGTTGTGTCATTTATGACTTGTGTGCAAAATTTGAGGTCAATCGGAGTTGGTTTGATAGGTTTCGGCATCGATGGTAGACGTTGGAAATTCATTAGTTTCATTAGGCTTGAATTGGGGCGCGATTCGTGTTTTTGATATTTTTTATGCGATTTGAGGTCTCGACTAAGTTCGTATCGTGTTTTAGGACTTGTTGCTATGTTTGGTTGAGGTCCGGGGGCCTTTGGTGGATTTCAGATGGTTAACAGGTCAAAAGTTGGACTTGGAGCATTGCTGAGATTGTTGATCTTCTGGCATGATCGCACCTGCGGTGGGATTGGATGCAGGTATGGCTGGAGTTGCACAAAAGCAAGGCTTGGTCTGGCAAAGGGAGTGTCGCAGGCGCGGAGCAGAAGCGCATCTGCGAGTCCACATAAGCGGAAAGTTGGTCGCAAGTGCGGAGTTTTGAATTTTGGCCTAGGCGCGTAGATGCAAATGCGGATGCGGGCCGCAGGCGCGGTCTTGCAGGTGCATGTGTTTGGCCACAGAAGCGGCAGGCTGGGGGTTGAGTGTATTTCTGCAGATGCGGATTTTCAACCGCAGAAGCGGCTAAATGGACTGCATAAGTGGAACCACTAGCAGAGTTATAAAGTTAAAGGGTTAGAGTTATTTCTTCATTTTTGGACTTTGGGAGCTCAGATTAAGGTGATTTCTGAAGAAGTTTTCACTAGATTTCAAGAGGTAAGCAACTTTTGGTCAATTTTATCAATTAGTATTGAATACCCATTGAATTGCCCACCTAGATTATGTGTTTTGAAGGTGGAATTTGAGGAATTCTGGATTAGGGATTAGAGAGTAAGATTTGTGTGACGATTTGATGTCGGAATTGGGTAATTTTTGTATCGTTGGACTCGTTATTAAATGAATGTTCATTTTGTAAATTTTGTTGGATTTCGAGAATTGGTCCGGGGTTGACGTTTTGGGTTGACTTTTTGACTTTTGTAGAAAAACCTAGCTTTATCATATGGAATTGATTCCTATAGCTTGTGTTTATTACATTAAGTTGTTTATGGCTATATTCGACTCTTTCGGAGGCCGATTCGCGAGGCAAGGGCTTGTTGGAGTAGAGATTTGCCCGGTTTGAGGTAAGTAACACTTCTAAACTTGGTTATAATTGTATGAATCCCTGAAATACGTGTTATGTTGTTGGTGTTGAGGTGACACACATGCTAGGTGATGGGCGTGTGGGCGTTCACCGTGGTAATTGTGGCCCGGTCAATTCCTTGGTACGGTGTCATTGTCGAACCTTGTTGCTATTCATATGATTCCTACGTGTTAGACTCATTAAGTTGCAATCCATGTTAGAGATCATGTTTAGACTATATGCTTACTATGTTGAGACCCATTAGGGTCATTTCTATTGTTGATTTGTTTGCTTAAATGGTAATTACGCACTCAGTCACATCCATCGTTTGCATATCATATCTCAGTCTCTGCTACTATTTATTGTTGCATCATGTATCATTGTTTGGGCTGATTCGTATGAGATTTGTGAGCCCGAGAGGCTGGAGAGATTGATGATTGAGTTGGGGCCTAAGAGTCGTGTTGCGAGTGAGGTTGTGGATCGGGCTGCACGATGCAGTAGGCTTCTTGGCTTTTTATTTATTATTATTATGTATCAAGCTGCACACCGCAGCAGGCCTTATGGACATTATATATTAGTATTATGGCACCGGGCTGCACGAAGTAGCAGACCATATTGGCTTTATATTAGCGCTTGGGCAGGATCCGCCCCTCCTGAGTCTGACATACCAGCAGTGAGTGTAGGTACCGTATAGTGTTGAGTGGTTGAGTGTGATGAGTGTGAGTGGAGACAGTCAGATTGAGTACATGTGGCATGCACATTTAACATGTAGATATATAGATGTCACATTCCTCATATCAGTCACACTGGGCATATTTTATCCATGTTGAACTTAAACTGTTAAACTTGAAAGCATGTCTACATTTCTGTACTGTGTACAAACTAATTATGAGATTTCTCTGAGTTATTACTGTCATTTTTCCTATCATATCTGTAATGTTAAAATCTGGATTTGGACCATATCTATTTGAGCTGGTCACTGCTTTCAGCCCAAGGTCAGTCCTGTTACTTATAGAGTACATTGGGTCGATTGTACTCATACTACACTCCGTACTTCGTTTGCAGATCCAAGTACTTCTAGACACGGTGGGTGCTAGATTTGGAGTACTTCCGGCTTGGAGACTATTGAGGTAGCTGCACCCGCAAACCTGGACTCTCCTTATTTTTCCTTTTATTTAGCATTGTTCTACTTTTCCAGAGAGTTGTAGTAGAAGTTTTGACTATGTTTATATTTTGGAGCTCATGTACTCAGTGACACTCGAATTTTGGGGAATTTTGTATTTGAGTCGCAGTGTTTCTTATTGATTATTTATGAGAGTTATTATTGTTAAACCTGCTTCATTTTGTTTTAAATTTAAAAAAGTGTAGTTATTTGTGGTTGTCGGCTTACCTAGTACTGTTATAGGCGCCATCACGACATGCTGAGTTTTGGATTGTGACAATTGGAGGGTATGAAGGGCCGTGAGAGAGAGGACAAGGAGGCCAAAGGCCTCGAGGTACTGGAAGATTTAGTGGTGGCCATGTTGCAACTACAACCCGTCGTGGTAAAAGCTATGTGAGCCGTCCAGTTCACTCAGAACTTCCAGCTTCTAGTGGTGCTCCAGTTATTTCGGGGTCTTAGATTGCACACTTTGCTCATCCACTTTCTAGTGCACCTCCTGCGCGGGGTGTCTTCAGCGGTCAGACCAGCCGAGCAAACTCGAGCCAGTCCTAGTAGCCACGCCCATAGAGAGCTTGCTTTGAGTATGGTGATACCCATCATATTGTTAGAGACTACCCTAGACTCAGGAGGGATGTACCTTTACATACTACTCAGGCTCCACGGATTCAGTCAGGTCTACAGACTTCTCAGGCCATGGTTTTGCCCAAGTTGCTGCTCCACCCGCACAACCAGCAAGAGGTGGGGCAAGGGCGGGTAGAGATCTCCCTAGAGGGAGAGGCCAGGCAATACTCTATGCTTTTCCGGGTAGGACGAAGGCGCTTCAAATGCAGTAATCACAGGTACGGTTCCGATTTGTCATAGAGATGCATCAGTCTTATTTGATTCGTGATCCACTTATTCATATGTGCCATCTTACTTTGCTCCATAATTTGGATATAACTCATGATTCTTTGAGTTCTCATGTTTATATGTCCACGCCTGTGGGAGATTTTATTGTTGTGGACCGTGTGTATCGGTCGTGTTTAGTTGTTATTGATGGTTTTATGACCAGAGTTGTTTTATTGCTGCGCAGTATGGTAAACTTTGATTTGAACTTGGGCATGGACTAGTTGTTGCCCTATCATGCTATTCTAGATTGTCATGCCAAGAATGTGACATTGGCTATACCAGGTTTGCCACGGTTAGAGTGGACGGGTGCATTGGATTATGTTCCTAGTAGGGTTGTGTCATTTCTAAAGGCTCAACGGATGGTTGAGAAAGCGTGTGATGCATATCTAACCTTTATGAGAGATGTTAGTGCTGATACTCCTACCGTTGAGTCAGTTCTGATAGTGAGAGACTTCCCAAATGTATTTCCAGCAGATTTCTCGAGCATGCCGCCCTATAGAGATATCAATTTTGGTATTGACTTGTTGCCAGGCACTCAGCCCATTTCTATTCCACCATATCGTATGGCCCCACCAGAGTTGAAAGAGTCAAAGGAGCAGTTGCAAGAGTTGCATGATAAGGGTTTCATTCGGCCTAGTGTGTCGCTGTAGGGTGCCCCGATTTTGTTTGTGAAGAAGAAGGATGGTTCTATGCGCATGTGTATTGACTTTTGGCAATGGAAAAAGGCTACAGCGAAAAACAAGTATCCATTGCCGCACATTGATGACTTATTTGATCAGCTACAGGGTTCCATAGTGTTCTCAAAGATTGATCTGCGGTTGGGGTATCATTAGCTGAAGATTAAGGATCCAGATATCCTGAAGACTCTCCTTAGGACTAGGTATGGTCACTACGAGTTCCTTGTGATGTCATTTGGGCTAACCAACACCCCAACAACATTTACGCACCTCATGAACATTGTATTCCAGCCATATCTTGATTCATCCGTCATTGTGTTTATTGACGACAGCTTGGTGTACTCCCGTAGTCGGGAAGATCACGAGCAGCATTGAGGATTGTGATCCAGACCTTGAGAGAGAAGAAGTTGTATGCAAAATTCTTAAAGTGTGAATTCTGGTTTGATTCGGTGGCATTATTGGGTCATGTGGTGTCAATTAAAGGGATCAAGGTAGATCCGAAGAAGATCAAGGTAGTTCAGAGTTGGCCGAGACCGTCTTCAGCTACTGAGATTCGGAGTTTCCTTGGTTTGACTGGGTATTGTCGCTGTTTCATAGAGGGTTTCTCATCCATTGCCGCATCTATGACCAGATTAACCAGAAAGGTGCTCCTTTTAGATGGTCCGAGGGGTGTGAGGCGAGTTTTCAAAAGCTCAAGACTGCTTTGACTACAGCCGTAGTGTATGTATTGCCTACGAGTTCGGGGTCTTATACTGTGTATTGTGATGCGTCACGTGTTGGTCGTGGCATGGTGTTGATGCAAGACAGTAGGGTGATTGCCTATGCATCTCGGCAGCTGAAGACCCATGAGAAGTTTATCTCGTCCACGACATGGAATTGCCAACTATTGTTCATTCATTGAAAATATGGTAGCATTATTTGCACGCTGTACCATGTGAGGCCTATACCGACCACCGGAGTCTAAATCATTTGTTCAAACAGGAGGAAATTGTTAGAGTTGCTTAAAGACTAAGATATCACCATTCTATATCATATCGGGAAGGCCAACGTGGTGGCCGATGCCTTGAGTCGAAAGGTGGAGAGCTTGGGTGATTCAGCTTATCTACCAGAATCAGAGAGGCCACTAGCCATGGATGCATAGGCCTTGGTCAACCAGTTTATTAGATTTGATGTTTCGCAACCCAGTTGGCTTCTTGCTTGCATGGTTTCTCACTCTTCTTTGTATGATTGCATCAGCGAGCGTCAGTTTGACGACTCCCATTTGCTTGTCCTAAATGACACGGTACAGCAAGGCGATGCCAAGGAGGTTTCTATTGGAGATGCCGAGGTGTTGCAGATGCAGGGCCGATTATATGTGCCCAATGTGGATGGATATCGTGAGATGATCCTTCAGGAGGCCCACAGTTCACGGTATTCCATTCATCCCAGTGCCGCTAAGATGTTTCGATTTGAGGCAGAACTATTAGTGGAGGAGAATAAAGAAAGACATAGTGGAGTATTATCTCGGTGCTTAAATTGTCAAAACGTGAAGCTTGAGCATCAAAAGCCAGGCAATTTGCTTCAGAGACTTGAGATTCCCGAGTGGAAATAGGAGCGTGTTACCATGGAATTCGTTGTTGGGCTCCCACGAACTCAGAAGAAACTTGATGCGATATGGGTGATTGTGGACAGGTTGACCACGTCGGCTCATTTCTTTCTGGTAGTGACTACTTATTCTTCAGAGAAGCTGGCTCAGATCTATATCTGCGAGATTTTCCGGCTTGATGGCATGCCAGTTTCCATCATCTCTTACCGGGGCACGTAGTTAACATCGCATTTCTGGAGAACTGTGCAGCGTGAGTTAGGCACATAGGTTGAGTTGAGCACAACATTTCACCCCAGATAGTCGGACAGTCCGAGCGCACCATTTAGATATTGGAGGATATGCTTCGTGCCAGTGTTATGGATTTCGTGGGTTTTGGGATCAGTTTTTGCCGCTTGCGGAGTTTGCCTATAACAACAACTTCCTATCGAGTATTCAGATGGCTCCTTTCGAGGAACTATATGTGCGACAACATCGTTCTCCAGTTGTTTGTTTTGAGCCAGGAGAGACTAAGTTATTGGGCATAGATTTGGTTCGGGATGCCTTGGAGAAAGTCAAGTTGATTCAGGATCGGCTTTGTACAGCCCAGTCTAGACAGAAAAGTTATGCTGATCAAAAAATTCGTGACGTAGCACTTATGGTTGGGGAGCGAGTTTTGCTCCGGGTTATACCCATGAAGGCTGTGATGAGGTTCGAGAAGAAGGGAAAGTTTAGCCCTAAGTAAATCAGACCTTTTGAGATCCTTGAGAGGATTGGTGAGGTGGCCTACAAGCTTGCATTGCCACCTAGCTTAACTGGAGTTCATCCGACGTTCCATGTTTCAATGCTCTGACAGTATTATGGTGATTCGACTAGTGTTTTAGACTTCAGCACAGTCCAATTAGACAAGGATTTGTCTTATATTGAGGAGCCAGTGACTATTTTGCACAGATAGGTCTGGAAGTTGAGATCAAAGAACAGTGCTTCAGTGAAGGTTCAGTGGAGGAGTCATCTGGTCAAGAAGGCAACCTGGGAGACCGAGCATGGCATGCAGAGTAGTTATCCTCATCTATTCATCAATTCATATATGTCCTTATGTACGTTCGAGGATGGACGTCTATTTTAAGAGGGGGAGAATGCGACAACCGGACCGTTCGTTTTGTGTAATTGTGCCCCGATTCCACTTTTGATGCTTCACACATGTGTGTTTATGGTTTTATGCTTATAGGATTGATTAGTTTTGTTCCGGTTGATTTGGACACTTTGACTATTGACTTAGAAGCTTACGTTAGAAATGTTGACCCAATTTTGACTTTTTTGAAAACGACCCCCGAACAGTGTTTGAAGGCTTCGATAGCTTCGTATCATTATTTTGGAGTTTGGCGTCTGCCCGGAGTTGAATTCGGAAGTCCGTAGATTGATTTATGTCGTTTTACCGAAATTTTGCAATTTGAAGTTCAAAAGTTTGACCATAGGTTGACTTTTTGCTATCAAGATCGAAATTTGATAGTGAAACTTTGAATAGGTCTGTTATGCTATTTAGAACTTGTCTGCAAAATTTGGTATCATTTGGAGTTGAATTGACAGGATTGGGACGCTTAGTTGCAATTGTTGTAGTTCTTGAAATTTACTTTGAAACTTATGCATTTTATTGTTTGATTCGTAGTTTTAGATGCTGTTTTTGAGTTTTGATCACGCGAGCGAGTTCGTATGATGTTTCTAGACTTGTGTGGATATTAGGTTTGGAGCCCGAGGGCTTGGATGAGTTTCAGACATGATACAGAATGTTTTGGACTGAAAAACAGGATCCGGTGTGCATTAGCCTCTGGTGTCGCAATTGCGAGCACCAGGTTCGCATTTGCGAGCTTGGGGGACCTCAGGTATCGCAATTGCGATAACTGGCTCACAATTGCGAAGTAACTTCAGGTAGAGGGGTAGCTCGCATTTGCGACAAAACGGTCGCATTTGCGATGGAGACAGGCTTCGCAAATGCGAGGAATACTTCACAATTGTGAGGTTTTGCAAATGCGAACCCACATCGCAATTGCGGCATCTGCAGCTGATCAAAAGGGCTAGAAGTCGGGATTTCATCCCATATTCTCTCATTTTTGAACCCTAGACTTGGTAGGGGGCGATTTGGAGAGGGGATTTTTCTACAAATATTGGTTAATTGATTCGAATCTATTTCCAACTATATTTCATCAATATATCTTATATTTAACATCAAAATCATGTGAATTAAAGTGAAAATTTGTGAAACTTTGTCAAGTTTTTGAAAAATAAGAATTTGGATTTTGATAGTTGATTTGGACTCGGATTTTGAAACTAATCACATATATGAACTCGTGGGGTTATGGGTAGTCGAAATCTACCCTTCGACCCGGGTTTTTACCAGGCATGCCCCGAGTTTTGACCTAGCGGGCCGCAGGTTGACTTTTTAGGAAAAGTGTAAAGATCATAGCTTTATCTTTTGTAATTTTTTTCCCTTCCATTGTTTGATGATATTAAGTCAATTTTGGTTAGATTTGAACCGTGTGAGGTGAATTTTAGGGGAAAGGCTATATACGAGGGTTGAGTTGGCCTATTTTCTTTTTTGTATCTTGCCTAACTTTGTGTAGGGGAAACTAACCCTTAGGATTATGGATTGATTGTGTCATTTGTGCTATGTTAAAGCCGTGTACGCAAGGTGACGAGTGGATACACGGGTTATATGTGGTATTTGACCTGTTTAGGATACTTAGACTCTTTTCATGCCTTGATTGAATTGTCATATCATGTTCAAAATTCTCATGGTCAATCTACTCTTTCTTGTGTTAGTCTATTCCTATATGCCTTAAATGTCCTAGTAGGTGTCTTGACCTGGCCTCGTCACTATTCTGCCAAGGCTAGGCTTGATACTTACTGGGTGCCATTGTAATGTACTCATACGATGCTTCTGCAAATTTTTGTGCAGATCCAGGTACGTCTGCCCGTGCCGGACGCTATAGGTTGATTGAGTAGCCACTTCAGGAAACTTCAAGATATTCCTGCTCAACGTCCGCAGGCCTTGGAGTCACCTTTTGTTTTAGACATTCTACTATTTATTTCATGTTTCAAATAGTATTGTAGTTCGAGACTATTAGTACTATCTTGTAGACGTTATGACTCCGTTCCACCAGATTATGGAGAAAGTATTGGCTATTGTACTGTTGGGTGTAGTATAATAGTGCGAAGGCTTAATTTGAAGTTTTAGTATTATTTCGCTATCTCTCTATGCATTTTATGCTTACCTAGTCGTAGAGACTAGGTGCCGTCACGATATCCTACAGAGGAAAATTAGGGTCCTGATAAAAGGCGGCCTCATATGAATCGAGCTCCCCCTAATCTGACAACCTGGTGCCCGCAAACTTTGACCCTTTCCAGACCAGGCATAAGGATCATACATGGGCCCCTGAAACTAAGGCGGAGCATTACTAACAGGATGTGATGGTTGCCTAGAAGACTGTGGTTTGAAACCACCCTACGACTCTACATAGTACCCGACAAATATGGCTCTCTTATGCTACTCCTCTCTATATCCCGAGTATCCCGGAGCTGGCATTTAGGATCCTTTATGTTTTGAGCAAATGCCTATCCAAGAGATTGTACCGATCCGATTGGTCGTTTTGAGTTCTAGCATTTTGTTCATTAAGTTGAAACTTCATGTGGCTTCATACTGTGTTCTATGACTTGCATGCATGGTTGGTTTTATGTTTGAGTGATTCGGGATGGATTTGATAGAGTGATTCTCAAATTTGGAAGCTTTAAGTTGGAAGAGATGACGAAAGTTTGACTTGTGAGTAAACTACCTCGAGTTGATGATTTGATGATTCATAGGTTCGTATGGTAATTTTTGACTACTTGGGCATACGTTCGAATTTCAATTTTGATGTTCCTAGAAGGTTTGGGCTCTATTTGTCAAAAGTTGAAAATTTAAAAAATTGGAGAGTTCATAGGTTTGACCGGGAGTTGACTTCGGTGTTATAGGACTCCTATTATGATTTTGAGACATTGTATAGGTTCATTTGGTTGATTGGAACTTATGTGCAAAGTTTGGTTGTGATCCCGGATGTTTAAGAGTGATTAGGACACTTGAGTTGCATACTAGATAAGTTTAAGAATTTGAGTTGACCACAATCAATAGTGGACTTAACGAGCTAGAATCATAGACTTGTCCGTAAGTTTTGGTTAGATTTCGATGAGTTTCGAATGGGCTGGGTTAAGTTGCACTGGTACTTGATATTTTGGCATCATTTCTTAAAGCATAAATGGTACCACATTAAACAAGTGAGCTCTAAATTGTGTTTTTATTGAACTATTGGATCAATATCGTGATTTCAGAACTATAGCAATAAGAATCATCGGATTCCGATGTCGTGTGAAAGAGTTTTGTCTATTTTAGTGCTGGAAAAGATTGTTGGTGCTTGTGCACTGCAGAAGCGGAAAAAGGGCTGCAGAAGCAGATTTTGGGCTGCAAAAGTGACTCTTAGGCGCTTAGGACCCGCAAAAGCGAATTTCGGGCCACATAAGCGAAAATCACTACTACAAAAATTCCAGACTTCGACCATATGGTATTTTCAATATTTTTGGAGTTCCAGAGCTCGGATTTGGGCAATTTTCGCGGTGTTTTTCTCATCTTGAAGAGAGGGTAAGTAATTTTTACTTGAATTTTCTTGTATATCCTATTTTCCCATGTATTTATACACTAAAAGCATAGAATTTTGAAGGATAATTTGGAGTTTTTGCCTACACTTTAAGAGAGTGTATTTTGGGGGTTTGAGTACCGATTTGGACTCAATTTTGGGAGCTAATTATTTATTTTGACTTGGCGGATTATGGGTCATCAGATTTTTATATTGGTTCCATATTTCGGGCACGCAAGCTTGGGTTGACATTTGTTGACCATTTTTTGGAGTTTTTCAAAGATCGAAGCTTTGTTCGAGTACTTCCTACGGCATAGGTTGACATCCGTGATTGATGTTTGGCTAGATTTGAGCCGGTTAGAGGTGATTTCTCAAGGAAATATGATTTTGGAGTAACTAGCCTGGATGAGGTAAGTGTCTTGCCTATCTTTGGTTAAGAAAATTTTGCTTAATATTTGATATTGTTTGCTGCATGCGGGGATGATGTATATATGAGGTGACGAGCGTATATACATGTGCCATGGGTATTTATGGTCGGTGTAGATTCTAGATTACTTTATGCCTTTGCTTTGTTGTGTGTTCTACTTCATTATATGTTTTACTCAATTGATTGACCATGTAAGTACGATAAACCATGCTAGATTAATGTTTAGGTTACTGGTACCTTATTTCAAGTATGATGGACTATTCTTTATATTAATGATATACTTGCTATAGACGTAATCACACGTATGCTATGAACACACATATGTACTTGTTATTCTTATGTTTTGCCTTTAATTGATGTATGACTACTTAGGGTTCCTTACCCACGTTAATGACTATGATTTGGCTTTGATGCTTATCTAGGAATGATGATTATTTGGACGAAGTATTGCATATTGGGTCTGTGGTCATACATACATATAGGCATACATCCTACCTAGGGATCATCCCTTGTATACAAACATACATCCATGCATGGTTATTTTCTTGTCCATGTGCATAATATATGCTTATCTTTTATTCATATGCATACATCACTACATCTAGTTTTGGGATATGGACTGAGGTTATGGCACGAGGTTTCTGATATTCATATATTTTTATTGATTTTGCATGAGGTTTCTCGTGTGCAGATATTGTGATATTGTTGTTGGTTTGGAACAAGGTTTCTGTCATGCGGATATTATGATATTATTATTTATTTGGCATGAGGTATTTGGCGTGCGTTTGTGATTGATATTGTGGAACTAGGTCTTTGTCGTGCAATTGTAATTGATATTGTGGCATAGAGTCTTTGCCGTGTGATTATAGTTAATTTTATGCACGAGGATGTTGCCGTGCAGTGTCTGGATACAGATCCATCCCCCTAGGGTCGTCCTCTCATGTTTCTCTCTTGATGGCGTACATGAAGTTTGTTAGTGTTGAAATGGAATGAGTTCTTTGCCGTGCAGATATGATGATATCATTATTGTTATGGCACGAAGTGTTTGCCATGCGACGCGTGTATATGGATCCATCATCCGAGGGATGCCCTCTCATGTTTCTCTCTTGATGGCATACACGTAGTTTGTGAGTATTGAAATGGCACAAGGTCTTTGTCGTGCCGATATGATGATATTGTTACTGTTATGGCACGAGATGTTTGCGGTTCAGCGCGTGGATACGGATCCATCCCCATAGGGTCACCCTACCAATCAATACATATCCAAAGCATACTGACAAAATAGGCAACTCCGGAGCAAGTGGACTGCGCCAACACCTTCCGCTGAGCTGATAGCCTACTAGGAGGATTGTCAACCTATCTATTGGGACCTGCGGGCATAATACACAGCGTCCCCAGGCAAAAGGGACGTCAGTATAAATATAGTACCAAGTATGTAAGGCATGAAAAGGAGTATATAAAAGACAAGAAAGAAACATAGAGTACAAAACTCAACCTGTAAGTCTGAATAGCTCTGTGAAGCATGAAACATTTTTAATGTCATGCATATGCATATAAATATCATATCATGCATAGCTATATGCGTACATAACATTGTCAAGCCTCTTAGGGCATCCCATCATATCATCTCGGCCTCAGTGGGCGAAATCATCAACGTATACCAACTGATCAGGTGGTGGTGCGTAAATAATGTTGTAACCTTTTCCCATACCCCATGTACTTATAATATATGCGTATGTAATGCCATCCGGTCATAGGTCAACATACATGTATAAATGAATGCAATGCATAATGAAGTAAGTCTATAAGAGCTGTTGGGATGTCATAAGATCAATATGCCTTCGGTTAATATCAAGAGATAATCTATATCAACTTATGTTTGTTTTTTGAGATCCATGAATAGATGATATAATAACAGGACACATGGGGAATCAAGAAAATAGACAAACCTAGTACTTGTAAAAATAGAGTCATTTGTGAAAGTTGCATGTTTGCTCGTTTCGTTTGTATCACATGGATCATACCAAAAGGAAAGAAGGGATAGCCTTAACATAGCTTAACTCCGTTGAGTCCTTAATACCTTCCAATCAATTCTTCATAAAATTCAACTCAATCTACCATAGCATAAGGAGATTCAAAATCAGTGCTGAGTAAAGCTAAGTCTGCAACTTAAACTAGTAGCTCGTTTATGTAAATTTGGGCTGCATCTCCCCTGTAACAAGGGCCTCCTCCAATACCATATACCAAAAACAACTAAAGCAATACAATAAGAACAAAATCAACAATAGGGTACAAAATATTTCATTAACAAGTCATCAACATATCACGACGAGCGGCAAGTTCGGATTGAATCCCTTTAGCACCATTCAACCCCATTATCGTTCATTCTTGAACTTAGTAATATATCTAGTATAATAACTAATACCTTTTAATGGATTTCCAACCTTATACTCAATTTCAAAGTTACCCGAAATAGCCCAACATAAGATAATATCATTGTGGACAACCTCCAAGTGCCTTATTGCCATTTCCTTTTCTAGTTACCAATTTCCTCAACAAGATTGACATGTAAACCAACATAATCATACTAACAATATCATATACAACTTATTTTCCATAATTTCTAGCCACTTAAAGTCCAAAAGAGCAACTTTCAAATCAATCCATCAGGAACAACAGTATCTCAAGCTAATCCAAGTATTATCTTATAGTTTATCATCCTAACAACTTAACCAATGTACAAGCAAGCTTAAGCACTATTAGTAGGCTGTTATACTCACCTTAGCCAGTAGCAAAAACTTGAAATTCCAGCCAAACATGTTCCACAATTCTCCTCAATGACAACACAACCTCAGAGAGGTGTTGTTCTTCATTAGAACAAATGTTTGGTGTTCAAATATAGTGTAATCACTTTGGAATCACTTCAAACCCTTATGGTATCTGTTTAGGAGGGTTAGAAAGAGTGTAGGGACGAGGTTGGGTCGAAAAATGAAGATCTTCTAAAACATTTTTAAAGTGAAGTAGGTCGACCACCGACTAAGTGGGTCCTATTAGGAGCTGCTTCCGCAGTCTCGTGAAAACACAAATATCTCTCTACTCCGATATCGTATCGATGAACTGTTTCATGAGTTAGAAACTAGGTTCATGGTTATTCAATTTGGTTGGTGGACCCCCCCCCCCCCCCC